>CALSBW010029656.1:387446-419329 GCA_943590975.1 Lindbergichthys nudifrons | reverse complement strand
GTCGGTGCGCTGGGTTTTTGTAGCGAGGAAAAACAATGGCTGCTCTACACAACATTTTCACAGTTGTACGGGGCGTGGTTTGCAATTCGCCCAGCCAATCAGCACTGGGGCACTTTTTTCCCACAGGAAAGTACGATCTCTCAGCGGGCACTAAAAATGGGGGTAAAAGTTCTCCGGTGTGAACGCGGCTATTGGGTCTTATTTCCGGTGTCCTGAATAAATTGTCATCGGCAGCCACATGAATGTGCCTGACTTTTACACCATTAGTTTACTTACCATCATTACAGTGGTCCATTGACTGGTCCAACTCCGCCAAATAGCTTCCACAAAAGCCTACAATGAGAGAACACAAAACATGAACTATGAATGCTGTAACTCGGACAAAGTACATTTACATACTGTCCGCCCGGAGGTAGTCGTGTGAAGTAGGGGTCGGCCGATTATCGAGGCCGATATTCCGCATTTTACAGATTATCGGTATCGGCCTTTTTTAAATCAAATTGCAGATAAAACTTTGGCATTTACAGTTTTTATTTATATAGAATGCATACAAAAATACAGCTGACACTTGATTTGGACTACAATTTAATTACCGAAAAAAAAGAAAGCTCCTTTCTAATGTGGCTGAGCAAAACTACATCCAAGGTTATGGAAACGTATCTTGCGGAGACTTGAACACATGAAAATCGCAAAAAGCTGTGTTGCTTAAAAGTAAATAACAAAAGTGTGTCAAATGTAATGGCTAATTGACTCAAACCCTGTTATGTTACAATCAATGAGTACGCCAAAGATGTAGTCTTATCTGAAAATAAATTACATTTGGAAAACTTAAAAATGGTTTGTCATGACCCAACTCACTCATAATCTTGTGGACTACTTGCTTCAAAAACACATTTTCCCGACTGAACTGAGAAACCCAAATTCAGGTCAGGGCATCAACTAGTACAACAAGCAATCTCAGGTAACGGTGTACGAAGAACGGGGCCATGTGGGTACAGAACAATTATCTCCCAAACTGCATTGGTTGCCCTCCCAATTTGCAACAAACTGAATGCATCCTTCTCTGAACTGTAAAATATTGGAGACACTCATCACCACCTAAGACTGTTTGCAGATCTGAAGTCAGGCTTTTGAACAGATTGCCTTAAATGTTTAAACAAAAGGAAATAGGTTGATTTCTGACAAAGCAGTGAAAAGTGTCTTCAAAATGAGTTCGCAGAAACTGACTTTTATTGGATATCCGCTCTCAAACTAGGAGCTGCTTTTCTTCAAAAACATTTAGAATCAGTTTTCTCATGAATCTACATTCTCAAAGACAATGCAGAGATGAGAGAGCTGACTCAAAAACAGCATTGAGTAACAACCTTCCAGTTATTACCCCCAACATTTAAAATTACAAAAGCAGAGCCAATTGTAAGAATACCATTAGGGACTGGCAATTGACCAGCTTAATCAGAAAAAAGGGGAAGAAAACAAGTTATGTATTCCACATTAAGTTTTGTATTAAGTTCAGATGGTCCACTTCACAACATTTCCATGCCTACCGAGTGTGACCCCGGACAAAAACTTGCATTCGACCCTGATGGATGAAAACTGTGACAATATACCAGATACTAAGCTTTCACTGGAGAGTGAATGAGAAGCACTGACAAACCAGGAACACATGTGACGCGCTGTTGGTCCAATCGCAGTCTGCGGTGTCGGGAGGAAAGGTTGTCCTGATTGGCCAGCAGAGAGACTGTTGACATGCACAAAAGTTCAGTCCTGGCTGTGACAGTACATAAACAGCTGAGGGGCCCCCTCCCCTCACACACCTGACGAAGAACCATGACAGACATCTCAACTAAAGAAATAATAATAATAATAAAGATAATAATAGTAGGCTGAGAGGAGCGATGGGAAGGGGAGGAGCAGTGAAGGTGGCTGAGGGTTGCCGTCAATTAGGGTGGTGGTGGGTGGGGGGGGGCGCTTAGCAGTGTCCGCCTGTCTGCTGCAGGAAAACATCTATGCTGTCTTCATCTTCCATCTCCAGCTGTGCAGGTGTATCCGTCTCATTGATAGGCTGGCCGTCAAACCTGAACCTGATCTGCCTTATTGCGAGACCCTGTCGGTCACAGTATGCCTTCATCAGTTTGCTGAGCGGTGTGTGTCTTTTGATTTTGAACTGGATCACCGACCCATCTTGCCCTGCAACCTTAAGATTGATGTGATCGTTCTCAGTCTTTACTCCCTCCTTTGGCTTTTCCTCTGGCATCCTGGCTGTATTTTGTGTGCTGGGGTTCAAAATAATCGGTTAATTGGGCTATATTTGTCTCTCTGCCGCCTTCTGTTATCTCTTTTCCTCCGCTCCGATAAAACTTTGGATCTGATGCGGCCGTTTCTCTGGCTGCAGTCAGCACTGTTCACGAGCAATGTCCCGCCCACAGCGCTATCTGATAGGCTATTACTGAAGTGTCAATCAACACTGAAGATTTTCCGGGCTGCAGCCAGCAAGAGAGGCGGGTTTTACAGGCAGGTGCGAAGAACACAGACAGAAGAAAGCTGCTAGTGGAGCCTCGCAGCAACTCTGATTTCTGCACCACAATCTGGTGCTGCTGAATTGGGACTACTAAATGAGTGAGACTCAAATATCAGAAGTTCAGAACAAGTTTTAGTAGTTTATTTTTACTTAATTTACTTTACTCAGGGTCACAGAGAGGAAACCCGTTTTAAGATGTTGAAAAATTCATCAAACATATGCTTAAAGGCATTTCAAAGAAGTTGTGTTGGAGTTTGTGTTATTCTACATTTTGACACCAAGATTTTCTGATTTTACTGCAAATGTATATCGGTTATCGGTCTCCTTGATTACTAATAATCGGTATCGGTATCGGCCTTGAAAAAGCCATATCGGTTGATCCCTAGTGTGAAGTGGTTCACTTACTATTATCAGCCTGGTGAATTGACTGAACATCCTCCGAGTGGCTTCCTCCAGAGGCTAAAAGGGAACAAAAGACAGGAATAATGGACTTTTGAACACATATCACATGACTGATGTTTGAATGTATTGATGGAGGAACTAAATGCTTGTAAATTAAAGCTCACATGCAATTACATATTGTTTCTGCCATTTTAATAAGTAATGACATACCACTGCTTGCATTTGGGGTTGGTACTGAGGGGTACTGGCTGGATTCTCGGAGCACTGTAGGACAATGAACATCAGGTGGCTTGGCAAATCTTCTCTTCACACGGCTGGTTTCTGGCTCCCCATCTGACTCCATGTACACAGGATTTTGCCTGGAAAATAAAAATTAAACATTCAACATTCCCATTAATTGAACTAATTTGGCCCATGGCCCATTTCTGTAGAATGAGGCAGCTTGACGTACAGGTACACATAGACATGACACTAGTCTATCACAGGACTGGAGGTGGGGTTTTTACTTATTATTGTTTACACAGAAACCAAGGATTATATATTTCAAGAGGGAGCGATCAAAGTAAACATCCAAAGCCTGCTTCCTCCACACTGGGAGTGCTGTGACTTTTCCATTGCATCTTATGAGCGGTTGGGTTCTTTTGGTTCCAGCCTATGCACGCATACTGGTTCTTATCAATGCGACGTTGTCTGATAATGGGTCTATTGGGTTAAAGTCAGGCCAAACATGGAACCTGACCTCCTAATCTCAGGGTGGACACTCACCACAAAGCCAAAGCGTATAGGTGTAGGCGAATTTACCAATATATAAAACACATTTCGTTGAGGAATTCAACTGTACCTTACTCTTCTTTTCCCACGTTCACCTGCTTCGTGCTCAGATCAGTGGTTGGACATCCAGTATTCACATACTTTTCTTCGTATCGTTTGGCCTTTTCCAATGAGTCTGTAAAAGAAAAAGCATAAAATAACAGGATGACATTTTACTGACTAGTCCCACTGTGGTATGGCACACCACACACATTCAAACTGCCATCCATAAAAACGTGTGGATACCTATATACTTGAAAATAGACAATAGTAATGCAGTGACTAATTACCACAAGTAATCAAGAGCCGGACATTCGCATATGTGGTCCATCCTTTATGGGCCATCATGTGTTCTTTAAGGGCCTTCAAATACATGTTTTTTGGGGGCCATAACAATTTACCTTCCTTTAGACTGAACCAGCTGGCAAGAACTGTTGCAGCTCCGCCATTTGGAAAAAGTACAACGACCCAAAGCACCACCTCCCTTTCCATTCTGTATACAATAAATGAAATAATGTAAATGATTAAAAAAAAAACTGCTCATAAATCATAAGATGTCATTTACTCGCCCAGCAGTATGAGCTATTGGAATAGCTATGAGGCCATTTCCTTCTGACTCTGGATAAAGAACACATTTACGTTTGATACATCCAAGTTTACCAACCCCGATATTGTCACACAACTCTCTAACCTTGTATGTACCTATGCATGAGGACTCGCAGGGATAAGTGTAATATGATTCTTGGTGTCTGAACCTTTTGTAGATCACATAGACCTCATCTTCTTCCTGGACTATATTCTGCACTACTGCAATACTATGTCCCACCTCAATACAATTATCCCCCTGCTTTGTAGACAAGGTAAAATGATTACTGGAGACCTTTGTATACTGTACAGCAACACCGAAATGTTGAGGGAGTGGACCATCAGCGTGAATTTTCTGTAAGACGGGTTCATCTGTTGGCAATGGAACCTCAAAACGTGGCTGTTCTGACAACCTTTTGACCACCTGTTGTTGAGGTTGGTGTGGCTTGCGTAAAATATGCTTTATTTGGCCAAGATAATTCTCAAAAGGGAATCCTGAAACATTATCTAAAGGTCCAAATTGTTTGTATTCATCGGCTAAATGTATAAGCTGGTGTACACTGAACACAATCTGATCCCTGCCATACAACTGTCCAAAGTGTTCCACAAAGGAAATCATCAATCTATGCGCTAATTCAACCTTTTGGCCAGATATTCCAGGAGACAAAAACAAATACATGGCCACTGAAAACAACATAAAGTTGTCATAAAGCTCACTGGGAAGGCAATCCTTCAGAACTACAGGGCCCCAGTACAATATGAAGGATCGGAGCTCTGTAGCTTTCCAACGATCCAGCTCATTCAAACCTCTTGGCTTGCTATTGAATTCACAAGGGGTGTGGGAATGTAACCCCAGCAGTTTGCTTGATATACTGTTAACAGTTTGTGAAGGAAGCCTAGTGGCTAGATTGCCCTTTAACCACATATTCAACAGTTTTCTCATCACACCAAGACAACAGAGGTCCATACAGATGAAGCATCTTATTTCAGACAGTTTGAAACGCGAGGGTCGTGATTGGTCCGTGATCGGCCCGTGATCGGCCCGTGATGAAGAGCCGGCCCCCAGTCTGAGTTGATACCGCCCCCGTGATAAATACATTTAATTATTGTGAAGCCAGCTGCAATGGATCATTGATCCACCAGGGGGTGCAGTGGGGTTCCACACTGGAGCTCATGTGAAATCAACTTCGATACAGTAAACTGAATGTTGTGGTGCCGAGAGATGGGAGTCAGAGGCGGGGTATCAAAAGTAAAAGCTAAACTTTTATTTAGCATCTGAACACACATGTAAACAACTTCATGCCCGGGAAGCGAAGACTGGCGGAAACAGCTGGTCTGGTTCACTAAAATGTCCGTGCGGAACAATACCCCAACCCATAGATCCGTGGGTGAATAATGTCAATCACCACAATATGTCTGGTACTAATGTATAGCGGATCTTTGTTAAGATCCATATGTCACGGATAGGATCATAGTCTGTGCTAAATAAGACATGTAATCATTTACAAAACATCACCATGTTGTTATTTAACAAAATAATGTTGTTTAGTCGAAAAAAATGTGGAATGTGTGTGTCCCAACCCCCACTGTGATATCTCTTCTCCAGCAGTCTGTAGGTTTGTGTTCGCATATTTATGCTGTCGCAGTTCCTGTTGTTTCTATCGCGCATTGCCGGTATGAAAGGGTCTGTGCCGGAAATATCAAGATAACACGGCAGGGTCCGTTACAGTTTGTTTTCATCTGATTTCAAATAAACAAAGTCTTGGCTTTCAGAATATTAAACTTGTTTCGGCAAATTTAGATGATAAATACAACTATGAAGCTTGTAACGGCATAATTACTTAAGCGGAGAACGGAGTAATTTAACGTTACAGCAGGCATAACAACAGCCGGTGTTTATTTTATTAT
Source organism: Lindbergichthys nudifrons (assembly GCA_943590975.1). Taxonomy (NCBI): domain Eukaryota; kingdom Metazoa; phylum Chordata; class Actinopteri; order Perciformes; family Nototheniidae; genus Lindbergichthys; species Lindbergichthys nudifrons. The sequence continues at coordinate 413,106 of CALSBW010029656.1, read as the reverse complement.
TATATATAGTCGTTATTCATTTGTTTTAAAGCTCAATAAGGAAGATTTAAACTTTCACACACAGCTTTTTCCAGCGGTATCCATAAATCTCTTAATTTTGACCTCAAAGTGCACCAGATTGATGCATTTAACTTCAATATAAAGTAAAACATCTTCTGTTGTAACAACAATAACATTATAAATAGTAACATAGCTGATTCACCATCCCCCACCCCCCTACTGTATGTTGATTTTGTTTGCCTACATGTAAATGGGTGGCATTTAGTACCCCCCTCTGAGTGAATACCTGTTGTACCTGTCCGGGGCTCAACCCCGTTGACAATTCACGAGCGTCTAACTCTCTCCCCCCTCCCCCGTCGCACCTTCTAACAGAGCCCCCCCACATATCAAATCCCAATTTAACCCCTGGCCTCTGGAGCAGAAATGAAAGAGTTTTAAAAATGTTTACGTTTTGGTAAGTTTTTAGGGAAATGTTGTAATATTGCAACGTTGGCCTTAGGTGGGAGCAGAATTTCTGTATTTCTACTCACATTGTCTGAATAAATATATTGAACAACTAAGGGTTAATTTGCAGGATTGATTGCTTACTTGGTAGAGTTTAATGTCAGATTGTGTTAGCTAGCATATCTGCTGCGTTAGCTAGGTGCTAGTCCAGGCAAGAAAATATCAACTGTGTCATGCGATGAACGGTTTAATTAGTTTATGATATATATATTATAACAACAAATATGCACAATTTCACCCAAATATCCTAAATAATGCTTTAGCTTGACTGTATCAGTGGAAATTTGATGTAATTTCTGTAGGATGGTAGAGTTTAATGTCAGATTGTGTTAGCTAGCGTATCTGCTGCGTTAGCTAGGTGCTAGTCAGGGCAAGAAAATATCAACTGCGTCATGCGATGAACGACGTTAAATTCGTTTATGATATATTATTATAAGTAATTAGTATCCTCTTTTGCGCTCTGGGTAGCCTCCTTTATATTAAAATCTGTCTCTTCTCTTCAGGCGTCTTGGCGGTAATATATTTTTCATCCTCCTGCGAGCCCGATGGACTGTTCTCCAAACCGTTGGCTAATGTCAAAACGTGACTGTTGCACGTTGCACTTAATCTTGAAAGCACGTTGGTCAAGAGCGTATAGCTCAGGGTGTGGAGGAAGGCAGGCTTCAGTTCAGTTCTTGAGATCGAGAGCTGCGCAAGTGTGATGGGAGCAGTTGTTCTCGCCCAAGCCCCCCGGACTCTGAGGAAAATATTCGCCGTGTCTCAATCTTTAGACTGTATATATATTCAAAGTGTGTTTATCGAGTTGTTTATTTGTATTATATGTGCAGCAAGTATATAGAAGCAGCTGTTTGGGGAATCAGACAGACTCAATCTATAATCATTCAATATATATTAAAAGAAAGGACACAGAAAATCAAATTCTGAAACTAAGACACAAAAGTGCAAGATAAAATATAGATAAATATAAACAAACACAATTTAGATTAAGTAATATAATCTTAATTGTTGATTAAATCTAGACAGTATTGCAAATAAATTAACTGTTAACAGCAATGTAATAATATACAGTATATGCAAAATGAGATGTTATATATGGCACACAGGTGAAATGTGTTAATTTGAAGTAAAAGTATGTGACAGCAGTGATGATCTCTAGTTCTACACTATTTCATACGTCTGGAGGACGGTAGTAAGCAGAGGTTTGGGTGGAGGATGTTCCTGATCTGACAGCCAGGCATGACGGGTAATATGTGGCATTTCGCTCTCTCAAAAGTTGGGCCATTTTGTCTTCATGCACAGCAGATCTTATTATACATTGTTGTAGCAAACACTGTGGTGGTGGCTTAAAGCCCACCTCCGCTACGCGCCGTTCGTTTGTGAGCCTGGTTATATTTAATAAAAGAAGGAATTCAAAACACCGGAATAAAGGTTATAACAATAATCAGATTTTACTGGTAAAAAACAAAACACTTATACAAGTTTACAGAGTACTCCGGACTTCAAGTTCTACTGCCGTGCGATACAGGTATCGGGACCAGCCAGTCAGAAAACAGGAAGCATTTTTCATGAATAAACAACAGTATTCATATACATATTTTGGGGCGGAGATGTGTTGACTCTTCCTTCCCATTTTACTCCGAAGCGAATCAGAGAGTCCGTGGGGAGGAGCTGTGTGAGCTGCTCACTCCCCAGGTGTTTTTACTGGTTGGATTCACTTCTGGTCGGGTCCAATACAGCGAATCAGAGTTCTGGGAAAAAGTATTTTTCTTCTGGGCAGAGCGTGAGATTCGGAAGTACCCAAGGACATAGTCAATCTTTATCTCTGCACCTGTATGCACTCCTTTACTTTCCCAAGGAATATTTGACACAAACTATTCTTTCCCAGACAACCAAACATTGTACACAGATATATTGATGCCCAGAAAGGACCTTGAAAAGAATATGTGTGTGTGCTGGTGGGAGGAGGTGTATGTGTGTGTAACAGGATCTCTGGGTCAGTGAGTTGTAAGTGAGAAGACAATATATATATGGGATTACTTAAAACAGTTCAAACAATACATGTTTACTTCAATACAGTTTAGAACCATATCTGTTTACTTTAACATCCATGAGCAGCTCTCATAGGAAAGAATGAGACCCCGCCTCCGACGCTGTATCATACATCCATGGTCTCGCCCGAGAGGGGAGCGCCACACGTTGAAACTATGTAAATTCATTGTAGGGAATTTCAAAGTTGAAAAACCGGCATCTATATTAAATTGATTCAACAAAATTTGTTCAAACGTTGAAATGGTATCTGTAATAACACATCGAATCAACATTGATTTTTCAACCTCAACCAAAAATAACCAATTTAACCAAAATCCAATGTTGAATTAATATCTTTTGCTATCTGGGATGCGGCGCCGTCTTAGCCACTGAGATTGCAGAAGTCATCTTGGAAGAGATAGACCTGCGACCCGACTCAATCAGGTTTTTCACAGACAGCAAGGTCGTGTTGGGCTATATTCACAATCAGTCAAAACGCTTCTACGTCTTTGTGAACAATAGAGTACAGCGCATCAGACAGTCCACCCAACCTGAACAATGGCATTACGTGCAGACCAAACAGAACCCTGCAGACCATGGCTCACGTTCCGTTGCTGCCTCAAAGCTCAGCAGCACCACGTGGCTTACAGGTCCCGCTTTCCTCCGTCTGCAGCCCAAGCAGCTCCCAGAAGAGCATGCCGTGTTCGACCTAATCGACCCAGGCTCAGATGTAGATATCCGCCCTGATGTAAACGTCCTCACCTCCGTCATCTCTGAAAAAAGCTCACATTGCTCACTGCTTCACCCATGCAGCAGACGTCGGCGACTGTGTCGGCTGGCACGTCTGTAATCAAGTCAAAACCAAGGTCTTCTTAAGACCCATTTCAGAACTGGTCTACATTATTTCGTCAGATCAAGCTGTTTAGTTGTGTGTATTGGTCTCTTAGAGAGACCAGACGGGGAGTGTTCTGGCTCCGCCAACTATGTTGTGTGTTATAGTGACTCCTTCTGGTGACTTCCCGTACTGCATGAAGCAGTTATTTTTAGTTCCCATGTGACAGGAAGTTAGCCTGAGACATTTCAGAGTAGCATGTGTGCTCCAGCTAAGGCGATGTCTGTTTATCCTGTGCCATCCATTGTTCATAGCCCTTGAGAAGGCATTTCCTGTAAGTTTTTATGTTTCTACATTATATATCTTTACCTTGAGTGCATTATTGTGATCATTGATCCCAGCTGACATTCTGTAGTTGCTGTATATGCAATATAGCCTAAACATTGCATCTGTACTTTGGCACTGACCTAATTTCATGCCGTCTTGGATATCTATCTACGTATATGTAATTACTATGTCATGTAGTTGATATTTATAATTGCTCTTGTTTCTGTATTCTTTCAGTTTCACACTGCTTGCTTAGTAAAGCTTCAAAACATCACCTCGTGGTCCTGAGTTTTACTGTGTGAGAGTGTTTATCTCGCTGGTTAACCGAGAAGGAGATTTCGGCGAGGCCAGTATTGAAAGTCCTCTCCTGTCAGATAACGTCAGCTCAGTGAGGTAAAGGACTCTCAGTGTTTAGACAGTTAACTTTAGTCAAAGTTATCTCAGTGGGTCTCAAAACAGTTTGATTACCATTTATGTAAACAAGTATTCCCGAGGCACACTTCATATGATCATTATAGTTAGGCTATAAAACAATAAGAGAATAAATGAAAAACAGGTATGAAATACTATATGACAGTAAAACAAGAATACAGTTTAAAAAGGGGAGTGATAAGTAAAATATCCATAAAGAAAAAGTACATCTGTTTACAGTTCTGTTTCGTATATGACGAAACAGAACTGTAAACAGATGTACTTTTTCATACTGTGTGGCTCGCTCACTCGTGCCACACAGACACACACGGAGCCGAGCTTGAATGAAACGCCCAGAAGTAGGCTACTTGTACTGTACTGTAGCATCATTTTCTAATCAATCATTTTTCAAATTACAAATTTCACATATATAAAAACAACGGACAGACAGACAGACATATAGATAGATAGATACTTCATTCATCCCAAATTGTGAAATGTGTGGAAACAAGTCATCATCATCGGCGGTCACTCGTAGTCGAGTATGACTGTCCTCCTTCTTGGTCCTTGTGGGTCTTCAGGTGGGCATCGAGGCCGATTCTGGACCCGATTATTCTTGTGCAGTGTGGACAGGGGAATGTAGTGGTGGAGGGTTTGGGTTTGACCTGTTTGATGGTTGCTCTCTCCTTCCTGAGTCTGCGCTTGTCTTGTGCAGCATGGCAGAGGTCATCATTATATAGTGCAGCACCCTCACGGACAAGGTTTCTCCAGGTCGCCCTGTCTGTTGCCATGTCTTCCCAAGCTTTTAGGTCTATGTGGCACTTCTTTAGGTTTGTTTTTATGTTATCTTTGTACCTCTTCTTTTGGCCTCCAGGGGCCCGTTTCCCTTTAACAAGCTGGGAATAAAGGACTTGTTTTGGGAGGCGAGAGTCAGGCATGCGGATAACATGGCCAGTCCATCTGAGCTGGTTTTGGGCAATGGTGGAAGTGATGGTGGGAATGTCAGCCTCCTCCAGGACGCTGGTGTTAGTGCGCCGATCCTCCCAGCTAATCCTGAGGATTTTTCGGAGGGATCTCTGATGGTATGCCTCAAGTGCCTTTAAGTGCCTGCTGTATGTGGTCCAGGCTTGAATGAAACACCCAGAAGTAGGCTACTTGTACTGTAGCATCATTTTCGAATCAATCATTTTTCAAATTACGAATTTCACATATATAAAAACAACGGACGGACAGACAGACAGACATATAGATAGATAGATACTTCATTCATCCCAAATTGTGAAATGTGTGGAAACAAGTATAGACATAATAACATGAAATACAAATGAAAGCAATAGACAGGAATATATGCATGCATATACAGTAGAAAGGACACAATGAATATTATAACATTTAATGTAGCCTTACTATGAAGGCTAACCTAAATACGGTGCTTTTTTACAGATTACCTTATCTGCACTGGTAAGGTAAAACTAGGCCGATTAATAAGATGTGAAGTGCTTTGTAACTTTGACCCGCTTGACTGAATACACAAAAAACAATGAAGAAAGAGTTTCCTCTGGGCTGCTTCGCTGCCAGCTGCTCCCCCGGGACCCGAAAGTGGCGTATAGCCTGTACTTCAACATCAATGCATACGAATGTGCTCGATATATGCTGTATTGAACCAATAAACTAACACAAACTAACTGTATCACTATAACATGATGATGATGGTGATGAAGAATGCATCTAACGTTCCGCTGTTCATTATAATACAAAAACAGAGTATTAAACAAACCATCATGCTCTTACTTTGAAATCATGCGGAAATGTCGTCATCAGCAGGCCATCACGTGGTTTCGGAAAATAACCGAGTGACACGAGTAGATTTTTTGCCGAGACCGGCGGAAAGTATGTCTCAAAATTCCGTGTGTTTAAAAAGACGATCCACAAGCAGAGATTTGAGATCCACAAGCAGAGATTTGAGATCCGCAAGCGCATTTTTGGTTGACAAATACAAAATGGATTCACAAATGCCTGATCGAAAGTTGTAAATGTTTAAGAGATATTCACAGATCTTTTTTTTATTTGTGAAAATATTTAGCCTATTTGCAGATCCGTTTTACATTTGTAAATGTATTTGTGAGTTTGCAAATCTTTTAAATGCATTTGTGGATGCAAAATCACATATTTACACACAAATTATTTTTCTGTTCACACAAATAATTATGAGACATATCTATGCCCATAATAAAATAGCGGTATGCAACGTGTGTGAAGCAGACATCCTGCAGCTCCACGCGCTGTGACAGACCAGTGAGCGGAGCGAAACACACAAGAGTTAGACCTAACACACTTAGCTATTTGATCTACCTCTGGAACAAGCTAAACTAGTTATACATATATGTATTCTTCACTGTCGGGTCACTCATTACTGGATCAGTGAGCTGCATGAGATACTGACAGGCTGTCAGGAGAGAGAGAGAGGGGGAGAGAGGAAAAGAGAGCGCTTCCGCTCGTTTCTCCCGTGGTATTATCCAAAGTTAATGTAAACTTGAATAATGTACTTCATTTGAATGTAATAATTATGTTGGTTGTTGTTTGTGGAAGCGCCAGTGAATGAGCCCCATTAACTGAGTTTTAAACATCACTTTAAATGGAAGATCCCCATAGGCCCCGCCCACTCGATCGAATCGGCGATCGGTATCGGCCGATACTGATTCCAGCGATCGGCCCCAAAATTGGCGATCGGAGCATCCCTACCACAGGTGTATAAAATCAAGCACCTAGCTATGCAGTCTGCCTTTACAAACATTTGTGAAAGAATATGTCGTTCTAAAGAGCTCACTGAATTCGAACGTGGTACTGTAATAGGATGCCACCGTTGCAACAAGTCAGTTTGTGACATTTCTTCTCTCCTAGATATTCCACGATCAACTGTAAGTGGTATTATTGCAAAGTGGAAACGTTTAGTAAGCTCTGCTGACTCAATAACTGGAGAGTTCCAAACCAGCTCTGGCATTAATATCAGCAGCGCTTGCTGCTGACTGAAGAGCCTCTGTTTGATTGTTTGTTGCTGACTCTACCTTGTTTTCAGATAATTATTGAATGTGTGTGTGTGTGGGAGGTGGAGGAGTTAGGTAAGTTAGGGTACCCTTTACATCTCATCACGTAGTTAACATTCTGTTAGACACACTAGATTAGTGGATTGTTGCCACCCCTGTGTTTTGCTTTGTACCATTCTTAGTAGTTCAGATGAGTGAGGGTTTGAGTTTTGGTTTCAGAAGATAGATCTAGAGGTAGGCCTGGTTTTGTTACATTCATTTATTTTGTTTTGGCACAATCTCCTCCTCCTCCTCCTCCTCACTTAAAGGACATTGTCAGTTCTTTGTTAACATTTACTCTGACTCCCTCAGTTATTGGTTGTTGTCTGTTACTGTCTCCAGGTCCCCTAGACCAGGGGTACTCAAACATTTGTATTAAAGGTCCAGTTGTGAACTTTCTACAAGGTCACTGGTCCGGATCAATGCCAGTAAAGTCCCCCGCCCCCCCCCGAGCGGAGAAACGAAACTGAAATTAAGAAGCAGTTTCTTGGCGCTCTATGCATGGAGTTTCCCGACATGTCGTTGCAGTAAATTAAAGGGTGTTTCATGTTGTCGTTGCTGTGGACCTTCTTAATCTACCTTCTTTGGGGGCCCCCTTCTGGTCCAAGCATTTGCCTGCCTTGCCTGTCGGTAAACAGTGCCCCTGTATACACACATTCAATACATACATACAGTATGTCAAGGTAAACTTGCAGTTAACTTGCGGTCTGCTATGCGTGTCACGCTCGTGCACACAAGTAAATATATATGCACGTTCATTCTCACAACGCGTCAGACACAAGACGCGCGTACATGATGATGTACATTAATTTATCAGAATCAGAATATATATATATATTTTTTATTATAATTTTTTATAATGGGACACAGGGTTCGGTCCGGATTGATTTGCAGTTCGGTCCGGATCGGATTTGAGAAGCCCTGCCCTAGACCTTAGTGGGGACGTAACAGTCCCACATAGGGGAAATGTGCATTTATTACAGCAAGAAAAGAGCCAAAGACAGCTTAATATTACATGCTTATACCCAAGAAGCATGCATTAAAACATATTAAAGATAACAAATTAAAAAGAAAAATTACACAATTTACAAAATACACATCCTGTAACAGTTCTGAGATATAGCAGCCAGGAATATATTGCACAATTTTTAACGGCATATATATATTGCACATAATTGGTATTGCACAACAAGGGGTGTTATAGTGTTGTTGGGTGGGGTCTACCAGGGACCATGATGATAATATAGTCTGACCACTGCAGGAAGGAAGGACCTGCGGTATCTCTCCGTGAGATAGCGGGGGTGCAGCAGCCTGTCGCTGAAGGAGCTGCACAGTGAGGACAGGGTGTCCTGGAGGGGGTGGGACACATTGTCCAGCCGGGACATTCTCCTGTCTCCCAAAACCTCCACAGTATCCAGAGGACTCCCCAGGACAGAGCTGGCCTTCCTTATCAGTCTGTTTAGTCACTTCCTGTCAGCAGCCCAGCAGACCACAACATAGAAAATGGCTGATGTCACTACAGAGTCATTGAAGGTCTGTAGGAGTGCCCCCTGTAGCCCAGAAGACCTCAGTCTCCTCAGAAGAAAGCGTCTGCTCTGCCCCTTCTTGTAGGGAGCAGCAGAGTTGTCTGACCAGACCAGTTTATTGCTCAGTTGAACACCCAGGTATTTGTAGGATTTCAGAATCTCAATGGCCGCTGGATGTTCACTGGTGTGTGTGGGGGGGGGGCTGGAGGTGGTTCCTCTGGCACCGCACCAGAGGGTGAAGTCCTGCGTCAGCTCCCTGTACTCCCTGTCGTCCTCATAAGAGATGAGGCCGATGATGGCGGAATCGTCAGAGAACTTCTGCAGGTGACAGGTCGCAGTGTTGTGGGTGAAGTCTGCAGTGTAGAGGGTGAAGAGAAACAGTGCCAGTGCCAGCACCGTCCCCTGGTGGGCCCCCGTTCTGCAGATGATGGTGTCTGATTGACACTCCCGGGTCCTCACGTACTGTGGGCGGTTGGTAAGATAGTCCAGGATCCAGGAGGTGAGGTGGGGATACACCCCTGAGTGCTGCAGCTTGTCAGGAGCGGGGGCTGGATGGTGTTGAAAGCACCGGAGAAATCAAAGAACATGATCCTCACAGTGCCCCCAGCCTTCTCCAAGTTGGAGAGGGACCTCTGCAGCAGGTAGATGACGGCGTCATCCACCCCGATGTCAGGCTGGTTTGTGAACTGCAGCGGGTCCATCGATGGTCTCACAAGGGGCCGAAAGTGTCAAAGGACCAGCCCCTCCAGGGTCTTCATCAGCTGCGATGTCAGCGCCACCGGCTGGTAGCTGTTGAAGTCCTTGGGGTGAGGGGTCTTTGGCACAGGTACCACACAGGACGTCTTCCACAGTTGTGGTACCCTCACTTGCTTCAGGCTCATGTTGAACAGAAACTCCACAATACCACCTAACGGCCCGTCCACACAGCAGCGTTAAAAAAATCTTGGAGGTGGGCGTATCTGAAGCTTGGGGATTTTTTGCGAGCAAGGCACCAACAACCAATCACATGAATCTCCCGCCCCCGACATACGAAGCAAAAAAGCCGGAAGTAAACTGGATATAAACTCCCCAAACAGGCGAAAACCTACCACTGTCTCTGCCACCTCCCTCCATGCCTGGCTCCTCCGGTTTGTATCCCGGTAGGTAAATAGGGACTGGTCATAAAGCACCGGGTGATTCCCTACCGCTAATTTCTCCTCCATTTTTTTTAATATGAGGAAATGACCTGCGGTATGTCTCTCCCAGCATACACGCGGTTTGATTGGCTAGCGCTTGAACTGTCAGATTTGCATACATGGGATTTGATTGGCTGACGCCTCCACCTCAGCTTCAAAAGTTGAACATTGCTCAACTTTGAATCTTGAAAATCCTGAAAATCTCCGCTCTGCTGCCCACAATGCAGTTCGGCGAAAAGTGAGGCAAAGTGACGTCACCCCATTCAAAGTGAATGGGCAGAAGCGTTCCAAGATTTTTTAACGCTGCGCTGCTGTGTGGACGGGCCGTTACACCTCTGCAGCTCCCTCCTCACCATAGTATGTGGAAAAAAGCTATATTATCTCCAAATTATGAACAAAAATGTGCAAGGTATGTTGAAAATATAATAAAAGTCAAGACTACGGATACCTCATTACACTGAAAGAAACGAGTTGTAGGATCTACTTGATTAAATCCTAGTAAGTATTTGCACTCACATTTTTTAAGTATATTTTACTGCTGTAATATCAAGTAGAACTTACTTTCCAGTATCAAGTAAAATGTACTTATCACCAGACGTAACATTTGTGAAGATATTAAGTCAATCTTACTTAATAATGTTGAAGTTACACGTTATATTTATTTTAACTAATTAAGTAAAGTAATTATTTTCTTCATGGACAGGAACATCACTGTTATCAAATTATTAACTAAATATTATATATCTGTAATAGTTACTGTTATGAATTAAATAAGTAGATTTTATCATATTCTTTCTGTTTAAAATGTTGAATTACTCATTTGTTTGAAGTTATATTACTCACTTTCATTATGTAAATGTTACTCATTTACTTGAAAAATGTTACCTAATAAATGTAATAAGCTATGCATTTAATATACATTGAGCACAAATCACACAACTAAAATACAATATAATTCAACTTTATTTTGTCAACATTAAATATAATTTTTGCTAAAAGATAACGTATAAAACCCCAAATACTACACACTGAACCTTTAAAGGTAGGGTAGGTAAGTTTGAGAAACCGGTTCGAGATCGCTAGAATTTGAAAATACACAACCGAAGAAAATCTGCCACTTCCTTATAGAGCCCCTCCTCCAACACACACGAACGCGCACATGACCAATGAGGGCACGAGATAAGTTTGTGCACAGATGGAAGGCTGACAGGCAGGTAGGCCATCCAGTTATTTTAGCCGGGCCGGCTAAAATGATTGGTCGTGCTTTTTACAGTATTACGGCTTCCACAGATGACATTTTTTTATGGATTTTTTGTCAAAGCACTTAAGATATTCAATGCTATCGGGATGTTAAGAGCATTCCATGGAATATAACAAAAAGTGTATCTCGAGCCGGTTTCTCAAACTTACCTACCCTACCTTTAAGTCTGGATACTCAATAAGCACAATGTCAATGTCATAATACAAAATAAAATCTCATCAGTCATAATAAAAAATGTAACAGTGGCATGACTGGAATGGTAATTTTTGCTCTATTGAAAAAAATATTAAAGTATGAGTGAATATTAACCCATGGGTCTGCTGTTCTGTAAAACAATTCAATCACTATTAACCAACATTAACTTATCAAAAATATAAAATAAAAATATCACTGCCTCAAGACAAATCTACTCTATCAACATAGATTTGGAGTGGTGCTTTTTAAACTTTCAATAAAAACATACAGCTCCCTGAAACTGAGCAATTGCAACATTTAAACTGGCACTCTGAATTGGTGCACTTTAAGTATGCCATTTAAAACTTTAATGCATTTTAACATTTTGAGCAGCTAAGGTAAACATCAATGTAGGACAGTGGAAGGTACATATCAAGAAGTCAGTTGGGATGTACGATCCAAGATAGTTGTTTGCCATGTCTTTAAGACAGCAGGTTCAACTTTAAAGCTTGTACGTTCGGGTTCAGCTTAATCCCATCCAGTCCGAGAAAAAGTTTCTGGAACACCTCGAAAGTGTAGTGCAGTGTTGGGGGGTATGCCAGGTTTAAGGCATAAATCAGCCCCATAAGCAGCGTGCATGCCTTGGCAGTACTGCCGCATCCTGGCATCATCTCTTTGCCTTCAAGCAGGAGGGCTGCATCCACTGGATCCTCTCCATTGGCACCATGGACAACCAGGATCTTCAGGACGTGTTTAGTTGCATCACTACGGCTGTCCTCCTGCATACAATTTACAAGAAAAATGAAGTGAGAAACAGCTGAAAATAGAATGCTTGAATCAGAGTAGTTACATTCCAGCTTTATACTGTGAATGGTTGAGCTCCAGGTCGCATTTTTAGGTTACGAAGTTGACTTTATATTGGAGGGGGGGAACCATAGACTGTATATATAAATGGACGTAGGGTACGTGACGTCACCCATAGGATTATGCAGTTGCCGAGAAGCCCTTAGTAGGCGGAGTCGGCCACTAACGGCTCAACAGTGACGTCAGAGTCTAACTCCCGCCTGCTCCAAATAAGGGCAAAGAGGCGGGACCTACTGCCACCGAGCTGGAAGTTCCAGAGCTAGCTGAAGCTAAGAAGCTAAGCTAACATGCTCCCCGTCTGCACACTGCGGTCGCATTTTCCGTTTCTAAGGTAAGCGAACATTAAACTATTCAGAAAAACTATAAATAATAATCTAAGTTATTGAGTTTTTAGCATAATACTTCAGAATCTTAAAATCCCTTGACATTTGTATGCAATTGTGCTAAACACTGGAATCAAGCAAATATTAATATGTTTGCATGACATTAGTTATTTATATTTTGCCATCACTTAATTATACGTTTAATACATTTAAGCTAAGGTACATGTGATGGTAGCTAGTTAGTGCTCTTACCTGTGAGGCCTCCTCCAAACAGCATTATAACCAGACTGTATCATTAAAACGACAAGTACCAGTTCTAGATCCTTGACTTTAGACAAATAATTCAAAAGACAAAATGTATTTAAAGACCAATCTTTATTTGAATTAGTGTTGCACGGTGCACCGATACTTGAAAGGTACCGCGATACCCTGCCGTTAAAAACGTTACGATTCCTCCGTTTCATTAGTATCGGTACTTTAAGAATGACGGGGGAAAGTACTCCGGTGAGAAAGCGCTGTTTTAATAAGAGCCGTGTGTGTTCAGCGCTCTGCTTCCACTCCCTGCACTGCAGCCGTGCCTCCAGTCCCTCCCCTCTCAAGCACGCTCTAAGTACCTCCCCTCTCTCATGCACGCGCTAGCTGAGAAAACGAGAAGCATGGCTGCAAGTGGGAGTGCAACTGCCGCTGCGCCTCGGCTTGTTGACAAAAAAGACGCCAGAAGCTAAATTTGGAAGTATTTGAGCTATATCTCTGACAGTGAGGGCAAGCCTACGGACACCACGAGGCCTGTCTGTAAGAAATGTTTTAGATCCCTGCAAACCAAGGGAGCCAACACATCCAACTTGGCTAAGCACCTCGCCGACCGGCATCCAGAGCTGTTTAAAGAATTTAAAGACAGACAGGTTAGCGAATGTGATAGATAACATAATTACATCATGCTCAAGCCCATGCCCTCAAATCTAAGTCAAACAAGAGTAATTTATTTTGTGACAAACAAACGTTTTCGTAGTTTGACGAGGCAATTAATGGCAATGATAACTGTCTAATATGGCTATCTTTTTAGCTAACTTACCAATGTGGCTAACATCTGCAATGTACATTTTGTCAATAATGATCTATATTACTGTACTATGACATGTTAATAAAATATAAAGTTAACTATCAAAGGAATCACATAAACTCAAGTATAAAGAAGAGACCATGTTGTAAGAAAACACTTAACAGATAAACTACAATTTTATTGATCATGAAAATAATAAAAGAAAAGTATCGAAAAATAATCGGAATCGCAATTCTTGACTTGGTATCGGTATCGAAACCAAAATGTTGGTATCGTGACAACACTAATTTGAATGTGCCTCTTAACCTGAGATTGAGAGAGCGTGGTGTCCAGAGAGCTGCAGAGACTTCAGGAGTTGGTTTGGAGAGGACTGAGGGTCTTTCCTCTGTGAGGAGGACCAGGCCTGTTGGAGGAGCCCATGCTGGGCTGATACCAACTGCACAGGCCTAGTCTGTCACTTTATTTGACTAAATGTGTTTACTTATACATTTAATAGGTTTACACCTTCTGTCCATATGTGATTTTTTATTTAAAACATGTTTGATTAACTTTTGGTTCACATTTCAATAAATTGAATTTGTATTTGCACTCCTTTTGTCCATTATTCTTACTGAAAATGTTAGATTACACATTCACATCAGACTGAAGATTGGCCCCATGTACTTGTGACGTTGCAAACTCTGCGGTACAAGGCACAGGTGTTGTGAAGCTCATAAAGTGAGGCAAATAGAAATAATCAGCTGATGGAGTGTAGATGTGGAAATAGGTGCATTCGATCAGCTGACTATGTTTTTCGCCACACTTTATAAGCCTATAACCAGACCTTCTCTGAGGTGCAGCGTCACAAACAAATGATGGTCCTGATAGACTACAAAAATATTCGGTGTGCAGATCTTTGTTTTCACAATAAAAGTAGTTTCTTAGTGAATGTCCTGTACTGGTCTTAAAATCTCATAACATCAGCTTTTAATTTTCCTCTTGGATGTTCTTCTTGACCCTCAGAGAAGGAGAAAATGTTGAGTCGTGTCTTTCAGGCATGTCCTTTCCTAACAAAAATTACAGGAAACATAAAACATATTATTGCAGAACAAGTGTGTTATTTAAGAAAGAGGTGTGTGTGTGTTTAGGGGCTGTAGATATAATTATTTTGTAATAGTAATGTTTTTTTATTTCAACAGTGAACTACAAAGACAATCAGATTATGAATGAACAGCATGAAATTCATCAACATTGAAATATATTTTATTATCAAAATAATATTTAACTGTTAGTGCAACTGTAGAAGCTTGCTCTGTTGTCTCACTGAAAGAATAACTTTTACCACGTTTTTTACAGACAATATTGAGAGATAAATAGTAGCAGTGTCAAATATCTTTGCCTTCAATACATTAAATTAGAAAGCTGACAAAGTCATATTGCTTGTTAACATCTAAATGTAACATTTTGCATGGAAAAAACCCTCAACTTCACTGATGTGTAGGTGATCTAGTATTTAGTATTGTTTAATGGAATGTATATCAGTGTATTAAAGTCAATACTTCATTTATTTAAACCAATATCTTTCTTGATTCTTTGTACAGTATGAAAAAAGAGTATTTGTACCTGTGCTGAAGTTCACTGCTATGAGGAGTCCAGTTCTGTCTCTCACTCTGGTCCAGCCTGTCTGCATCACCTGGACACTTTAAACAAACAGATATATATGTAAAGTACCATGTGTACAAACAATATAACTTATTCTCTTCTGTTGAACATGTTGGATTGTGTATTTTCCGAGTCAGGGTCCTTTTTATTTTACTGTAACTTTGGAAGTTGTGTTACCAATGCTTACTGTTTATTTGATACCAATGTGGTAATACAATTAATAAAAACAACAAGATTTGGGTTCGTTCTTCAGATATGACTGTAACGTGTAAGCTCAATAATGAACTCCAGCTCAACCATCCATATTGTAATATCTAAGTAATCATCTTGAAATATGACATTAATAATTGTAATATACACACATCTTATTGTGAGGTTGATTTCACATGCACTACTTTGACGTTAGCTTGTCTACATACTTGAGCCTAGCCAATTTAAATGAACCTTAGCGATGCATACAGTTCCTACCTACATAATAAAATATCTCTCTAAGTTACAAGGATGACCTTATTTTATCAACCTCAAACAGAAGCCGTTTGTTCTACAGTATTATCCCACTTAACGCTTAACACTTGTCTATTTCGTTTTAACATTTATACATACAGTCTATGGTTTTAACTTGGAGGCTACGATTAGCATCTTTAGCACAGATGTAGCTACCACTCGCTTACACGCTAACCCAAGCCTTAACCTGTTACGCACGGCCCGCCCGGTACCGGGCGGAAAAACGCGTCATTTGCAGGAAACAACGTCTAAGGAATCTTAATATTGAATAAAACTATGAATGTTTTATATCCATGTAACGGGAAGAAACTCAGCTAATGATCTTTTTAATTTTTTTTCTCCAAAAAAACCCCACAATGCTAGCACTCAGCCTCTGAATTAGCCACGAGCGAACATTTTTTTTTTTAATGGCACTTAAACTCACTCATAACTCCCTTATTACTTATCCTAGATGCACAGCCAACCACTCGTTTTTGGTGTCCTGGAGACACTGAATCTAGTGGTGCCCTCCTCAACACTCAGTGATAAACATTTGCGACGCTATAAACGAAAGCGTACATCATAACATGTGGAGCTAAGACGCTAACATGGCTTACCTTGGTCAAAACTGGTCTTCAATGGCATTAAAACGATAAAAAAACGATGCTGCAGTTAATCCATAGGTTCATCCTATGTATCTGTGCCTTCTTTGAAATTATTTCTGATAATCCATAAGCAATAAAACTGCTTTTTAGTTTCTATATTCCAGAAAGAGAAATTCTTCCAATTTGCTTTCGATTTCTAGACGCGCAGCCCCCACCTTTTCTCTTTACAATGAGTGTGTATGTGGGCCTCCCCCTTCGATTATATTGGCTCTAACGGTCAGAAAGGTGTGTCAACGATCAAAATCGAGCAAGGGGGGCCAGAGATATGGGAAAAAAAAACATTTTCACCCAAATCACCTCAGAGGTGGGGTGGTTTAGGCTAAACCTCTCTAAAAAGGTCAAATGTCACTTGTTTTGCATCAATCTTGATACAGGGTACTTATTATATGTTGTACTTTGGATTCCTAAAGCTTTTAGTCTACTAACCCATCATCCAAGGGTAGTTTTCACTATCTGTAAAGAATAATATTTGGACGGACACTATAATTTACAGTTTTTTACTATGTAAAATCTGAATTTTCTTTAAAATAAAAAACATTTATATTGATTCTGACACTTCTACATCCAACTCACAGATGTAACCTTGCTTTGATAAAAGAAATTATTCATATAACCCTTTTAGAAGTTAAGTTGTAGTCATTTGTTTTGGGCATGTCATTTTCGAGCCTGAAACATGAAAAACAGGCTTGGTGCTTAACAGGTTAAAGGAGAGGTGTCATGGCCATTTCCACTGATCATAATTCCATTGTTGAGGTCTACTAAAATAGATTTATACTGTGCATTTTTCCAAACTCACATTGGTTTCTCATACAGCATCTCTGTAAACTACTTGTATTCACTGAATTTCACTCTCTGCCTTTAACGGCTCGTTGTAGCTCCAAAAGCTCCAGCCCCCACCCTCCCTGTGAGCACAATGTGCTCTGACTGGTCGGGACGTTGTGAATCGCGCTGAGCTCCGTGGAGGTGTTGTTTCTTTGTTTAGGATACATAGCGAAACACAGCCAAACTCATACTGAGCACACACAAACTCACATCCGAAGTAAAAACAATAAGTGTGGCTTGATATTGAGTAAGAAAAAGGTTGATAAACGCTGTGAGAATGGGTCTGCAGAGAGAATTTCGCCGCGATCCCAACTGTTATCAGCCTGCAGCCAGGGAGGAGAAATCAGCAGAGCTGTCTGTGTGTGAGGAAGTCCGTGGATTGGTCAATTTCGACCAATCAGCGGGGGCTTAACGTAACGGCTCCACGGATTGGTCCATTTCGTTCCGGGTACGGAAGAATCAAATGGACAATGACGTATCTCCAACGAGGCGTTTTGGGGAGGTATTTTCTGTGTTAGAGTTTTACTCGCTATAGGGTGTACTTTGAGAGTTTTGACTCTGCACACCGTTTACATGCATAAAAACCTTCATAACACACAAGGGGACGGGTAATAACCGGAAAAGCATGACACCTCTCCTTTAACATTCATTACGTAGCTGATTAAAATCATAAACACATAAATAAAGTACTCGAATTTCACTTACCGCAAAACCGCATTCATGCACCGTCTGTTTTAACAAGAGCGAGTCACAATAGTCCGATATAAGCATGAAGAACAAACAAACACGGCCGGGTTCAAGTTGTGTTCCCTGGATGAGCTGAGCAGGCAGAGTCCCTGTAGCATGCATCACGGAGCTGCTAGCAGAGAGACAAGAGGCTTACAGCAGCAGTCACTGGACAGAGCTGTCACTCAATGTGACCACGCCCTAATTTATGCTAAAACGTTAAGACCTAATACAAATAAAAGGGTCATGTTATAAAACAATTCACTCAACAATTCATAATCATGAAGGTGGAATCTAACTATATCCCGAATAGTTTTTATTGCATCCAGGGGTAGAAACATTTACATTTTAATGCTCATTTTTGTTGAAAACATCTTTATATTTCATGAGAAATTGTACTGGTTTTGCTTCACTGCAAAAACTTTGACATTAACAAGTCATTGAATGGAGTGTTTTAAAGCCTTTGATGCTTTTATTCTTTATTTGTTAATAAAGGTTAAATAAAATAGTCTAGCACCTCACAAAAAATCAGCTTTCTGAAAGAAGAGTGCATTTTGTGTTTTACACACGGGATAAATCAGATGTTAAACATCATGTTACATCCTTTTATTTACTAGGATTATCTGGCCTTACTGTCATCAATCCCCACACACTGCCCTTTATATTATAAAAGATTTCCTTTAGTGATGGTAAATAAAGAGTGTTAGAGATGATGGCTGTCAGAATTATTAGAAAACTGCACTTTGTCCACTACTATTTTAGGATACCTTCCTCTCTAATACTAATAATGTTATGGTACCCAGCCTGGTCAAACATACTCAGCTAAACGCCTCTGTCTAGTGGTCAAACTAAATCATTACATCTTAATAAAAAGGTGACATATTCACCCAATTTATTGTATTAAAAGTTATTAACTGTTGAATAAAAAATAATTTCATTATTGTTTTCGCAGCATTAAAGTGGATTAACATGTTTGTCCAGAACCGTTTCTAAATGGACTTTAAGCTGAGATGATTCTGTTGACTGCTGTTTCTAAAGTCAAAAATGAACTGCAAACTGCAATTTTTAAGCTTACACAGACGGCATGTCCTAAATGGTTAAAATATTAGAATAAAATATCCTTACTATTTCTCCCGCAGCAGGATTGATTGGAACTACTTTCTGCTGAAGAAATAGTCCCTCCTCACAATCCTATTTTGACCTTTGCTTACAGTTTTCACTCGCTGTACAATATTATAATGATGCTAGTTTATTTGCAGTCGTTGTGATTATGTTACTAACCAGCAGACTGTACTTTAACTCAATCTGAACGTGTTTCTTTTCTCATCCTCTTTTCAGTCTCTTCATCTTCTCTCCTCTCCTGCCATATTGAAGTTTGACGTCCTTTCACCTAACGGGTGTCCTGTCCTGCTGTCATGTTGTCATAAACTGGTGACAGGGCTTACCAGGCCAGGGGGACTATTTTCTGTCAGATGTGTAGCTTAACCCATGTGGGGTTCGGGTCAAATTGAACCGTTTTAAAATTTCACAGACAAAATACAATACAGGGAAAAAATGTCAACCTGAAACTCAATGGCCTTAGATGTTTTTATGTAAAGACGATTCACAATTAAAAACACATTTACACATTTACGTCCTTCGTAAGATTTTAACATTGAGGCACACAGAACAAGAAACTCCCTCTCTCACTCAATCAGTCAAGTAAACAGCATCAGAGCTCTGTTGTCGTGACACTGACATGTAATCATGTTAATATTCAACAACAGGTGAAAATCCATGTGTGTGTGTGTGTGTGTGCGCCTGCCTGCAAGAGAGCAGATCCACCATCTCCATGTCAGACACAGTTGTGGCCCTGACGACGGGGAGATGAACCCACCGACTGAGAGTATTGAGTAAACTCTTTTGTATATAGTATTGATCATCCAGATTATCAGAGAAGGCAGAAGTAAATCAATTACTCTACTAATGAAAGCAAAAAAGATGTCATGCATATGTCAACATTTCTGGTGTTTTGAACATGAATAATTTCCTTCGTTTACACAATTTATTCAAATCATTTTCCCCAGACCGAGCTAGGGGGTAAAATGCAGCCTGAGTACTTTTCTTTTTTTCAGTTTAAAAAAAATACATATATTTTATATTTTGGAATATATAGTGTAGTTTTGGGTGCAGTTATTCATTCTGCAAGATACAGATGTAGCAGCTAATTTAGGACAGTTTGAAATGCGAGGGTCGTGGTCGGCCCGTGAACGGCCCGTGATTTGCCCGTGATCAAGAGACTGCCTCCAGTCTGACTTGAGACCGCCCCCGTGATAAATAAATGTAATTATTGTGAAGCCAGCTGCAATGGATCATTGATCCACCAGGGGGTGCAGTGGGGTTCCACACTGGAGCTCATGTGAAATCAACTTCGATACAGATACCAGTATGTCTGGTACTACTGTATAGCGGATCTTTGTTAAGATCCATATGTCACGGATAGGATCATAGTCTGTGCTAAATAAGAGACATGTTATCATTTACAAAACATTACCATGTTGTTATTTAACAAAATAATGTTGTTTAGTCGAAAAAAACGAACGAGAGGAAATGCAGCCGGCTCTCGATTTTTAATCCTAATTTAATCATCATCTTCACCACGATCATTTATGTTTATGTTCGCCGAATTGACATGAAATCACTGACAAATATGAATATTCTGTATTCAACTTCATTAAAACGTTATTAACGTGCCTAAACTCAGTAATTCACTAAAAATATTTATATTTTAATGGAGCCTTGTCAGGCAGATCAGGATCCCGATGCATAGCGGAGGGATCTTGATCCCTGGGTGTTATTTTTCCCCATAATGACCAAGTCGCTGCAAATGATCCCGCTTATTACATGGCCACATTCTCAACAAAGTAACGACATGACTCCCAATATTAATTGAAATGCTTTTATGGATTTAGAAAATGTTTTTATTGATGAAAAATAGTTGTATGTATTGATTTAAATTGACATGCATCCGCTAAGAAAAATAGTCCGTTGTTACCGTTTTTTAAACAGTCTGAATGCTGTGTTACACACCTAATGGCCCATCAGCCACAACTCTCTCCCCCCCTGATCTTTCTTCTCCAGCAGTTAAGTTAACTGTAGGTTACTCTGAGTGACAAGCTTACAGTTAGTGAAGTAACACTTTTTTTTTGTGAGTCACGACCTGGCTGTTTCATTCAAACATAACGCTCCAAATGCTACTGTTTCCACTCGGACTTCAATACAGCTACACCATTGTTTGGTTTCCATGGCGTCTCTTTCGTAGCGCGCACTCCTTTCCTGTAAATTACAGGTGTAGCCAGGCAAAACAGTGCACTTCTCTTTCCCGCACTACTGTGACAGACCATGGGGCTGGGTCAGCCACTAACATATTCATATTGCTCTTCTCAAAAAGAGAAATATGAACGTTAGTTTTTAACTGAAATGATCAAATAAAGTCAAAATGTCACAGTGTTTACAAACATTGACCATACCGTTCACCAGCCGCCACCCCCCTGCCTACTGTAGGCCTATGTTGAGTATACTCTTTGTTTAAAACGAATTGGCCATCGGAATGTGTGTGTCCCAACCCCCCCCCCTGTGATATCTCTTCTCCAGCAGTCTGTAGGTTTGTGTTCGCATATTTATGCTGTCGCAGTTCCTAAATGACACGTTTACACCTTAAAACAATGTTTAAAACGAAAAGTAAACGTTCAGGGTTTTTATTAATGGTAATTTTCAGACTGTGAGTTGTTTAGTGGTAGCTCATATAGTCTTGATTCTTGTGGTTAAACTTTTCGCTCCGTATTTGATGGTTGTGGTGTCGAAATTCATTCGTCACTTCCTTTTCAGTTTTTTTTTTAAAATCTTTTTTATTTTTTATTATTGTTACGTGCTATCTGTATACACGTGCTTTAAAATGTATTGTTTAATTCTACATATTTGTCATATAATAATCAAAATATATGTTTACATAGTCTTTGTCAGCATATTTTTGCCACGTTATGCATAATAAAAGTGTCACATTCATGAAACTTGCTCCATTCATTGGTACTAGTCCTACAACTATACCCTAAAAAATGCTTGAGGGTGGGATTAATACAAACATCTTTTTGGGTGGGGTGCATTTTATGACAGGCCTGGTTATCACAATATGCCCCCCCTTGCTATCTTACAAAATAAAAGTGTCACAGATTGATGCATTTAACTTCAATATAAAGAAAAACATCTTCTGTTGTAACAACAATAACATTATAAATAGTAACATAGCTTAACATGGTATTGCACATTTAGCTTTCAGTGTTACAGACCTGAGATGTTTTCATTACATGAATTAAGGTGACTGAGGCTTTTTAACATAGACTTTTCAGTGTCCCACATTTTGCACAGAACTGTCCCACATTAGGAAATGCAGATTGTCTGAGACAACTTGGCACTAAGAGTACTGATATGTCTACCATTTCTTTTCTGAGTGTAATATCTGCATTTTCTCTTTTGAAAAACAAAGTCCTAGTTTGGCCACTCATTTTTAATCACACACGTCTCCCCATCCCATTCAAATTCAAATTCTTGACTGGAAGGGCAGTGTTGCCTACATGTAAATGAATGGCATTGCCTATATGCATTTGAAAATAAATAGTACCCCCCTCTGAGTGACTATCTGTTGACTTCACATCTTGTCACAAACCAGGGGACTTTACTTCCTGATTTTTGGAATACAAAATAATGTATCTGTGTACGTGTTTTACTGAACGAGCATACTGTACTGTGATCTGCATGCACTTATCAAAAATGTAATTAAAGTAGTGAAAACAAATAGTGAGAGGGTCCAAAATCAGCCAACGTGCTTTGTTTTTGTTTTTAATGTTCATCACTATAATAATAAGTATATTATTCAAAAGTTTACATTAACTTTGGATAATAACACGGGAGAAACGGATCCTCTCTTTTCCTCTCTCTCTCTCCTGACAGCCCGTCAGTTTCTCATGCAGCTCGCCAAACAGTGGGCGGAAATAATAATAATATTAATTATTTCACACAAAAAGGTTATGACAATATATGACTATTGACGTACAAATAACACTGTCTGTCAATTGTGTAAAATAAGAGGATTAGATTACAACTTGTATTTAGAAATACTGTTGTAATTATTGATGCATAAATGTGTTCATCCATTCAATGTGGCATCTGCTATAATGGGGTTAATGTATGATATGACTTAATAATACAATACACTATATAATATATGATATGATAATTACATTTTAATTTGATTCATTTCTTATTTCATAGTTTCTCATCATTATTATGAAAGCACCCATTGTTTTAAATAATGGTCGGAATGTGACCTGTGAGCCTTCTGAATTACCGTGGGATAGCACATTCTAAACTAAAATGTTCAATCAATAAAGTAACATCTTATCTTATCTTATCTTAATAATATCTTCCTATTAATAATAATAATAAATCATACAGTATGTGTCCGAAAGGGAGCAGGAGGAAGCAAACACAAAAATATACAAAAAATACACTGCATATTAAAGCAAACGATTGTAAAGGTAAAAGTATGAGCATCAAATCAAATCAAGTTTTATTTATATAGCACATTTTTAAATGATTTTTGGTCGAGCCAAAGTGCTGTACATATAATAAAAATACCCTACAGTAAATACACTTTACAGCAAATACAACAGCACAGTTTGTTCAGAATATCAGTATGAGAAAACGACACCCTCTATCCTTAGACCCTCACATCGTACAAGGAAAAACTTCCAGAGAAAAACCCACATTTCAAAGGGAAAAATAGGAGAAACCTCGGGGAGAGCAACAGAGGAGGGATCCCTCTCCCAGGATGGACAGAAGTGCAATAGATGCCGTGTGTAAATCGAAGAGATAATACATTTTACAGCGTAGGTAGACCGCATGACAAATAAAGAAGTGTAATGTAAACATTTACATTATTATTATGATTATTTAATATATAAAGACTATATATTATTGAATTACAAGATTAGATATACTTTATTTGATCTAAAATATTGATGTGTTCAAATGCTCTTCTAAACAAAACTGAAAGTCCATGAAAAGTTGTCTTCCTGTTTTTGTGAATGAAGCGCCATCTCCTGGTTAAATCCTGAAATTGAAAATCTGGCAACGCCCTCTTGGAAAATAGTGGGAGGGCTTAACATTCCCAGATGCTGGTCTTAGGCAGGTAGCAGGCAGGTAGCAGACAGGTAGCAGGCAGGTAGCAGGCAGGAAGCTGGAGTCTGAAATAAGCTGCTACATCTGTATATGAGGCGTCTTGCACTTTGGGTGTGTGGTTTTGTGAATTGTGTTAAGTATTTTGAGAAATTGATCCACGCTTTCAAGAAATGTGTTCTAGCAATTGAAAAAACCCTGTAATTGGTTCATGTGTGTAGCATTTTCGATGGCAGTGTTTTGAGAATGGCAAACAAGTGAATATGTCAGGTTGAGGAGGCACACACTCCTTCACTAACATTTGGCTAAACTGTTTGATGTAAAGAAAGATAGGCATCTTTCTAAAGAATTGTTTTTATTTCATTTAAAGTTGATAATATAAATGTACATAGGCAAATGAATATACATATATATATATATTTAAATTAATCTCACTTTTCACAATGGCTTAGAAACACACAATCACAAAATGAATCACCATTTCCTTTGTTCAGACCTGAAAGCCATCTTGTGCCAGTGCTTAAAAGGGAGCACGCCTCCAAAGCACTCCTTATATCTGCTGTATGAGTAGGCGATTCTTGGATATCATTGGTCGGAAAATGTGTGATGTAATGTATGCCAATTAACTTAAAACTATCAGTTTTGTGCAGATCTTGTTGTTTTTGAATTTACAATATTTTTGTAGCTAAAATAATGAATTTACTTTGGCCATGAGAATTGTGTGACATGTAAAAAACAATGTTTGTGTTTAACTCTTCACTCCCCCTTCAGAGTCAGGACCTGATTGGCCAGGTTGTATTGGGAAGGCGGGCAATCGATATGTGACTGGGAATATAGGGGAGGGGTGGCATTTATTTCCCTTTTTGGTGAAAGAGCAGAACGAGGCATGTATTTGAAAAAGCAGTTTATGTTTCTGTAAAATAAAGTTTTTGTTGAAGGCAATAAAATAAAATGCCTTTCTTTTGAACGAAACTCTCCTTGTCACCTGCACCTCACATTACAACAGTCAGATTTCTGTGTCTCACTTAGAGAACCATGTGCATGAAAAAGTGCCATGTTGAATTGCAAACTGGGTGCAGAGCTGAAAATGTGTTTAGAGTTTTGGAGATTTGAGCTGAGGTTTTGCTCTTTGAATGTCAGTTTAAATAATGATGCTTTAGTTTAGTTTTAGTGTGATAGCAACTGAAAAAAACTGTAAAGGCTCTTACTGTGAACATTGAGGTCTTTGTCAGAGCGGCTCATCTCGTGTTGCGATGCCACAGGTTTCCCGTTTCAGAGGTTCACGTTTCAGTCAGGTGAAAACCAGAGAGGGAGCTGAGAGGAGGAGGAGGAGAAATGTGGAGGAAGACAAAGACCACGCTTACCTGAGAAATCAGACAGAAAACACACTGTCAGGTACCCGCTCTGTCCCTTTATTTTCCTTGGTAACTCACACACACACACACACACACACACACACACACACACACACACACACACACACACACACACACACACACACACACACACACACACACACACACACACACACACACACACACA
>CALSBW010029656.1:329722-355304 GCA_943590975.1 Lindbergichthys nudifrons | reverse complement strand
CATCTATTCTTGAGACTAAAAACGAGACGATTCCATCAATTCTCTTTGACAAGAAGAGTCCATCTTTAACTTGCTAATATACAGAACGAGAAGAGTCCATCTTTTACTCGTCAAACACAATGATATAAAAATACCGGCTCAAAAGCACATTAATATATATCCGGCTTGGAAAACACACACATTATAATCATGCAGTTAATTAATGAACAAAGAAAAAAGAATAGAGACTTACCCCTGCTTGGTCTAAAACAACGCCACGTGGTGTGATTTAAATTTAGATATTTAACATTAAATTAACAGCTGTTCTCAGGATGTCCTGCTCGCCACAAAACACACAAATCTAAATGTTTCTATATAAGCTATTGAAGAATTTGATATAACTGGCTTCTTCTCACCTCTTGAATCTGGGCCCTGTGTGTCATGTGGTTCGCAGGATCTCCGTTGAAACTAGCCGGTTCCTCTCCCAGGCTGATATCACGTCGGGTTGAACCAAATTGTAGATATATCGTGATCTTCTCGCTCCCAGGAAAGGAACTTAAAATAGTGAGACTAATGGAGTCTCTGAAAAGGTTCAAATGGGTACTTTAATTAAGTAACGTGGTTAAAGAACAAGCATAGGTAAGGAAGAGACAAAGCCGGTGATGTCCCCAGGTGGGCTGCAGCGTAGGAAAGAGGGAGAGCTGTTGGTTTCGACTTCTTTTATCCTCTTGTTCTCTCCCGCTGTGCAGATAGTGGGACCACCCTTCTCATCTGCATAGGTCCGACATCTCGTAAAAACAGATAGTTTCAACATTGGTATTCCCTGCCTACTTCCTTAAACCTTTTCTCCTCCTTATCTCTGTCATGACTTTCTATTTAATATCTTATAAACGGCTGTAATAGTTAGTAAAGAAGTCCTAGAAACACCTCTACGGCACAGTTCTCATCTACGGTAACTTCCTCTGACGTCATAGCTACTCACGTAATGTGAAAACACTCTACGATCAACTGTACCTTCATTTAATATTCAACAGTAATAATATCTCGACGTCTATAGATGTAGTGTTAAAGTCCGTAGGTTTTGGTGTGCAACAGTCTATGTCATTTTCACTTTACATTCAGAAAAAGCATTATTAGCCACAAGATAACTGCTAACCGGATATGAAGGATATTCAGAATAAAAGTCTGGCATTGAGATCTCCTGAGAACTTCCGGGTTCTTTCACAATAAAACAGCTTTTAGACTGACGATATGTTTTAGACTAAATCATGCTATTAAACATTGATTTTAATTTCTAACAGAAGTCACGTTGTAATAACAATAACTCATCTCTCTCGGTTTTTTTTGTTATCTTTGTGTGCTTTGCCAAAAGCCACTGTGTCAAATGTCCTAGTTGGGTTGCCGTACGGTGTTGTGCTTTTAAAGCCTACTAACTAAAGTATACTAACTGTGTGATTTATATTGCTTTTCAAATGCATATAAGCCCCCCATTTACACTGCACTTCCCGTCAAGAATATGAATAGCACTTAGTTAGATCACTTTACAGATCAGGTTGGACCAGCTTTTCAATGTTCGACATCGCTCATGTGAAATCAACTTCGATACAGTAAACTGGATGTTGTGGTGCCGAGAGACGGGAGTCGGAGGCGGGGTATCAAAAGTACAAGCTAAACTTTTATTTAGCATCTGAACACACATGTAAACAACTTCATACCCGGGAAGTGAAGACCGGCGGAAACAGCTGGTCTGGTTCACTAAAATGTCCGTGCGGAACAATACAATTTATGTTTATGTTCGCCGAATTGACATGAAATCACTGACAAATATGAATATACTGTATTCAACTTCATTAACATGTTATTAACGTGCCTAAACTCAGTAATTCACTAAACATATTTATATTGCAATGGAGCCTTGTCAGGCAGATCAAGATCCGCGTAGCGGAGGGATCTTGGTCCCTGGGTGTTATTTTTCCCCATAATGACCAAGTCGCTGCAAATTATCCCGCTTATTACATGGCCACATTCTCAACAAAGTAACGACATGACTCCCAATATTAATATCCCAAAATGCTTTTATGGATTTAGAAAATGTTTTTATTGATTTAAAAAATAGTTGTATGTATTGATTTAAATTGACATGCATCCGCCAAGAAAAATAGTCCGTTGTTACCGTCAGTCAGAATGAAACGGCAGCTCTCAGCGGTGTGTTTACACACCTAATGGCCCATCACCCACAGCTCTCCCCCCCCCGTGTCTCTTTAGCGTGCACTCCTTTCCTGTAAATTACTAAATTAGTTTTTAACTGAAATGATCAAATAAAGTCAAAATGTCACAGTGTTTACAAACATTGACCATACAGTTCACCAGCCCCCACTGTTGAATAGGCTATACTCTTTGTTTAAAACTAATTGGCCATCGGAATGTGTGTGTCCCCCCCCCCCTGTGATATCTCTTCTCCAGCAGTCTGTAGGTTTGTGTTCGCATATTTATGCTGTCGCAGTTACAGTTTGTTTTCATCTGATTTCAAATAAACAAAGTCTTGGCTTTCAGAATATTAAACTTGTTTCGGCAAATTTAGATGATAAATACAACTATGGCATAACAACAGCCGGTGTTTATTTGATTATTATATATAGTCGTTATTCATTTGTTTTAATGCTCAATAAGGAAGATTTAAACTTTCACACACAGCTTTTTCCAGCGGTATCCATAAATCTCTTAATTTTGACCTCAAAGTGCACCAGATTGATGCATTTAACTTCAATATAAAGAAAAACATCTTCTGTTGTAACAACAATAACATTATAAATAGTAACATAGCTGATTCACCATCCCCCACCCCCCTACTGTATGTTGATTTTGTTTGCCTACATGTAAATGGGTGGCATTTAGTACCCCCCTCTGAGTGAATACCTGTTGTACCTGTCCAGGGCTAAGCCCATAGGACGATGCTCTGATGTCAACCCCCCCCCGTTGACAATTCACGAGCGTCTAACTCTCTCCCCCCTCGCACCTTCTAACAGAGCCCCCCCACATATCAAATCCCAATTTAACCCCTGGCCTCTGGAGCAGAAATGAAAGAGTTTTAAAAATGTTTACGTTTTGGTAAGTTTTTAGGGAAATGTTGTAATATTGCAACGTTGGCCTTAGGTGGGAGCAGAATTTCTGTATTTCTACTCACATTGTCTGAATAAATATATTGAACAACTAAGGGTTAATTTGCAGGATTGATTGCTTACTTAACCCTATATCAGTATATAGCATGAATAATAATCACACATCACTCATATTTGTTATGAATAATCATTTATCATTTATTAAATAGTAAGTCGCTTTGGATAAAAGCGTCAGCTAAATGCAATTTATGAAAACCTCACTCAGGATTTTTTTAACAAGTGTTTTTATTGCTCTTGGGGCATTAAAAACAAGATTTTAACTTTAGTTTTTTATATAATATCTGCATTTTCTCTTGTGAAAAACTAAGTCTTACTTTGGCCATAGCTATTTAATATATAGCGCCATCTCCTGGTTAAATCCTGAAATTGAAAATCTGGCAACGCCCTCTTGGAAAATAGTGGGAGGGCTTAACATTCCTAGATACTGGTCTTTGGCAGGTAAGTGGCTGGTAAGTGGCTGGTAACTGGCTGGAAGCAGTATGCTGGAGTCTGAAATAGAAGGCTCCATCTGTAAGGTAGACTAAAAGCTTTAGGAATCCAAAGTACAACATATAATAAGTACCCTGTATCAAGATTGATGCAAAACAAGTGACATTTGACATTTTTAGAGATTTAGCAAAAAGAAACCACTTCTGGGGTCATTTGGGTGGATTTTCCTTATCTCTGGCCCCCCTTGGTCGATTTTGATGGTTGACACTTCTTTCTGACCGTTAGAGCCAATAGAATCGAAGGGGGAGTCACACACTCATTGTGAAGAGAAATGGTGGGGGTTTCGCGCATGTAATTTTTCATCAGAGTGAACCTATCTCTAGCTTTGACATCTGGAAACGGAAAAGCAGTTTTAATGCTTATGGATTATCAGAAATCATTTCAAAGGGACACAGACACATTGGATAAACCTATGGATTAACTTCAGCAGCGTTTTTATCGTTTTAATGCCATTGAAGACCACTTTGGAGAGACTACAGAGCCAAGGTAAAAATGTTAGCATTTTTAGCTACCTAGCGGCACCTGTTTTGATGTCCGTTTTTGCTTATAACGTGGCCATTTCTTATAATTCAGTGATAATGTGGGTGGCCAAAGATTCTGTGTCACCTCACGATGTGAAACGATGTCATGGATGTAGAGAAGAGATAAATAATAAGGTTTTGTGAGTGATTTTCGGTGCAGTAAGGTGTTAGCATTTTTCGCTCGTTGCTAATTCAGAGGCTCAGTGTTAGCATTGTGGGTTTTATTTTGAAAAAAATAATAAAATTATCAGCTAGATGAGTTTCTTCCCGTTACATGGATATAAAACATTCATAGTTTATTAAAAGAACATGCCCTCAGACACTGTTTCCTGCAAGATGTTGCGGCAGTGCCCCGGTACCGGGGTCTATCGGGCTTAACAGGTTAATGGACATGTTGACCGGCGAAAAAAAATCTAACTGAAACCCTGCCGCACGGTCCCCTCGTTCCTTGGAAGAGGTGGAGAGGTGGGTGTTTGTCATCTGCTGGTGGACTACCGGAGAGAATTACAGTGCTTGCCTCGACGGGGAGGGATTGCATTGAATTACAGCAGCAGGAGCAAACGCTTGCCTCGGGGAGGGAGAAAAAGAGCCACAGCGGAGAATAAACAGAAGGGCAACCATGGCAACCATGCGCGGGAAGTCTTCTTCGCTGCTTTTGTGGCAGACTACAGCGCCACTTACAGGCCTGGCATATGTACTACAGCGTCTCCAGCACTTTCGAGCGGCAATGGCCGGCCGTGGCCCAACCCCACATTCCCCTGATAGGTGGAGAGTTGGCCATATAGAGTGGCGAAGTCCCTCCCCTTCCGGTGGACCTCCATGGGACCTTATTTCGGAAAAATTATGTATTGAAGTCAATGGAGAGAGAAAGATTATCTTTCGATCCCGTTTGAATTGTGCCACGAATTACAAATGTGATGTTTGTCAATTTAAAAGATAATTTTGCAAGTAAAAAAAAAAAAATGCGTCGTAAAACTGTGAAGTAACACATTTGTTTGTGTGAAACACTCAATGAACTACATCTCTGGTCAACAACACACGTCACCAAGATGGCCGTCACTACTGTCTTGTCAACAAAACGATTGACTACCCTCACTATCACCACAATGAAACACGTCCTGAAGAATGTCCTGCAAAGCTGCCTGCCTGCCTTCCTTTGATTCTCTCTGAACTGCCTGGTCGTTTTAATGTTTATTGTCAACCATTTGTGCAGATAGCATGAAGTAGAGAAGATCGCTAGCGTTAGCGTTAGCATTTCTCCCCCGGGATTAAATTGTGTATTATAGAATGATCACACCGGTGACAGTACTCTTCAAAGGGTTCACGAAATATGACTACTACTCTTACTGTTTAACATTTTGGGTTACTTAATGTTACTTCATGTTAAGGCTCATAAAAATGACAAGGCTGTAATGCTAACTAACGTGCTAGCTACTAGCTAGCTTGATCAAGCCACTCCTGGTCCTTTCATCAGACGGGAAGCAAAAGAACAAGCTAGACCCATTGCTGGTATAATAACAACAACCTGGTACTAAGCACACAGGCATCTTGTTAAAGTTATCTTATTTTAGCCAGCGCCATATAGATATAATCTATCTCTTAGTGGAGGAAAACAATTGTGACATCACTTACGCGACTCTGGGATTTGTAGTCTTTCTAGTTGCATATTTTTCATAGTCTTATATTTCAACAGTTTTAAGACAAACTGTGACTTTTTTTACATGGAAATTATTTTTTAAGATTGATAAACATCATATGTGTAATTCATGGCACAATTCAAACGGGATCGAAAGATAAGTTTTCTCTCTCCATTGACTTCAATGCATTATTTTTCCGAAATAAGGTCCCATGGACCGGAAGTAGATAGGCTGAGCACCACTTTTGTGACGTAGAAAAGAATTCAAATCTGGATCAGTCTGTATCAGATCCGTTGCAGCCCCATTTTTAGAGATTTGGGTATGGAGGAAAAGAGAGAGGGTTGTGTTTTTCTCACACTTGGTGAGTTCCCTGGAACACCGGGGACACATATTCATGTATAAAAGACGTACAAAAGTGCATTTTGCATGATAGGTCCCCTTTAAATTACAGTTTTTTAGGTGAAACTTTTATGAAAGACAGATCACATAAGTGCAATCAACCACAATGATGAAGCAAGAATCCAGCAGGAACAATACACCTAAACACTAAAAATGTAATGATATTATTGATGCTCTCTCTATTAGATTGGTGCAGTGATGTTGAAGTATTTTAGTTGTTGTTAAAAAAAGCAATGGGATTTTTCCAATGGATATTGGAATTTTATAAAAAATAACACACGTTTAAGATAATCTCCAAGCATTAACACCACTTATTTTTGGGGCATAAATGCAATCTCCAGAGGTAAAAAGCTAACATTGGGCTATAAACAAACTACATCACGGTCTTATGTCTGCGTATCACCATTGCTAATGATAAGCTAATGATCGGCTTGATGACGTTTAGTAGTAGTCTCATCTGGTAATTTGTAAGCAACCACTGTTTTTTATGACACATAGAAGCTCCAGACATTCATAAGTCCATGTGAAAATCTCTTGAGCTCGTGTTAACCACAGACCTTATTTCAGGCTTCTAACTAAAGCACGTTCAAAAATGCTCTTTTCGAGATGAGGGAACTGGAAGTGCTAAAATGTAACTAATTTCCTGGATTAAGGTATTTTCCTGCACCTGACCTCACTAATGGTTTATTCCAATAGGTAAGGCTCTGACACCAATAAGTATGCCCTGCCTGAAGCATAGAATTATGTCAGTGATTACCCTAGTTGGCTCCAGCAGCTCATGCTTGTAACAACATGCACCTACGTTTTTTTTCTCCAAGCAGCAATAGACGAGAAGGCAACAGTCTGAGCAACAGGTACGGCCCACCCTCCCTTTCAGAGAGGCAAGAAATATTGCAGACGCATGAGCAGCAGACGTTAATGCACCACAACTCCCCCCCACCCCCACCCCCACATTTTCCGATTTATAAAACACTGCGTGCTACGCCGGTTCGCAGTGTTTTATACGCCGGTTTCCCTTTATAAATCACAATCAACTCGAAATGCGGCGCAGCTTTTGCGGGCTTCACGTAACGCCCATATTTGCCTATAAATAGTCAAAGAAACACCCCGTATTAATATTAATTTTGACTGACTGCATAAAGAAGATCGCAGGAAATTACGACAGAACAGCTAAAAAAAGACATCTCACACCGTGGGTGTTTCTCAATGTCGAGGAAGGCTGCTCCAGAGCCACAATTTCAAGGATGCTACGTCATCGAGTCCAGCCGAAGGACTGTTCCAATGTCCAGGATGCTTGGAATTCTACCGAGGCCGGCGTCCTTCATTGCGGGAAATTTCGAGGCTGCACATGTGTATCCTCCGCGGTCTTAAAATCCACACAATGCTTTGCGCACGGACAGATTTCCAAATATTTGGTGGAAATCGCGCTCCATTTAAGGCGGGGCCTCGCATATGACGCACACCTGCACACCTGTTAGCCTGTTCCACAATTCTTTGTTTTCCGAGCCTAGGAAGGATTCTTGCATCGCTTCTGAAGGACCTGACTCGGAGGGACTTGTCCTACCAAGGAAATGTCCTCGACATTGAGAAACACCCAGTGTTCATTTAGTTATTTTGGGGAGGTCGAGATAAATCATATTGTTTGGTGGATGCAGTTTGAACCAGAGTAGCAGCCTGACATACGAAGCAAAAAAGCCCGAAGTAAACTGGATATAAACTCCCCAAACAGGCGAAAACCTACCACTGTCTCTGCCACCTCCCTCCATGCCTGGCTCCTTCGGTTTATATCCCGGTAGGTAAATAGGGACTGGTCATAAAGCACCGGGTGATTCCCTACCGCTAATTTCTCCTCCATTTTTTGGAATATGAGGAAATGACCTGCGGTATGTCTCTCCCAGCATACACACGGTTTGATTGGCTAGCGCTTGAACTGTCAGATTTGCATACACGGGATTTGATTGGCTGACGCTTCCACCTCAGCTTCAAAAGTTGAACATTGCTCAACTTTGAATCCTGAAAATCCTGAAAATCTCCGCTCTGCTGCCCACAATGCAGTTCGGCGAAAAGTGAGGCAAAGTGACGTCACCCCATTCAAAGTGAATGGGCAGAAGCATTTCAAGATTTTTTTAACGCTGCTGTGTAGACGGTCCGTAAGAAATGATCGGGGAATCCCTCCGGAGTGGAGTCATGACGACTGGATCTGAATTAGCAACTCTATATCCACCAGTTAAAGGAAATAAAACGTATGTGTTGTGTTATATTAGCTGTACAATTTACCACATATGGTGTTCTTAGTTTCCATACCTCATGTGTTTTACGAGCGACTTATCAAGTATTGGCGAACGGCATTAAAACATGATTAAACATGATAGTATATAAAAGTAAAAAACCATGCTCGTATCTATACAACCTATAAAAAAGCAAAACGGCGTCAGTTTAAAGTAATTCTGTCCTTCTGTTTACCTCATCATTTATGAGAATACATTTCTTAACAAGAGAACATAATCAAGAGGTGATCAATAACATTTCCGTATTTATTTATTTATCCAAGTTATGTTTTTGTGTGCACTGAGGAGTCTCAAACAGGCGTTTGTTAAATCATTTTAAGATTGGCTTTAATGAATTTGTGAAAATTAATTCTTCATATATGATAAATGAGGTAACATTTTATTTATGGTATTATTTCCACATATTTCTCTCTATTCTTCCTTCTGCCAACAGTGTCGCAGTTTCTCGTATCTCCCGTTTTTGTGCGTTGTGCATACGCATGGGTCAGAGTTTGCGTGGAGGACCGCACATTTTCCCGCCAAGTTTGTTTATTATAAATCGCAAACATTGCGTAGAAACTGGCGTACGACATCTATTGAGCGTACGCACCGTTTTTAAATGAGGCCCCAGACCTGTTCTTTCTTTAGTAGTTTTTGTTGGAACGGTGCAACAGATTCAATCATTTGAAGTATATGGAGTTTCACGATGTATCACCCCCTCTAAACTTGGTAGAGCCCAAAGGAGCCAGAATAGCTGTTCAACAGCACAATCCTTATTGGGGAAGAAATAAAATAATCAGGCTTTAAGCTTTTGTGAAATATGAAGAGATATAGAAGAGCTCTTCAAAACAACACCAATCCTCCTCTGATGTCTTTCAAGGAGTAATATGAAAAACATAAATGCAAAAAGAACTCCCATAACATTATTTTTATGTAAAATACTTAAATCTTTGAACAATCTTAGCCCATATTATCTCAAATTGATAAATTTTCAATTTCAGTTATTTTTAAACGTATTGTATCTGTTGTTATTCTGGGTACTGAATCTTAGGGGGATCTTTTTAATTCACTGTTTGGTATATTTCTATGATTATGAAGGATTTAGCACCACCCCAACATTTAAACCAGGAAAATAGCATTTATACAAAATAGCTACAGTTCCTGATACTGATTAACACTTTACTGTTATGGTATATATTAAAGTAAAGCAATAGCTTTAGATCAGGGGTCCCCAACCATTTTTAGGGTGAGGGCTACTTTCAAAAAATAAAACAAGGCTACTTTTACTCCTCTTTTTCTTTTTTTTGCAGTGTATATATTTAGCACATTTTAACATTATGACATGCTTACCTTTAACCTCTGTGTGCTGTTAGGGGCTGTGGGACCCGTTTTCAGTGTTTACTCAAATAACATGTATGCAATTTAATTATTTTAACCTGCTTTATTTGGGGGTGGACGGTCCTCACCTCCTCTAGGGGCGTGCACCCCCGGGAAGATTGTTTTTAAATGTTGAAGTGAAATGCATCAATCTGGAGCACTTTGAGCACAACATGAATTGATGGATACAGCTCTCAACAATCAGCGGGGAGGTGCTTTTCTTCCCGACTGCAACGCTGGTCCCGCAAATCAAGCAAGAACGTGATTGATCGATATTCATTGTGGGGGTGGGGGGAGGAGGGGTGTTAGATAGATATAGAGTTGTAGTAAGTAGATAGAGTTCGCTATGATTTAGGTTTTGTTTATGCATAGGGTAGATTCTTTTAATTACATTTCCTTTTTTGTTTTGTGTATTTTATACATTTTGGATTTGCTTTGCGAGCTATTTTTAGAACATGCCCCGCGGGCGACCAAGTGCCCGCGGGCACCGTGTTGGCTACCCCTGCTTTAGATCATCAAAATCTGTTTGAAAATCTGTTGGTTTTGCAGCTAAAGAAAAAGATTCACGAATGGATTCACAAAGAGAAACAAGAGATGGCTCAGATACTACGGAGGAAGCCTGACAATTTTTTCAATTAAAATGTTATAATGCTTTAATCGTAAAGCTACATAACCATGTCATTTCAAAATGTCAAAATTCTACAAACTATTGTTAGCACTGATTGAGAAACAGAACACTAATTTGTAAAATGTTTTTACTATCTCATATAGGTAAATTCTGTATTGCAATCTAATGGTTATCAGCCTTGAAGGGGCCCTATGATGCCCTATTATGAGTGTTACAGGGTTCGTACGGGTGCTGGAAATCCTTGAAAATGCTTGAAATTGTACGAGGTGTTTTCAAGGTTTGAAAAGTGCTTGAATTTTGGGAATGGTGCTTGAATTTGGGATAAAGTGCTTGAAATTGTAAATGCTTTACTTCACTTTTTAGATTGAAAGAAAATAAAGAAGTCGAAGTGCGCTTAATTGCTTCGCTTTTACATAAAACAGCTCCGCTCCGGCCTTCCCGCGTTATGCGCGTGACCTGCAAGTGTTTTTGTTACGTGTGTGACCTGGGCATTCTGATGAGAGTGATAGATGACAGTATGCCAGGAGGTTGCCATTTCAACGAGCATTGGCTAGCAGAAGACAAATTCAAGCCATGGCTAAGACGAGGGTCAAGCCCACGATTAGTCTCCTGCAAAGTTTGCAAAAATAACGATGCGAGAGTCTGCGCTGACGAGCCACATGAAAGGCACGTCGTAGTAGAACATTTTAGATTAGGCTAACGTTGCATGTTACGTTTGTTTAAGCTAACGTTAGCAAGCTGAATAGCAAACTCGATGAGAGATAATAATAATTGCAGGGGACAATCATTTCAGAGGAGCGTACCTATGTTATGTGCGTTACAGTCGCCATTGTGTGGTGTTCAGAGGATGAAGCACTCACTGTTGTAATTCAACCCAGTCTCACGGCATTTCCTGTTATAGTCACTAAATATAATCTATTGATTCGACACAGAGCAATTTTAAAAGCAAGTATTTCTACTGGTAGTATGTTTCGTGCCTAAACCAAATGTGACTTGCTCTATCGAAATCAGTCACATTGACCCGCAGACACATTTTCGTTTGTATTACTGGTCTGGGGGAAGCTCGCGAGTGTGTGTGTGTGTTTGTGTGTATTGTGTTTGTGTACAGGGGAAACACTCAACTATACGCCTTTACTTCATAATTTCAACGGAGGGAGGAGGAGCGGCGCTGAGGAAGAGCAGGGTGCGAATTGAGAGTTGCCTCTTCGTCCCTTTACAAGCTTCAAAAATGTATTTATCATGAGATTTTTGCAATAACAGTTTCATATTCTGAAAGCCAAGACTTTGTTTATTTAAAATCAAACAAAACACCCGAACCCTGAACAACTAGTCTTTTTACACAAATCCACGTTTATTTTTTAAATGAGCCGTTGCGACTTTTGACTGATTTCGATAGAGCGGGTCACTCACAAATAATAACAAATTGAAGGAAAAAAATATATATACAGATTTCAGTATTCGGAGCCCCATTTATTTTCCTCACAGACGGCAAAAAAAGCCCGACATTATACGATTTAAAATAAAAACAATAATCGTGGCTTGATATTGAGTAAGAACATGTTTTCATGAACCACACAGCTTCTGGTCTTCCAAGACCCGACCGGACAAAAAGACATGGTGCAGGCACGAAATATACTACCACTAGAAATGCATTGCTTTTAAAATCGTTCTGTGTGACATGAAAAAAATGCAAAAATCGTGTTCGTGAACACGAAACAATAGATTACATTAATTTTGTGACTATAACACGAAATGCCGTGAGACTGGGTTGGACTATCACAAGATGTGCCTGTAGAAAACAGCTTATGCCACAATAGGATAGCAACAAGTAGTCAAGATAGTCAGATTAGCTTCGGTTGCTATGCTAACATCACCTATTTTATACCAGAGAAACGTTCATATCAGTGTTGTGATGCCAAACAGCGTCAATTAATATTGAAACACATTCACTTATGGGGATGGGGGATATTTATCAGCTGCCAGCTGCTTGTGTGACAGTCAGACAGTGAATACATTCCAGCTGCCACTGCCGTGAGTTAATGGTAGACTAAACTCTGCCGTGAGTTAACGGGAGAAAAAAACTCCGGTGGACGAGCAGCACTGCAGAGGTCGGTAAATGCTGCTGAAGACGCAGGCACGAAACATACTACCAATAGAAATACGTTGCTTTTAAAATCGTTCTGTGTGACACGAAAAAAAGGGGGAAATTGTGTTGGTGAACACGAATCAATAGATTACATTTACTTCGTGACTATAACACGAAATGCCGTGAGACTTGGTTGCGTAATTAGACCGTAGCTTTTTAGTAATGTTATAAATTATAAACTGAGGATTTCACAGCGTCGCTATGGTTGATACTTTTAGAAACAGGCTTTTATATAAAATCTTTTAGTATTATACAAGTAAAACTACATTTAGCTTTAATCCCATGTAATTGTAGAATGAACACAGTCTTCCTTTGAAGATGTATAAATCAGGTGTCTTGAGTAGTCAAAATTACCTATAAATCATTGTACACATTTGTAAATATTATTTTCCACTTGTTACCATTGTGAGTCTATTTGTATGCAGCTCTGCGTGATTTTGTGGCTACAATTCAGGCTAATACACTACCAGAGGTGTAATAAGTACTCAGATCTTGTAGTGAAAGTAGAAGTACTCAGATGTTGTACTTGAGTAAAAGTAGAAGTACTCAGATATTGTACCAGAGTGTAGGAATACTCTGTTTCAGTAAAAGTCCTGCATTCAAAATGTTCCTCAAGTAAAGGTAGAAAAGTATTATCATCAAAATATAGTTAAAGTAGCGACAGTAAAAGTAGTCATTGTGCAGATTAGTCCATTTCAGAATAATAAATATGATATGTTTTATAATGATTGATCATTAAAGTGTTCTCAAAGCTGGTAAAGGTGCAGCTAGTTTGAATGACTTTGCAGGGTAGCTTGTGAATTTGCTCCAGGTGGAACTAAAGTCTGATTCAACACTTGATTATATTTAATCATTCATCCACATCTGTAAAGTAACTAAAGGTATTAAATACATGTAGTGGAGTAAAAGTACACAATTTACCTTTGACTTGTGTTTACTGCCAACCTAAAAGTACCTCAAAAATAGTAATCAATAATGTATTGAAAAGTTATTTGGCTGATTGTTTTATATTGGCTCAGCCAGGTTATATGGGATGCCCAGTCTACGTACAGATGGGTCACTCATTTTGAAATATTAAACTTAGTTTTCTTTTCTTTAATTTGTCATCCTCATGTAGAATGCTATTATGAAACACACATGTGGTTGTTTATAGCATAAAGAACATCTGATTTAATGTGAGGTTGGGAAATAATCATTTGAGTATAAGTATGTGTATATAAATATGTAATTTACAACAGCTGTAAGATGCTTGAAAAGCTTGAAAATGCACCTTGAAAATGCTTGAAAAGTGCTTGAATTTGACTTTGGAAAAGGTGTAAGAACCCTGTGTTACTTGACTACAAATAGTAGAGGCACAACATACAAATATCAACCTGAAACTGAGCATTATAGGGCCCCTTTAAGATATATGCGACAAGTGGACCATTGTTTTAAAGAGGGATTCAGTGTGAAGTAATTATAAATGAATGTTGCAGGCTGTTCTGGTGATTGCTTACTCGGGACACAACCTGGTAAGAAAAAAAAAGGAATGGATTCTCCCTGCAAAGCCACTGAAGGAAAATGTAGACTACACCAGAAAGGAATTTATTGCCAAGGTGAGTCACTGATTATTTAAACCCATATATTCTGTAACAGACAAAGAAGGAACTATTTAACCACTAACAGCAATCATTTAGTGAGCAGGTGTTGTCGTCTGCAAATGTCCTTTGAGTGTGTTTCTCTGATGCAGTGAAATCACCGTCTTCCTGTTTTGTGTTTCAGATTCGGTCAGATTTTGAAACTGAGGGACTTCAGTATTCTCTAGAAGGCATTGGTGCAAATAAATATCCCTTCAATGTGTTTGTTGTCGACCCTCATACTGGATTCATTCGTGTGACCAGACCACTCGACAGGGAAGAAATCGATACATATAATGTGAGTGATGTTCCGTGCTTTTTGACCTGAATGCCACTGTATTAGATTCTGAATAAGTGATTAAAGAAAAATATATATATTTTTCAGCTGTCAGGTATTGCTACGCTCACTAATGGCAGTCATGCAGAGAAAGAAATTGACGTACGAATCAAAGTTATCGATGAGAACGACAACGCTCCAGTGTTTGCAGTCATGGAGGCCGGGAAGGTGAAAGAGCTCAGTCCTCGAGGCAAGTGTTTCTGCTTTTGTGTGCAAATCCAGATTCTTCCATCAATGTAATCCTACAGTTACTTTATAAATACAACAAAACATTCTGGTTTTATAAATACAAGATTATCTATTTTCTTGCCTTATTTTCACTAAGCTGCTTAATTTAACATACTTATTTATTTTTTAAATTTCATTTTGCCAACGCTTTTATCCAAGCTGGTCACTAAGGCCAAGACATCGACCTGCTCTCTTGACCCCATGCCCACAGCCTTGGTCAAGGCAGCTCTATCCACCATCTGCCCCATCATTGTTGACATTGTGAACTTGTCCCTGACTTCTGGCACAGTCCCACCCTGCCTCAAAACTGCCTCAGTCTCTCCAATCCTGAAGAAGCCTGGCTTGGACCCGGAGGACCTCAACAAGCACCGGCCGATCTCAAACCTCCCATTCCTGAGCAAGATCTTGGAAAGAGCAGTTGCCGCATAACTGCAACACCACATGACATTTCATGAGCTCTACGAACCCCTCCAGTCTGGCTTCAGACCCCATCACAGTACTGAGACTGCCCTCATTAAAATCACTAATGACCTCCTCATCGCATCTGATTCTGGCCTCATCAGTATTCTCATCCTCCTGGACCTCTCCGCTGCCTTTGACACAATATCCCATAGCATCCTCCTCAGCCGCCTGTCAGACTACCTTGGCCTCAGTCACACAGCTCTTGCCTGGTTCGAGTCCTACCTCTCTAACAGGACTCACTTCGTTAACATCAGTGACTGCAGCTCCCCTCCAGCCCCAGTTAACCAAGGTGTACCTCAAGGCTCTGTGCTTGGACCCCTCCTATTCACCATCTACATGCTCCCACTTGGTCAAATCACCCGCCAACATGGTCTCAGCTTTTACTCATATGCCGATGACACACAGCTCTATTTCTGCACCAAACCGTCCACACAGCTCCCACCTCTTTCCCTTGTCAACTGCCTCCAGGACATAAAAAACTGGATGTCATCAAACCTGCTAAAAATAAACAGCAACAAAACTGAGCTCATCATTGTGGCTCCCAAGGCGCAGCTCCAGAAGGTTGGTGACCTGCTTCTCACCATTGACGGCTGGTCCATCCCCCCGTCCACTGAAGTCCGCAACCTGGGAGTCATCCTGGACTCCACCCTCTCTTTCCAGGCGCATATCAAATCCATGACCAAATCCACCTTCTACCATCTCAAAAACATTGCCAGACTCCGCCCCTCACTCTCTGACTCTGTGGCAGAAACACTCATACACGCCTTCATCACATCCCGTCTGGACTACTGCAATGGAGTCCTGTCCGGGGTTCCCAGCAAAACCCTGGCCAGGCTCCAATATGTCCAGAACTCTGCCGCCAAGCTTCTCACCCACACTAAACCAACAACATATCACCCCCACCCTCATCCACCTCCACTGGCTGCCGGTCAAGTCCCGGATTCACTATAAAACACTCCTCCTCACGTACAAGTCCCTACATACCCTCGCCCCCCAGTACTTAACAGACCTCCTACATCCCTACACCCCCTCTCGGAGTCTCCGGTCCTCAGACACGGGCCTGCTCTCCATCCCCCGCTCTCGCCTTCGTACTGTGGGTGACAGGGCGTTCAGTGTTGCGGCCCCCACCCTCTGGAATGCACTTCCTCCAGAGATCCGGAACGCTGCCTCACTGGACATCTTCAAATCCTCACTAAAAACGCACCTGTTCACCATGGCCTTCGGACCCTAGTCCTTTCCTGGTCCCCTGGCTTCCTTTATTTTATCTTTTTTTTTGTCTTGTTTTGTTCACTCCTCATTGTCTGTTTTGTTTTGTCTGTCCACCATGTACAGCGACCTTGGGTCCCGTGAAAGGCGCCTTATAAATTCCATTTATTATTATTGTTATTATTATTATTATCCAAAGCCACTAACAATAAGCGCAAAAACCATAAAGATTCAAACTCAGAACAACAAGGAAAGTGCAGATATATTCATTTCAAGCTTGTCATCCCATTGTAAGTGCTGGTGAATTTGTAAAAAGGCCTAAATGATTATTATTTGTATTTATTTTCTCAATAATTGAATAGCCAAGGCACAATCTAAACAGATGCATTGTCAGTTTGTGACGGTATACAGATGTAATAATAATAATAATAATCCTTATATTTATTATAGCGCTTTTTCAATGACTCTCAAAGCGCTCCTTACAAATACACATTACACATACATATCATACATACATGTAATGGTCATGAAGCACTCTAGAAAGGACTCCACCCAGCGGATTCCAACCAAAAACCCAGCGTTTACCAGTGGCTGGGATTTGAAAGCCCTCCCACTATTTCCTGAGAGGGCGTTGCCAGATTTCCCCATTTGTTCAATTTCAGGATTTAACCATCAGAGGGCGCTTCATTCACAAATACACAAAGACAACTAGGTGAACTTTGGTATTCAGTTTGTTTCCTGGGGCCTCATTTATAACGCCTTGCGTAGGATTGACGTGAGAAGGTTGCTTACGTAGTACAAAGCAAAAAAATAGGTACAGAAATTTTCCAATTCACAAAACATTGCGTACCGGCGAGGGAAGTGCGTACCGGCACTTCATACGCCTGTTTCCCTTTATAAATCACAATCCACTCGAAATGCGGCGCAGCTTTTGCAGGCTTCACGTAACGCCCATATTTGCCTATAAATAGTCAAAGAAACGTCCATTCATTCATTCATTTTGACTGACTGCATGAAGAAGATTGCAGGAAATTACGACCGAACAGCTAAAAAAGACATCTCACACCGTGTCAGATTTTGGTTCTTTTGGGGAGGTCGAGATAAATCATATTGTTTGGTGGATGCAGTTTGAACCAGAGTAGCAGCATGGAGGTCGGATCGTCACCAAAATAAATAAATAAGTGGCCCGAAAAAAGTTAATGACAAAAAAAATACACATAACCTTCCTCAGGCAGTGTGTTTGTGCCAGGGACAGGAGACCCCCCCCTTGATGAGAAACTGTAAGAAATGATCGGGGAATCCCTCCGGAGTGGAGTCATGATGACTGGATCTGAATTATTTTGTTGTATTTGGTGGTTTGTGTTCCAGCTGTCGATCAGCAACTATATATCCATAATCCACCAGTTAAAGGAAATACAACTAATGTGTTGTGTTATATTAGCTGTACAATTTACCACATATGGTGTTCTTAGTGTCCATGTCCTCCTGTGTTTTACGAGCGACTTATCAAGTCTTGGCAAACGGCATAAAAACGATTAAACGTGATAGTATATAAAACCACGTATCTACAACCTCTAGAAATGCAAAACGGCGTTAGTTTAGACGTAATTCTGTCCTCCTGCTTACCGCATCATTTATGAGAAAACATTTCATAACATTAACACAACATATTCGAGGTGGTTTTAAATAACATATCCGTATTTATTTATTTCTCCAAGTTATGTTTTTGTGTGCACTGTGGAGTCTCAAACAGGCAATCATTTTAAGATTGGCTTTAATCAATGTTTGAAAATGAATTCTTCATATATGATAAATGAGAGGTAACATTCTATTATTTCCACATATTTCTCCATTCTTCCTTCTGCCAACGGTGTCGCAGATCGTCTCTCCTGTTGTTGTGCTTAGTGCGTACGCATGGGTTAGAGTTTGCGTGGAGGACCGCACATTTTCCCGTCAAGTTAGTATTTTATAAATCGCAAACATTGCGTAGAAACTCAAAAATGTTTGAGCGTATATCCCTTTATAAATGAGGCCCCTGGACTTTCAGTACTTCAGTAATGTTTGCAGATCTGCAGCTGTGTTTGCTGAAGAGCATTTAAACACATATTGGTTACGGTTTTCACAGGATACTATAACGAAAAAATATCAATATTTTAGATAAAATAAAGTATATCTAATCTTATTATCTTAATTGTAATTCAATAATATATAGTCATTATATATTAAATAATCATAATAATAATGTAAATGTTTACACTTCTTTAATTTGTTATGCTCATACTTTTACCTTTACAATAGTTTGCTTTAATATGCAGTATATTTTTTGTAATATTGTTGTGGTGTTTTTATACAGTACAGTAGATTGAAGTAAATCCACTTATACATTATCATGTATTATATTGTGTTGTATTATTAAGTAATATCATACATTAACCCCATTATAGCAGATGCCACATTGAATGGATGAACAGCGAAGCCTGTCCGCTCCTCGCAGCAGATCGCAGCAACGAGCCTCTCAGCGATACAGCGAGAACAAGCAAAATTCATCCTGAGCACACACAAACACTCACAGCCGAAGTAAAAACAATAAGTGTGGCTTGATATTGAGTAAGAAAAAGGTTTATAATGCTGTGAGAATGGGTCTGCGAAGAGCATTTCTCCACGATCCCAACTTAGTAGCCCGAAAAACGTTTACCCATTTAAACAGTCGTGGTAGATACCTTGTTTGTTTTAAACATCATAAATACACAAACAACAATGAATACTTACAGGTTGTGTACCCGAATCTCCCGCTGGTCCAAACAAAGTAGGAACAGCATCGTTCTTCAGTGCCCTACGCTGTAC
Source organism: Lindbergichthys nudifrons (assembly GCA_943590975.1). Lineage (NCBI taxonomy): Eukaryota > Metazoa > Chordata > Actinopteri > Perciformes > Nototheniidae > Lindbergichthys > Lindbergichthys nudifrons. Next base: position 335,989 of record CALSBW010029656.1, on the reverse strand, counting down.
ATATCCGGCATGAATCGCTGAAAGGTTTGGGAAGCTTTGTTTCGTGAAATGCTGGCAGAGGGTGTGGCCTCTGGGTATCCCCACGTCAGAGTACCCAGGAAGAAAATGAGAAATCTCCAACGAGGCGTTTTGGGGAGGTCTTTTCTGTGTTAGAGTTTTACTCGCTACAGGGTGTACTTTGAGGGTTTTTGACTCTGCAGACCGTTTACATGCATGACAACCTTCATAACACACAAGGGGACGGGTAATAACCGGAAAAGCATGACATGGGACCTTTAACACTGTAAATATTCTTGTTTGCCCGTGGTGAGATGACGAGGCTACATTAAAAATAAACCTCTTTTTAGTGAATTACTGAGTTTAGGCACGTTAATAAAGTTTTTATGAAGTTGAGTACAGCAAATTAATATTTGTTAGTGCTTTCATGTCAATTCGGCGAACATATGATTAATTAAATGATCGTGAGGATGATGTTTGTTTGAGCCGGGCTCCATTTCCTGATGAAAAAACAAACCGATTTTGTAGTTGTAGTATGCAAACGTGGATTAAACAACATTATTTAGTTAAATGAAAACATGGTGATGTTTTGTAAATGATTACATGTCTCTTATTTTGCACAGAATATGATCCTATCCGTGACATATGGATCTTAACAAAGATCCGCTATAGTAATCAGACATAAATCTATCAGCTGTTTATTTCACATGAGTTCCAGTGTGGCAGCTTTTTAATCACTGCTCCCCCTGGTGGATCCATGATCCATTGCAGCTGGTTTCATTATAATTTATCAAGGGGGCGTATCAAGTCATGCGGCGGGTTTTCCTTTCTGCGAGGATCGACTCTGTGCCGACCACGGCCCCACTGCGGTAGGGACATTACAAATTAGGTGCTACATCTGTATATGCAGAGTTCCTGCTGCTGAATGACGCGAGTAAACACAGCTGACACAGCTGAAACTTGAGTGATTAGAACGATGCGAAAATTCCCAACGCTTCCGGTGTGAACGCAGCATTAGAACTAGTATAACAAGGGTAAAAAGCTGTCAAATCTGGTAAACAATTTGACATGTCTCAGGTTTAAGTCATTATTCATGGTAATTGTGATGGAAAAGCTGTCATCACTATTGGGCAATTTATCACACTAAGACACCCTGTCCGCACCGTGCAGCTGCCTCAGCTATAATACATTTGATGTCTTTTAATATAAAACGTTGTGCAATATACATGCAAGTGCAATATAACCTCCTGCAATTTCACGTTTATTACCATGGTGTACATATCTGCTTTTTGTTTTTTACTTATTGTATTATTAATAATGTGTACATACTGTACTTAAACATTTAAAAATCCACCATCTGCTATTGTAATCATGTTAGATTCCCTGTTGCAGGTCAAATAAAGGATTTCTGATTCTGATTCACTATTCACATGAGTCCGAGTGTTTTCTGATCTTTCTGACCAGTGTGCAATGTGATGCATTTAGTTTTCATCAGAGCACAGACGTCTGAACATAGCCAAATGTGTACATTTGTAATGACTGTTTCATTAAATAATGTTTTACAGGGACTTCAGTCATGAAAATAACTGCAACTGATGCTGATGAACCAGGAAATATAAACTCTCAGATTGCCTATACCATCGTAGATCAGCAACCACCCGGTGACATGTTTTCCATTTCCAAAGATGGGATCGTACGTGTCAAAAGTTCTGCACTGGACAGAGAGGTACAGTGTGAACTACATCCACAGGGCCAGTCTCAATCGCAGAGGATTACAAATACTAATCTATGGAGCTAGATTTGTCTCAATAATTATATTTGTGGGTACAAATATCCAACAATGGCCGATTGAAACACGTAGATAAAATGAGTGTAAAATGCTTAGAATCCAAATTCTAAAAATAGACAACTGCCTTAATGTAAATTACAATGGCAGACTTGTCCCGAAGAGTTGACATGACACTTTGATTATTTGACATAGATTGCCGCTGTGAAACCCGGAAGTTAACGGCTGTAGTTCACCTAAATATAATTTGCTTCAGCTGAAACTCTTTGGTTTTTCTTTAAAGTCAACTGTCACTGTACATCCAGTGCAATCACAAGATGTCATATGTAACGTAGCCTGACTAACAGGAAGTGGGCTGTGTGTTTGAGCCTGCCATTGGCTGCCTTTTCAGACGCAATTTTCCATCCCTTATCCCAGTGGTTCCCAAACTTTATCAGTCAGGCCCCCCTTGGGTAATTGGAAATATTTTCGAGCTCCCACCGTCCAGGTTCTGACCTGGATTAGTAGGTTTTAATTGTATATAGTTGTACAAACACTACATCTTCTCTGCTAATAATAAAAAGACACAACGATCCAACTATCATTTGTGACCCGCTCTATCGAAATCAGTCGGAAGTCGCAACGGCTCATTTCAAAATAAACGAGGATTTGTGTAAAAAAATTGTTTTTCGGCGTTTGGGTGTTTTGTTTGATTTTAAACAAACAAAGTCTTGGCTTTCAGAATATGAAACTTTTATTTCCAAAATCACACGATAAATACATTTGTGAAGCTTGTAAAGGGAAGATGACAGCTCTCACTCGCCACTCGGCTGTTCCGCAGGGCAGCTTCCCCTCCCTCCGGCTGAAATTATGAATGTAAGCGTATAGTAATCATAGATAACACGGCAGGGTCCGTTACAGTTTGTTTTCATCTGATTTCAATTAAACAAAGTCTTGACTTTCAGAATATTAAACTTGTTTCGGCAAATTTAGATGATAAATACAACTTTGAAGCTTGTAACGGCATAATTACAAGCGGAGAACGGAGTAACTTGATGTCACAGCAGGCATAACAACAGCCGGTGTTTCTAGTGAGTGTTTTCCCCGGGAAACAAACACAATACACACAAACACACACACACACACGTATACACACACACTCTCCCGAGCTTCCACCAGAAGTAATCCAAACGAAAATATCTTCCCTCCGTAGTATTTTGATCATTTGCTCCGCTAATAATCAATCAGATCGATGGATTCCAGAGAAGAGGACATTTAAAGGCCTTTTTCTCAAAATGATGACAGTCATTATATAATGTGACATATTTCGCTTAATATTTGGAGTACAAAAACAATCCTGATATCATTAGAAAGCTAGGAATATTTTTGGATACTTGTACTTACTTGAGTATTTAAAGTTTTGCTACTTCGTACTTCGACTCCACTACAATTCAGAGGTAAATCACGTACTTTTACTCTACTACATTCATTTAATACCTTTAGTTACTTTACAGATCTGGATGAATGATGTGAAATATAATCAAGTCTTAAATCAGACTTTAGTTACACCTGGAGTAAATTCACAAGCTACCCTTCAGTATACAAAGTCATTCAAACTAGCTGCACCTTTACCAGCTTTGATAACACTTTAATGATCAATCATCATAAAACATATCATATATATTATTCTGAAATGGATCAATCTGCACAATGACTACTTTTACTTTTGGTACTTTAAGTTTATTTAGGTGCTAATACTTTAGTACTTTTACTTGAGTAACATTTTGAATGCAGGACTTTTACTTGCAACAGAGTATTCCTACACTCTGGTAGTTCTATATCACTCAAGTACACAATCTGAGTACTTTTCCCATCGTACACGTAATTGGGGCAACAGACCTGCGAGTTCAGGCTGTTGAAAACTTTTGAATGCTCCGTCCCAAGCATATGCGAGAGCGAGAGCGAGAGCGAGAGAGAAGGAGTCAAGGAGTCACGCTTGAACACAGCACCAAAGACCACAACACAATTCCAACGTTCACGGTTGTTCTGCGCCTGAGAGAGTTAATAACTCTACACAACAGCAGGCAGCATAGCCTTTGTTTCTCATTTAATATGGGAAATAGGAAAACGTAGAGGTGTGGAAATACATTCAAATCACGTTGAAATTATACACACAATAAAGCAAAGCAGTGTTTGCCAACCATTTGCGTTCATGCATATTGAGTATTTTAATAATCAAACAAGATGTCAAACATTTATCTTGACCTTTCCTTCTCTCCGTTTCTTATCTTGTCCACTGAGCTTAAGACGAGCCTGAGCCTATCAGAGGAACTTTGCCACTAAATTGGCTGAAGCCCAATAGTGGGCTTGTTTTGTCAGGGCCTTCAGTTTCCGAATTATGATGGGTTCAGACTCTTTAAGTGTAGAGATAAGGTCCACTATGTGAGAATGCCTCTCATGTTTTATGTAGTAAAAGTACACAGCACTGCATATCCTGTAGCTTGATAATTTGCCATCCTATTTAGATTAGTATTGGTAGTTTGACTGAATCTTACAGAGAAGTCCCTGCTCTAACACTTCCTGTTCTATTCCACATTCTTATTTCAGACAGCGGATCAGTACACTCTGACAGTGAAAGGTCAAGACCTGAATGGTTTACCAGGCGGACACAGTGCAACCAGCACTGTTGTCATTAATGTTCAAGATGTTAATGACAACCTTCCCACTCTGGAAAAAGTGGAGGTAATTTTATTTCTCACATTCTCCCTTCTTTATCAACATGTTAAACTGTATGTTGATGTAATAAGTTTAAGGGTTTTAGAGTTAAATGGGTTTAAGGTTTCCTTTTAAGGGAAAAAAATGATATATGGAAATGTCTTGCATCTCACAATGCTTTTTACCTGCAGTTTGAAGGCAGCATTGAGGAGAACACGGAGGGTGTGGAGGTGATGAGGATCAGAGCAGAGGACTTGGACCTGGAGGCCTCAGAGAACTGGGAAGCCGTGTTTGACATCGTCAGAGGGAACGAGGCCGGGTACTTCAGCATCAAAACAGACACCGCGACCAACGAGGGCATCCTGATGCTCGACAAGGTACACAAGTTCAATAAAAAAAAACACACTAGAGATGGCAAATCCGGATCCTTTTACGGACTCAGGGTCTTCTGAGTCAGTCATTGAAGAGATCCGGATCATACGAGTCATTTGAGACATATGAGTCAGCATCACCAAGACCGTAGAAATCCTATCGGTGAAACCGAAAACGTGTTGCATTTCACGAGCATATTAAACTGACGTTATATTAACCTCCGCCACACAGTGTATTTTGCTTTAATAAAAAATGTTGATCACAAAAAAAAAGGGTTATTTTGCGATTTGGCAAATCTGAGTCTGCTGTTGACTCGTGCATGAGGACGAGTCTGCTGGATCTCTGGATCTGCTGCTATATGGTTACGGCTCTGAGTCCGCACGAGTCTGCTCTGCTGTGTTTTGCACAGTGAGTCAGGATTTGCGAATCTGAGTCTGCTGTTGACTCGTGCATGACGACGAGTCTGCTGGATCTCTGGATCTGCTGCTATATGGTTACGGCTCTGAGTCTGCACGAGTCTGCTGTGTTTTGCACAGTGAGTCTGTGAAGTTCCGCTGACTAACTCGTAGGCTACTGGTCTCTCTCGATCATTGACCTGGATTCACGGATCCCGCGATTTTGATTAAGTCCATTATGTTTCCGGCTCTAAATGAAGTTTCAGTGTAGACTTCTAACAAAATTGTCATGTTGTGCAACAGTCTCCTGCGTGTAATAGCTGCATTTCCAATAAGGATCTTACTTGGCAAAACGTTTATTTTGAACATAGCACACAAAAAGAAACAAACAATGACAAATGATAGAAAATTGCAAAACAGTTAGAATATATAAAATGTCTTAATTATACAATTATTATTATTAAACATATTATTATATCTAATCATATTCCCCGCATATTTTCTCATGGACTGCGTAATCATTGCAATACTGGTGTTTGTATGTGTTAAATGTGTGTAAAGTGGTGTAGTTTGCTTTAATAAAACATATTGATCACAAAAAAAAGGGTCATTTTGCGATTTAGCGAATCCGAGTCTGCTGTTGACTCGTGCATGAGGACGAGTCTGCTGGATCTCTGGATCTGCTGCTATACGGTTACGGCTCTGAGTCCGCACGAGTCTGCTATGTTTTGCACAGTGAGTCAGGATTTGCGAATCTCTGAGTCTGCTGTTGACTCGTGCATAATATAGCCGCGGGAGCCGAGTGCTGGAGGAGGGGCTATGCTCGTGCACATGACGAGTATGGATCTCTGGATCTGCTATGCTATTATGGTTAGGAGCCGTCGGCTCCTCTGAGTCCCCACGAGTCTGCAGGAAGTTTCACTGATCCGCGTCCCCTCCCCTGAGCCAAACGATAACTTCTGCCAGCTATCCTGTATACTTGCTAAAGGGTAGATGGACTGGGGTACGTTGTAATGTGATTTT
>CALSBW010029656.1:295149-314722 GCA_943590975.1 Lindbergichthys nudifrons | reverse complement strand
AATATCTAAAACAGGCTCTGGTGTCTTTTTAGCTTTTGAAAAGAGCATTACCTTGGTTTTATCAACATTTAAAAGAAGCTTTAGTTCAGAGAGCTGAGTCTGAATAATGTTAAAAGCAGCTTGCAATTCAACAACAGCCTCCTTAATGGAGGGACGTGCACAGTACATAACGGTATCGTCCGCATAAAAATGTAAGGTTGCTCCATCGACATTTTCACCTAAACTATTGATGTAGATGGAGAATAAAAGTGGACCTAAAACAGAACCTTGAGGAACACCATTAGTAATGTTTAACCACTCAGAAGACAGCCCATCAAAATGAACACATTGGGACCTTTCAGAGAGGTAGTTCACAAACCACCCCACTGCAGGGCTGGATATGCCAATACTGAGTAGCCTCTGCTTTAAGATGCGATGATCGACGGTATCAAACGCTTTGGAAAGGTCAATAAATAGAGCTGCACAGCTCTGCTTATTATCTAAAATACTCGCCACATCATTCACCACTTTCATTGTGGCAGTGATGGTGCTATGTTGCTTTCTGAAGCCTGACTGATGTTTAGACAGGATGTCATTTGTACATAAAAACACCTTTACCTGCTCACTCACTAGGCGTTCAAGAACCTTAGCCACAACTGATAATTTAGAGATGGGCCTATAGTTATTTAAAACAGTTGCCTCCCCTCCTTTCAGCAAAGGCAGGACATACGCTGACTTCCACAATTTTGGAATTGTGTTTGTGCTGAGGGAGAGGTTAAAAAGAGTAGTGAGAGGTAGAGCAATGAAATCTGCAGCTATCTTTAAAAAGCAAGGTTCTACGTTGTCCGGGCCGGCCGGTTTCTTAGGATCTAACTTGGTTAAAGCTTCACGAACAACATCAACAGTAAAAGGAGTAAAACTAAAAGGGTTTTCCAAAACACGTTTTTCAGAGTCACAGACTGTGGTGTTCACAGAAGCAGAGTTCGTCACAGAATCAAACAGAGAGCCACAGGACACAAAATGCTTATTAAAGCAATTTAACATGGTGGTCCTGTCCGATATAGAGCCAGATGCTGTGGTAAGGCACGGAGGTAGCTCATTACGGATATCACCGGTGGATATCGATTTTATGGCTTTCCAAAATTTTCCAGGATTATTCAGGTTCTTTGTGGTAACTGACAGATAATACTTAGACTTAGCACTTTTTATTTGTGATGTGAAGCTATTTCTTAGCTGCCTAAAGCGTAGCCATTCTACCTCTGAGCCAGATTTCCTAGCCTTTGCCCAGGCCTTGTTTCTCTCATGTAGGAGACTAGATAAGTCAGCAGAAAACCAAGGGTTGTCTCGTCCCTTCACTCTAAATGTACGCAGGGGTGCATGTCTATCTATAATTTCCATGAAACCAAGATAAAAATAAGACCATGCAGTTTCTACATCAGCACACAGATCGATTTTACCCCAATAAAAATCAAACAGATCATGTACAAAACCCTGCTCCACAAAATGTTTTTTGTCTCTCTTACTGATAATGCGAGGTTTAACCTTTTGGACTTTTGTGTCCCTAATTGTGGCTACAACACAGTGGTCACTCACATCATTTGCAAATACTCCCACAGCTAAGTATTTATGGGGAACATTAGTTAAAATGAGATCAATTAAGGAGGATTTATTTGGGGACTTAATGTTAGGGCGAGTAGGACTGTCTATAATCTGAGTGACATTCAGAGAGATACAAAGGTTTTTAAAAGAGAGAACTTCTCATTGTCCAAAATAGCTAACAGGCATAGCAGAATCACGATAGGGGCCATTTTCCCAGACCAGCACAGCATCCGGATAGGCGCGCAAGCAGGCCCGAAACGTGGAGGCGCTCCGGTCTCTCCGCGATGTCCCCGGTGAAGATCCTCCTCAGCACAGCAGTACAGGATAGGCGAAGCAGGTCCAGCCCGAAACGTAGAGGTGCTCCGGTCTCTCCGCGATATCCCCGTAGTAAAACCTCCTCGGTACCGTAGAGCAGGGGTTCCCAACCTTTATTGTGCCAAGGACCGGCAGATACATTAAAAAAAAATCGCGGACCGGTTGTCAATTTTAACTGATTTTAATATTTACTCACCACCAGCAGGTAGCAACAGAGGCTAATTGTATGTAACAGCCTGAACAAATACTAGAACAATATGCATCCAAAACATATTAACAAAGTTTAAAAAAGAACCGGTGTTGTTTTTTGGTTTTTCGGAAAACCAAAAAACACGTTATTCAGTTTTTAAACCAAAACGGGAAAACAGATAAATCAACGTTTTGATTTTGTTTGTATGATTTACGGATAATCCAGTGAATGCTGGGAAAACGAGGAGAAGGCGCGTGCGCGCGTGCGTGCGTGCGCGCGTGTGTGTGTGTGTGACAGACACTGGCATTTGTTTTCAGAAGATATTATGATAGTGTCGTTCGTTCCGGTGCACTCCGACAGCATTTAGCACTACATCGAGATTAAGATTAAACTAATTTATTTTGGGAACAGCCGCATATATGCCGGTGTCGGACAGACACAAACACACCGAACACACAGAGCTGAGCTGAGCAGAGCACATACACATCATGCGCCTTGGTGACTGACTGGACATCTCCTTCATAAAACTAATAAAAGGGGGAGTAATCGGGCAGTTCGATGTGTGTAGATGTGTGTGGTTAACACGTAGCAGCCTGCAGTCACTCTTAAACTGTTCTGATTAAGTTAAACACAGCGAAGGCGGTGAGTAAAAAGGCACAGCTCTTTACAGAGTATACGTCCCACTGCCTCCTGATGCTGCAGCCATTTCAGGAGGGTTTCCTTCTATAAAACAGCTGCGGGCAGCAGATACCGTGAGAGTCCCGGACATTAATTCATAGATCAAGGCAGACTGGTTTGGCAAAACAGGAGAGTATAAACTCTCCTGTTTTGCCAATCCGGTGCTTAAACAAATAGCTCTACACCCCTGGCCGACATGTCCGAATGAAGTCCGAGTTTGAAATATATCTCAAATAATGTATGCACCACCATTTCCCCACATAAACATAACATTCTGCAATCAAACGGTTATCTCCTGTGCGCTCCTCTTCCTACTTGGCGCACCGGTAACATTCTCGTGCGCACAGGAGGCTGAGACCTTAGGCTGAGCCGCCGAATCCCTCGGAACATCATAAAAGCCATTTTCAACGGTGTTCTGGTGAAAGATTAACTAGCTACTGGATGAAATAATATGACTGGTGGCATAGGTGCGAAAATTAAACACTTTTTGAAAAAAATATTATGATAAAATATTTTTATATATTTAATTCTGCAAATATTACGATAAACTCACAGCTATTTCGCGGCCCGGCAGTAACACCTCTGCGGCCCGGTACCGGTCCGCGGACCGGGGGTTGGGAACCCCTGCCGTAGAGCACGACGACACGACGACATGAATGGTGCTAATACAAATTATAACCTTGCTTTAACATCAAAATGATGTGTTTGACTTGACAACAATTAAAATATATTGAACTTAGGTTAAATAGTGCAGAAACATTACCTTTGTATGGCAAAATGGTTGCGGTAAATGATGTACCACTGCATGAAATCCTTTATAATTGACTTTTTGCCATCCACACCATCAGGGTACTGCAAGCAACCTGCAGTCTGCAACAAGCTGGAATTTCTGTCGATTGATGCATGTAGTTCCTCCAATGTAGCTGCTTTCGATGTCGGCTCTTCCTATCATTGTGAAGCAGAATTCACCCTAGGTATCTAGGGTAGAAAACAATCATAATCTATAAACATAAAATCAATATGCTGTCAAACTCGCATATGAAGGAAGACATAGGTAATTTATCAAATAAAAAATATATATTCTCAATAATTGTAACATCTTCTTTCCCTCCTACTGTATGGTGTTCGGTTTAAATCTGACCAATTTACTACTCTCATTAAATAGTATCATAAATGTAAGTGTCCTTTGGTTTCTTGAAAGGCAAATCAATCCAAGTTAATATTATTCTTATTATTCTTATTAAACATTGTGTTTTACATGTAATCACCCCAATCATTTTTGACCAGCTGCAGAGGGGAGCAAGAATTATGAATGATACCTATTGTAAGGAGTTGCATTAATCAAAATGGCAAGATATTAAAGCGTATATAACTATATCCATGTCATGAAAGGAGGAATACATTTTTTATATTGTTCTAAGATGACAGAAACTTGTTCTTACTAGTGTACATTTGTTTTCATGAATGATATTTGTAATGACAGTTAGGTATGATAAATAAATACTGCATCATTTCTAATGGTTTGCCATAACAGCTAGCTAAGCTTGTTCGTTATGGTTGCAAAAAAGGCTATAAAAGCCCAATAACAAACTATCGACTGCCGGAGATGATACAAATCAAGGCCGGACATATAAAACCCAAATTCTTCACAGGTTATAAGGGAGACAACTTCATGGTGTATGTTGGGCTGTGATAGTAAAACAACAAATGTTTGCCTTGTTAATATGCCAGCCTACCTCAAGCAGGGAAGCTCTCATAGTGTCATCAGTAATGTCTTCAATGTTGGCATCAATGTTGGTGTTTTTCATTCCTTTGAGGTGCTGGTAGAGCGTCTCTACCAGGAAGCGGGGGCCTGGACCACCATGAACTATAGAAGTTGCAATCATCCTCCCAGCATGAAAGTATTCGTCACCTTTTGCAGCTGTTGATATTTTTTGTCAAATTATTATCACGTTAACCAACAGTTGCCACGTTGTCATAAAGATATAAGATAATTGAATTTTCACTTAAATCCAGCTGCAAAAGCATATATTTACAGTATTGAACAGACAGATTTGCGAACATCATTACCTGCATTGTCGAACGTGAGGAATTTCCTGTCCTCTGGACCATCAAATATTCTTCTCATTCTCAGGCATTCCATTAGGAGGGTCAGGAACTCCCGCTTGGGACCACCAGTGTCCACTCCATCCTCAGTTTGTCCCTCATCGTCAGTAAACTTAACCTGCATCTGATGAGAGGGGTCGAATGAGGCCCGTTTGAAGCCTCAGATTGCTCCATCCCACACATTGGCTCAGTTAATATTAAACCTGCTGCAAGATGTATTCGTAAGCTTTGCAGAGAGTTCTGCAGCAACGTCTGGCGCAGTCAGGTATTCTGTGCTGTGAAATACAAAGTGATGTATTGTAATATTAAATGATGAAGCTTAGTGATAAGATTTACAGTATAGAATAGAAAAATTAAGTGGTAATAGTAGCAATTAATACTTTTCCTCTGCAGTTGGCTCTGTTTCCTCTTCTGGCTCAGACTGGCTATCAATGATGATCGGAGCATACACATTTGTGTAGTTGCTGCAGTGAGAAGACAGTTGAACAATTACTTTCAAATAATAATAATAATAATAATAAATTACATTTATAAAGCGCTTTTCCTGATGCTCAAAGCGCTTAAAATACATAATATATGGATGACAGTCTAAAAAAGGATGTCGATCCTCTTCCTGTTTTTTTTTAATACATTGGCTTCTAAACTGACAACAGCACTTTTGTCATACTCCTGCACAATCCTTGTAAACATTTGATATAAAAGTATAATTTTTCTGCTTCCTGGCAATGTTACCCACTGTGATTGGAGGCTATACAAACAAACAAATGTAAAAATAAAGATACACACCAAACAACTGTGTCGCAATGAAACTGTCAACATCGTTTACCTATAGAAGATGTTCTGACCCGGGGCAGATTGGGCCTCTTCCATTAATGGGGTTGGTGCTCCATCCTATTTTTACCCGAGAAATAAGTGCAGTTGATCTAATGACTGTCAGTAGCACACAAAGGTATTTATTGATTTCATGTTCACAAATTCAAACCTACATGGTATAATTACATTTTTAATTAGTCTTACCCGATCAGACGCTGGTTTAGGGTGCCTGAGAGGTCTGATAAAGGTAAACAAAAAATATATTCAAACTACTGTACTTTTAAAACATTCTGCTTTTTGTGGCACGAAATAATATGTTGACAATGTTTTATTTTACCCTGGCAAACTGTTGTCCATTATTGGAGTGCTCTGTACATTTGGAAAGTCCCACACCTGCATACAACACACAAATGACTGACTGAATCATATTTTCACTGAAGTTATGAGAAAACCGTGTTTCAAGGCGAGCATTGTGTTGCCATGGCAACGGCATTTGAAGAAATCTCAAAACTGTCCCGTAGATGTCTTCATGGCTGGACTGTTAGCACACGTGAAGTTTGAGCACTTTTTGAACATTTTCATAGGAGTTATAGCGACATCGTCTTTTATGGCGAGGGATGCGTTTCCATGGAAACGGCATATGGTGAGATCTCAGATTTGGCGTAGAGCTGTTGAGGCATGGACCGGTGATATACAAGTGAAGATTGGGGGACAATTGGACCGTGTCGATTGGACTTACAGCGACATCGTGTTTCATGGCGAGTTGTCTGTCGTCATGGCAACGGCATTTGATGACACCCCATAATACGCTTAGATGCGTTGATGGCTGCATTGTTACCAAACCTGTGAAGTTTTGGGCTGTTTGGAGTATTTTCACTGAAGTTATGAGAAAACCGTGTTTCAAGGCGAGCATTGTGTTGCCATGGCAACGGCATTTGAAGAAATCTCAAAACTGTCCCGTCGATGTCTTTACGGCTGGACTGTTAGCACACATGTGAAGTTTGAGCACTTTTTGAACATTTTCATAGGAGTTATACATTACATTAGGAGGTTACATCACTCTCTCTCTTCTCTTGATCACCCTCTCTCTCTTCTCTTGATCTTCGGCATATGATGATGACACCCCATAATTGACGTAGAGCTGTTGAGGGCAGGACCATTAACCTTTATCTGAAGTCTGCTGCTCTCAGCATGTCAGTTGGAGTGATGACATCATCGTGTTCCATGGCACAGGTGTTTATATTTGAGCTAACGAGGTGTGCAGAGATCAAAGGTTTCCATTGTTCTAAATGAGAGATAAACCTGTTACATGTGAACGTTTTGTCGAAGAACCGTAACAGATATCTGTGAAATTTCAAAACGTGAAGCATGGCAAGGAAGTTGAGTATCTGAAGTGTAATTTTTGTGTACTTTCGGGTTAATAATGTGGCCTTTCTGGCAGTTTAACTAAAGGTGTGCGGCTGCTGCTGTGAGGAAATATCAGCCTGAAATTACAATGGGTTTTAATGGAGACATGTTGAACGTTTTTGTCACTTCATGCCCTCAAGAGGCATTTTGTTTAATTATTTTGCTTAATTATTTGTCATTTTTCAAGCTACGAGATGTTTTCCTACGTTTGTCATGAAAAATGATGTCTCAAGAATGTAGGGTTTGGGAATTATGGCAGTTTTAAAAGAAAATATGAAGGCACATTTCAAGAATTCCCACACTCTAGCTGTGACATCACGCACTCTAGTTAATGTTAACATCTGAAGAAAACCTATTTAACAAGGTCTGAACAATGTTTAATATCTCTAAAAGTAAGAATCAGATTTAAAAGTTGTGTTACACGAACAGTGGCGACTGGTCATTAGGGGCCCCACCTAGTGTCAGCAGAAAGTATTACAAATAATGATTACAAAAAATAAATAAAAAAGTATATAAAATATATTTTAAGATCATGGTTAATCATCTGATTCGTCTGTACATTGCTGTTTTAGTCTGTGTTCTTCTAATTAGTGTCTACAGTGTGTGCCTATTGAGCTGTTTAGAGCTATGTGGGACAAAACCTGATCATGCCCCTGCCTCTCACTGTCTAACTGAACGGTGACTGTAAAAACGACACTGCGCATGCTCAGAGTATTTTCCTATTTAGTGGGTGTTTCTCAATCGCGAGTACGCTTGCTTGGTAGCACATGTCTGCCGAGCATCTTGCTTCAGAAGCGAGGCAAGAATACTTCCTGGCATTCGGAAAACAAAGAGTGGAACAGGCTAGCAAGTGTGCAGGTGTGCGTCATATGAGAGGCCCCGCCTTACATCTTCCGCCACAGATTTGGGGAAATTGGTCCGTGCGCAAAGCATTGTGGGGATTTTAAGACCGCGGAGTCTACTCATGTGCAGTCTCGATATTTCTCCAAACGGAGTACGCCGGGCTCGGTAGATTTCCAAGTATGCTGGAGATTGGAACAGTCCTTTGGCGGCACTCGATGACGTAGTACGCTTGAAATAGTGGCTCTGAAGCAGCTTTACTCGCGATTGAGAAACACCCAATGTGTGTGGCAAAAGAATAATGACCATAGAGGCACTGAGCTGCCATCCCCACCATACGTCATCTCACATAATTCAGAGCTGATTGGCTGTAAGTACGTGTGCCGCAAAAAGTGTGGTGTGTGAAGAGGAGACGAGAGAGCTGCAGTGACGCGTCCTAAAACCCGGAAGTAAGCTGCGCATGGCTTCCCTCGACAAAAAGCAAGGAGATTTCTCCATATGATTTTGGAAAATAGCTCGAAATAAGATCTGTGGGAAACGTTCCTGTTAGATAAATGCACGTTTTGTTCAGCCGGATAATATCCACATGTCTACCCTACTTTTATAATTTTTTAATCAGAAATCTATCGATTCGATTTATGATAGACTTTTGAAACTACAAGAAGATAAGGAGGACTTTTACAAAAAGTCATAGAAGTTTTTGTCCAGAAGGATAGGCAAATGGACTTCATCTTCAACTTAAGGTAAGACCGCAATTTTATTGAAAATGGGATCTTACTAAGAGAGAACAATTCAATATTTAAATGATAAAATTACATTTTTTGGGTATCCTTTTGTTGAACTGTCTGTTTAAAATGTATCGAAGCATCAGACAAAAAAAGCTTTTGAAAATAATATTATATTTTGGTTTAGGTCAAAATATAATATTTGTAAACCTGAAGAGTCAGTGCCAGTGCCTCACCAGCCATGAACCTCACTGCACGTCACAGCAGAAGCTTATATATAGACATCTAAGTTTTTTGTGCCCCACCACTTTTGTACATATAAAAACGCCAATGTACACAAATAATGTCAGAAAGATGTGTAACATTTTAAAGTTGGAATGAGGTTTCTGAGTGAAAGTATGAATGAACAGTTAGCAGTTGAAGTCACATGAAGATTTGTTGAAGTCTGAAGAATGTCTCCATTGACTTCCATGTTAAAACTTTGATGAATTATGGGATGTATCTCTGGAATTATGAAAGTTATGAATGATAAAAGTAATAGCCTGCGATTCCCGACCGAGCTGAACATTTTGACGTTTGAATGGAGTTTCTGCGATGTTGAACGCTGTATCAGCATTCCCACTAAATGACTTGGAACCACTAAATAAACTGAAGAAAACCTGAAATGGTGACAGCGGGTCATTGTGTTTGATGTAGACCGTTTTTATTTGTGAAAGCTCTTTGAAGGCAGTCTTGGAACTCGACCCAACCTTAATAATAAGCCTTATATTCGTATAGCACCTTTCTTACAATAATTGCAGCCCAAAGTGCTTCACACCAGATATATAGAAGGAATAAAAGCAATGCAGAAAATAAAAGGATAAAGGCAATGTAGATAAAAAATATTGATTGATAAGAACCAAACCAACAGCTACATTTAAACAAATATATCCACTCAGATTAATACATGGGTGACTCAGACTTGGACTCTGACTCGAAGATTGGTGACTTGACTACAACACTGGTACATAAGTAACATTTTGAGGTACTTGTACTTTACTACATCCATTTAATGCTAATTTATACATTTAATTCACTACGTTTTGGAGGGAAATATTGTTTATTTTGACTTACATTTGTTTTACAATATAAGTTACTCTTATTCAAATAATCAATACATAAATCTTATAGGTTATGCACTATTCTAAATTAAGATATCTGGCAATATGGAAATAGGCAAAGTTAGCTTCACCTTTACTAGCTGTACAATTAAAGTGATATACACAATATAATTATAGACCAGCAATAATATATATATATATATTATTTACATACTTTAATTTATAGTACTTTCCATATAAGTATATTTGTATGCTAATACTTTTGTACTTTTACTTAAGTAAGATTTGTGCGCAGGGTATTTCTTAACTGTGGTATTACTACTATTTGAGTAGTTCTTCCACCACTGGTCCTCATTATGAGCAATCACTTCAATGATACAAACACTAAAAATATACAAAAAGTAGTTTATTACTTTCCAAAAATGCAAAAAGTGTACAAAGATATGTTGGTCAGTAGTTACATTCATGGAAATGAATAAAGAGACGTTGGATGGTAACAGATTTCTTAAGCACGTTGGAGTAATCGTCTTAAGTGGAAGAAGACACAGATGGAGAAATTGTGAGCTGTGTTCTCTGACAGTAATCGACACCACTATCATGTGGAATCTACTGCTGGACCTCCCCAGCTGTGGTCTGAGCTGAATGGGGGTGAAGTGCTGCTGTCTCATGCTGGTCCTGCTGGGAGCGGACCACAGTTCTGCTGTGTGATGCTTCAGTTGTGCTGGGAGGCCTGCTGCATGATGACTGAACAGAGACTCAACATCTGCAGGTACTCATCCGCACCGTCCGACAGGCACTTACTCACAACCTGAACAAAAAAGGGAACACAAGCACAAATAGAAAGTTTCAATATCAGTCACACTGACCCCTAAACACATTGTGAAAAGCGGACATTCTTAGCTTTCTAATCATAGCTTTGTTTTTGTTCTCCAAATATTAAGTAAACATTTAGTTTTTACATTTTGAGCCGAGTCTGTAGGGAGTTGGCTTAGGAAAAGAAGGTTTGACGGTTCAAGTCCTGATCGGACCAAGAAACAAAAGGGTAGCTGGAGAGGTGTGTTTGCTCCTGGGCACTGCTGAGATGTCCATGAGCAAGGCACCGAACCCCTTCCAGAACACTGGCAACCCCTTCGATCGGCGATCTCTCCATCAGCGCATGTCTACAGGTCTTTCTTGTGCATGTGAGCGTGTATTTGGGGCCTTTACTGAATTTCCCCTCTGGGATTAGTAAAGGTCTTAATCTTAACCTGGAGCTCCATCAGATCACTTACCGCCATCTTCTCTGTTATGACTGACTTCTGCTTGTCACTCAGGTCGTGCTCTATGACAGCCTCATGGAGCTGACCCAGGATCTGTGTGGCTGCGTAGCCTTCATCCACCATGTTCTGACAGAGGAGACATTAGTTTAGATTATTTGTTTAGTTGTCAGGGACCATGTACATTAAACACATGAGGATATGACATTGTTTTTTTAGTGTTAACAGTTAGGATACAATAACAATAAATGAGACCCCCTACCCTGACTGCGACCTCTAGTTTCTCAAAAGTTCCTGAGAGGCATATCTGGAGCAAGCCGTCAATCATCTTGGGAGGGACGACCTGGAGTAAATAACAAGTGAGCATTAAGGGGTTTGATATGTCCACAACATTTCAAGTGCAGTAAATAAATCCTCTGTTCTTTGAGGCTCACCCCAGCTATTTCAATGATGGCGCTCTCCGTGATCTCCCTGTCCATGTTGAGGCGTGCCGCACTCTGCAGGAAGGTGATGGCTTTCCGCAGGTCCCCCTCAGACACAGTCACTAACGCTGCTATACTCTGAAGAACAGAAAGCGTGAGATGTTGGTTACACCAGCTGTAGATCACTTCCTGAGGCCCACAGCGATATGCAGGAGGTGCTGTGGAGCAGCATTGCTTCAAATAGAAATGTATCAGTTCCAACAGACATATGTTCAGCACTTTAAAACACATTAAGGCTGCAATTTACAATTATTTGTTATGGATTAATCCATCAAATATTTTTTCGATGATTCTAATAATCTCAGTTTGTTTCGATTCATTTATTGATTTTCTCAAAGTCAATTTATCATTTGGTTAGCTTAAAAATAATGAATAACCATAACTTCTATCATTTATCTTTCAATAATGAATTCAAGTATTATAATAAAACTATATTGCTGTATATGATAGCAACATTCTGCAATACAATACTGTAATAGGATAACATTAGATGGATGGTCTTTATTTATGCTATTGTATTGTTGTATAAACCATTTTTTAAATGAAAACGGCATTATTTATATTATTGATGCATATATTTAAATAATTACAACAGAAAGCAGACGGCTTTTGTCAATAAATAATTTTAAAACAATTTTGGAGAAACTAAAAAAATATGAAATTCTAAATCATTTGCACTTGATGTTGCAGTCATCAGTCAGAGCCTGCATGTCCCAGAGGATGTTGTAGCTATTAAAAAAACATGTTTTGTCATAAGAGCTGAATAGATCAGACAATAGAACCGGTATTCAGGAAGTTACGGGGCATTCTGTAGAGCAATCTGCATCTCTGAATACATTTATTATGTTTACTGGCAGATCAAGACTATGGTGAACCCGTCAAATCATAAATCGATGTTAAATAAATGTACAGCATGACGTTAACAGAAATCTGTTTGTAGGTGTTTAGTCTTATACACCTATAAACAGATTTCTGTTAAGACTAAACAATGTTTAACTACTAGTTGTGAGGAAAAGTATTATATTTTACAATATCCATGCAACAATTGACTAAAACTATAGAAGTAGGTAAGGAAAACGTGATGTCATGGTTAAAAGGTTAAACATCTAAGCAAAAGCTAAATATACCCCAACAGTGATGATTTGCAATGTACTAGATGGCCTATTTCAGCCCGTTTATCAGGGGCGTAACATGTATACTGGCTAGGGGTGTAACGGTATCCGTATTCGTCCCGAACCGTCACGGCTTGGACGTCACGGCTCGGTTCATGCAGCCACACGACGAATACGCCTTTTTTGAGTGGGAAAAAAGTCTGTCACTTATGCGCCTTTCACACCGGCGCTTTTCCCTGTTCACACAGCAGCGGCGCCGCGTCATAGCTCCGGAATGCGGTTCACTTCCAGCTCCAAAAAATTGTCGGTCTAGAGGCAAGAGCTTCGGAGCTATGACGCGGCCTCGCTTAAGTCTCTCTTACGTCGAGGCGTGCAGGAAACCTTACTTTGACCATCCGTTCGCTGTTATTGATCATTGTGGAGAGCAGGCAGACGTTTTGTTTGTTATTATAGCAGCTATCGGATGGAATCAATACATGGGCTGCACAGGTTGTCATGTCCGACTATCACAAGTAGAATCATAATGAAAAATACGTCGGTAAAATGTGCCTGTAGAAAACGGCTTAGCAAGTAGTCAGTTTAGCTTCGGTTGCTATGCTAACATCACCCATGTTATACCAGAGACACTTTCATAACAGCGTTGTGATGCCAAACAGCGTCAATTCAGACTGACACACATTCACTCAAGGGGAACTGGGGATATGTATCAGCTGCTTGTGTGACAGTCAGACAGTGAATACTTTAGAGCCGTGTGAGCTAACCCGGAGCTAACGGGAGAATAAACTCCCGTGGAAGAGCAGCCAGCACTGCAGCAGTCGGTAAATGCCGCTGAAACACATTAATAAACAATGAACCACGGCACTCTGGAGAAAAGTATAAGGTTGGAGAAGTCGTTATTTAATTGAATCTGGCTTCGTATGATTAAAAGCAACACGATCATTGACCCGACGCAGTCCCCGGCCTGTTGTTGTTGTGAGCTCCGTTGGGGAGAAAATCAGCGATGTAAACGGTGACGTCATGACGCAGCAGCGGCAGCTGGGCGGTGTGAACAGAGCGGGAGCTGAAAAGGGAAACCGGAGCTGAACCAGAAAAGCTCTCGCTTGGAGCTAGAAAGGGAAAAGCGCTGGTGTGAAAGCCGCACTAGACCAGTATCCACTACACTATAAATAATCCAGGGGATTGTGCCTAAAAGCTGTTTGCCTGCCGCCCTTAAACAACAAATGAAGAACAAGAAGAAAACAGTGACAACAAAATCAACTAAATACAAGAAGAAGAATAGTTAGTATGGCGATTTCAGATAACACACAGGAGCTAGAACCCACCTGCTTCTTTAAAATCAGCAGTGTGGGAACATGTCGGGTTCCCTGTGGACTACAATAACGATGGAGTGCGAGTGGTGGATCGGACGAGGACGGTGTGTCAGCGTTGTTCGACAGCAGTGCGATATGCTAATGGTAACACACCCAAACATGCTAAATCATATCAGAAGGCATCACCCAGATTTGCCAATCACCGGAACCCGGCAAAAGACAACAGCAGTTCAACAGTTTATCCCCGCTGTTTTTAAGAAGCCAATAGACATGCAAGCCGAGAGACCAAAATAAATAACGGAAGCTATTGGCATATATATTTCAATTGCTATGCGCCCTGGAAACACTTTATCATTTATTATGTAATATTTTCAAGACATTCTTTTTAGTTTTACAGCTTGATGAAACTTTTTTGTTTGACATCTGCCATTATAGATAATACGGCCATCTGAGTGTGTGTGGTACTGTTTGTAGTTTGTTTTTCACTGTGTAATAAAGTTAATTATTCAAAATGTTAGAGTTCCTTATTTTTATACTGAAACTTGCATCACTGTTCAAAAATAAATAACAACAAACCTGGAATTATGCATTTGGGACTTTTTTTGTTGCTTTTTCTTGTTGTACCGAACCCGTACCGAACCGTGACCCCCAAACCGAGGTACGTACTGAACCGTGAATTCTGTGAACCGTTACACCCCTAATACTGGCCATTACAATCTTGCCATACTTCTAATTTAACAGATGAAGGACAAAACCCACCGTTCAAAGCTCAAATATACGATCTTTAAGTTTTAAAGTTCTGTTTTGGCAAACAACTATAGGTAAACAACCCCTCTATTATTGTTCACCCTCTTTTTTAGGCAATTTCATTTTATTTTTGTAATCAAAGCAACAGTGGAGTAGTGAGTCAGCTGTTCTCCTTTACCTCTTTGCTGTATTTAAGGCTCTCCTTCTCACAGATATCCAGCAGCCGCTCTTCTTGGATCTGATTGGCCAGAGGTTTGAAGCGAAACTTGGAACATCTGGAGGTAAGGGGCTCGATGATCCTATAAAACACACAGACCGTAGCAGGGTCAGGATCAGTCACAGAGAGAGGGAGTGTTTGTGCGCTCAGGGATGGACAGATGACCTGCTGATGTAGTTGCAGATGAGGCAGAAGCGGGTGGTGCGGGACTCCTTCTCCATGGTGCGCCTCAGAGCCGCCTGGGCCGGCCCCGTCATGGAGTCCGCCTCGTCCAGGATGATGATCTTGAAAGGAGGACACGGCTTCCCACTGCAAACACAGCAAAACACAGTGACTCAACGTTTCATTCATCAATTAGAATGAACCATGATACACATCTGATACTATTCATTCCTACTCAAGATGCACTGTGTATTGACCAGATATCAATATCAGCTTTTGTGAACTCGTTTTTTTACTGCCATTGTAACAAAGTAAATCTCATCTGATCCATGTGTTGACATGAAAAGTGATTGCCAATATTGCCAAGATTGCCAATTCATGCCAATATAAATGCATAAATTAAAAGCTTGATCTGTAAATGTATTAAATAACAATTTAATTGAATGAATGGATTTTAAATCTATTATCATAAGAAAAAAATAATGGGCAATAATAGAGTATGGCGGATAACAAGAATTAAACGCAACCACTGCCTGCTGGTACTTAGCATCTTCCCAATGAGAAGATTTTTTTTTAAAAAGTTAATTTAGCTTATTCAGAGTTAGATGGAGGAAGGGCGGAAAAACACTTCATATTTTTTCACAAGATTTCATTATTTTGTTTCCCTAAAGGAGACAAAATAAAAACAAGATAAATAATCAAAATGGCTATTCTAAATCGGTATTGGGACATCACTCATTTCTAACACTAATTGTTTAAAAACAAAATGATGATTGATGATGAGTTACAGAGCAACCATGAGACAACTTGCCCTATATTTGAGAATGAGTCCATGCTGACTTACTCTTGGCGTGACCCGGCCACGGTGAGCTGAGCGAAGTTCTTCACCTTCTGTCTGACTACCTGGATGCCTCGTTCATCGGAGGCGTTGAGCTCCAGCACCCTCTGCCTGTACAGCTGGGGCCTGCAGGGGGGGCGGGTCATACCAAGAGAAAACAGGTGAATGATCAGATTATAACCTGGCTGAAATATATCTGCTTTTTACCCACAATATCAACAGCGCACTCACCCATAAAGCTCTCTGGCAGCAGCTAAGATGGTGGAGGTCTTTCCTGTTCCGGGGGGGCCGTAGAAGAGCAAGTTGGGAAGCTGCAGATACAACAAAAAGAGAAACTGTGATTAAGCCATCCTGGGTATGAAGGAGGAAACAGAACAACTGCATGATTTTGCAGATGTTTGCCTTCATTTGTGTACTTTTGATCCTCGTGTACTGATCACCGTTATCCGTTGCAACATCAACGCTTTGTGACATTGTTATTAATGCTATGTTTAGTTTTGCTACAGAAGTGCACCAAGAAGATATATTGAGTTTATAAATAGAGAGGATATAACAAAAGAAAAACATTACGCCTACAACATTTTGAGTCTCCTACGAAGGAGACAATGTCAGAAGTGATTTCTTACATACAACACATTGTGAAAGATGTGGGGTTCACTGTCATTCTCAAAGACACTTTTGAACAGAAAGATTTGGATATGTTATATAGCAGGGGTCTCCAACCTTTCTTCATCTGAGAGCTACTGTGAAAAAATGAAAGTGGCCAAGAGCTACTTGCATCACATCGCTTACATTTACATTTTCACATAGCACTCATCAGTTGAACCCTTGTGTTGTGTTCTAAAGCTGTTACCGTTCGTGGTGTTCGCGGGTACATTTTGACCCATGATTTATCTCAGTCCAAAACACACACAAAAAAGGACTATCATCCAATATTGTCAAAAGTCAAAGATGAATCTTGATTGGGCCATATTTGACCCCGAGTCACCCAAAACAATTCTGCTGGGTCTTCCCAGACCTAAACACCAAATTATACACTTTTTTTTAGAGCCCTTCAGACTTGGCTAAAATTGTCCAAATCTGTTTTGTAGTGTTTATATAGCTGTGATGGAGGATATCATGAAGCCTCGTTCTGATAACAAAAAAACTAGAGCGTAGTTATTATATAATTTTAACTTGAAACGGGTCACCCAAACACAACATATGGGTTAAGCTACTTTTGTACAGGTGTGAAATTGCAATACCCAAAGCTTATCAAAAATCTTAACTTCACATCAAGGTCCAAGAAAACGACAATTTATCCCATATTATTATCTCCCACATAGTAAGTACATCACTGAGAATTCACATAAATGTCCAAGAGAAAAAGAAAAATGTTTTCACTTCTTATTATGGTCCACATAGTAAATACATCACCTTAATCACGACCTTACAAGCATCTTATGGCACATGTGTGAAATAAGTGCATTCACTCTTTTATACAGTTAGTGAGATGACTGGCACTGCATGGAGTCCACCATAGAGATGTATGCTGGACCCACTTAGATTCACTCTAATAGAGTCATTTAAATGTTCATCAGTCATACTTGTTCTGTATTTAGATTTCATGACATTCATGTCAGAAAAAGCTGCTTCACAAAGGTATGTAGAGCCAAATCAAGCAGACATTTTCAGTGATGCTTGGTGATGTTCTTATAGTTTTCATCTCCATCTCCACAGGATTGACACTGAACAGTTCAGCCATCTTTTTCTTCTTCGTCTTGACATGAAATTATAAACCATAATAAATCAATTGTATAGGTCTAGCCTCCCTATATCTGTGTGTGAAATTGTTCCATCCTCAAAAACAAAAAACGAATGCTTCTGCAGTCTAGCTTCAGCTTCTAGCAACGGTCTACTGTTAAAAAAAAGACACCGAATGTGGCATCACAAACATGACTTGAGTCTGAACACAGCAGACAACAGGAGTATTTACAACAGCATATAAAAACAAAAATAGTGCATGTGGGTGCACACTTACATTCGCTGTCATACTGTTACATAAATCCCATGCATGTATGAGATTAAGTTAGCTTCATTATATCTCAATCAGTGATTAAGTGAATAATAAAGTTTCTATCGGGTCACTATCAGTCTGTCACTCATTATTTTCAGGGAGGGGGCGGGGTTTGGAGGAACGGAAAGGAGACGGTGATCGCGTGAGCTTTCCTCCTGCCTTCACAAACTTTACACACGTATTTATCAACTGAAAATAGCAAGAGGACGTTCATACTCTGCAATCCAAGACTTTGGTTAAATCCACCAAAAACTTGACATGGTGCTAACGTGAGTATTTTTTAACACATAAATCCATGTGCGTCTGAGCCGCAGCGACACAGACTGATTCAGGTGCATGTATTGTCGTCGGATTTTTCCAACACAGTCTGTGAACAGCAAGCGGCGAGCTACTGAAAAGCTGCTTTTTTTAGACGTGTTGGAGACCCCTGATATATAGTATTTATTTTATATTGGTAGCACTGGTGATACCAACTTTTTCAGTGACACCAACAAATGATTTGGTCTCACCATTTATAAAAAATGTTACACACAATGGTTGTGTCTGATACAAAACATTTCAATGTTTCTCCCTCCGCCCATCCCTTTCTCTTTGCATATTGCTTTATAGAATAATCAGCTATAGGGCGCATGGACTATGCTGTTAGTATTGTTGATGCAGAGAAGTGAGTGTGTGTGCAGTGAGTATAAAATCAGCAGTTATGTAGCCGTGTAGTGTGCACAGTTTTTTTTTAGTCGGTGAACAAATGCTACTCCTGAGAACCCTGTGCTGATTAAAGTGTTGGGGCTTAGAGGTTTATTTTTGCAATCTCCAGAGGTGGGAGTAAGTCCTACATGTGCAAGTCATGAGCAAGTCTCAAGTCTTGACCAACAAGTATCAAGCAAGTCCCAAGTCACTGTGGTGAGAGTCAAGCAAGTCAAGTCAAGTCATTGCTCAGGTCAAGTCAAGTCAAGTCAAGTCATACGAAATTCTGATGAGTAAGCCCAGTTTCCGCATTTAAATCAGTTAAAAGACAGTGGTTATGAAAATGGATTTAAACCACACTATGATCTTCATTACATACACAGTTAATCTTTTGAAATCTAATTTAGACCGATGACAATCATATTAGATTCATATTAACCCTAGAACTGCAGACAATATAGCTAGGACTCAATCAGTCTGTTCAAAAAGGCAGAATTCCAGGTAAGAAAATCGTATATGGCATTTGCCATTACACATATTTAATTTAAATGTCTGTTAACACTAGAACCGCCAACAGCGTCAGCACCTACATAGATATCATTTTCAAATCATTTAATGTTTTCCTCTTCATAATTTCCTTATAAACTAAGTAGGACGATTTAAAACTCACTTAATTGGGTTAATTTAGAAATTGCTTCAGTTTATCATCATAACAGATAAAAAAGTTCAGATTCATTTTACAATAAATCAAGGAATGATGCACTTCTACAAACAAAAACAACATAATTAAAACATTTAAACAAACTACTAAAAGTAGATGAACTACATTATTCAACAGTTTACAGTAACTTCTGATAACACAGGGGAAATAAACGAGGCATCTCTTTTCCTCTCTCTCTCTCTCTCCCTCTCCTGACAGCCCGTCAGTATCAGGGTTAGTCAAAATGAATCCCTTGG
>CALSBW010029656.1:261130-276950 GCA_943590975.1 Lindbergichthys nudifrons | reverse complement strand
GTGCGAACTTAGGCTCCAAGTTAAACTAAAATCAGTTTGGAAATGATTATTTATTTTATTTATTTATTTTAATAGTTTATTTGGCAGGGACATTGCACGTTAATGAACACTTAAAACAATAAATATTTCAAGCGTAAAAATGCCGGATTTAGCTTTGAGCTACTTTCCATCCGCAGTCCCTCACATAAAACATTTAAGAAAATCACATTTATAAACATAGCAAAAACAAATACATTATATGCGAAAAGAGCAAGAGCAGCATACACAAGTATTTATCACATGGCAATACAATATAGCAGCAACGACATATAAAGTGCAAGAGAAGATACCCCTGTGTTAAAGTGCATTTAGCGGTGATCGCACGTCTGTTTGTTTCTCAACCATTCTTTGAGTTGACCTTTAAAACTATTGAGAGTGGGACAATCCCGTATATCAGTTGGGAGGCTATTCCACAATGAGCTGCCTTTAATGGAAAGTACATTTGTAAGAAAAAGGTTTATAACGCTGTGAGAATGGGTCTGCGGAGAGCATTTCTCCGCAATCCCAACGTAGTAGCCCGAAAAACGTTTACCCATTTAAACAGTCGTGGTAGATACCTTGTTTGTTTTAAACATCATAAATACACAAACAACAATAAATACTTACATGTTGTGTAACCGAATCTCCCGCTGGTCCAAACAAAGTAGGAACAGCATCGTTCTTCAGTGCCCTACGCTGTACATATCCGGCATGAATCCTGAAAGGTTTTGGAAGCTTTGTTTCATGAAATGCTGGCAGAGGGTGTGGCCTCTGGGTATCCCCACGTCAGAGTACCCAGGAAGTAAACAATGGAAAATGAGAAATCTCCAACAAGGCGTTTTGGGGAGGTCTTTTCTGTGTTAGAGTTTTACTCGCTACAGGGTGTACTTTGAGGGTTTGTGACTCTGCAGACCGTTTACATGCATAACAACCTTCATAACACAAGGGGACGGGTAATAACCGGGAAAAGCATGACATGGGACCTTTTAAGGTTTGTGGCACAAGCAAACGACCAGTTTGTAAAACAGTATTCAATATGGGATAGAATCATACAGTGGAGGTATGACTTTGCAGCATTGACAGTTAAGAAGGGTCTAATTTGTTTAACATTTTGCAAGTTGAATTTAATAGTATTTGATACTTTCTTAATATGTTTCTTAAAAGTCAAGTTCGAGTCCAATATGACTCCAGGATAGTTGAACTGGGAGACTAGTTCTATTTCT
This sequence comes from Lindbergichthys nudifrons, assembly GCA_943590975.1. NCBI lineage: Eukaryota > Metazoa > Chordata > Actinopteri > Perciformes > Nototheniidae > Lindbergichthys > Lindbergichthys nudifrons. Next base: position 275,709 of record CALSBW010029656.1, on the reverse strand, counting down.
GCTCCATTTAAAAACACGTTGGATCCTTCGATTTTGACTGGTCGTTTACTGAACATCGTGCATACTGTTTTTTTTTACGTTTAACTGTAAGCAAATGTTGTTCAGCCAGTGTTGAACCTTGTCCAAAGCATTTGAGAGACAAGATGAGATTATTTATGTGTTTTTCCCGTGTATAAAGATGACCGCATCATCGGCATACATTTGCACATTTAACTCAGGACATACATTAGGCAAGTCATTAATGTACATTGAAAAAAGTAACGGTCCAAGAATGGAACCTTGTGGAACCCCAACAGGGTTCACAAGGTAGGGGGATTTGGCACCGTTGACCAAAACACACTGTTTTCTGTTCGATAAGTAAGACTTGAACCAATGTATAGAAACTGCCCGAAAAATTGAAATAAGTCAGCTTTGTAAGGAGCACTTGGTGGTCAACTGTGTCAAAAGCCTTCCTGAGATCAAGGAAGACAGCACCTACATAAGGGCTCGTGTCCAACATACATTCAACCTTTTCCACAAAGACACAGTTAGCTGTCTCAGTGGAGTGGTGAGCACGAAAACCAAACTGTATTGGGCGGAGTGGAGCGAAACCTTTGTCTAAATGTTTGATGATTAGTTTTGACACCCATTTCAGCTATCTTAAGGCCCTGACACACTAAGACGATTTCGGCCGACGATAGATGTCTGGCCATCGATGAGCGTCTTGTCGCCCTACTCAGATTGGTGTGTCCCGCCCCATTGTGTCTTTTCGGCCATGCCGACACCTTCCGCGGCCGATTCACCTTGTTGAATTGGCCGCGGAGCCTGCGGAGGCTGTCGGCAAAATAAATCACTCTGATTGGCTGTTCAGCATAGCGAATCAGTGCATGAGAAGCGAAACGGAAGTGAAGAAGGCACACACAGACAGCTATTATTTTTCATTTTCCACTACAGCACTAAACATGTTTTCGATTATAAGTCGTTATGTGAAACAGTCTGTGAAACAGTCTATGATGGACGAGAGTGAAAATGGAACGCACGCTATTTGTTGTTTGTTTATATCACGCAGTCTGTTCTTCTTCTCTCGGTGTATCACGCAGTCTGTCTTCTGGTTGCCTCTTTTGAATGACGAATACACACTACCACCGCTTGCTGGTAAGGAGAGTTATTGCCACTCACGCATGCGCAGTGCGTACATGCTACTTGGCCGTCGGCTGAAGTCTTTGCGGTGTGTTCCAGTGCGACTTTTTGGCCAAGACGCAGGAGACATGAGGCGACACAACAATCGGGTCCGTCCGGACGTGTTCTTTGGTGTCAACTTGGTGTGTCAGGGCCTTTAGAGACACAGGGAAGGATGCTGATAGGTCTATAATTGGACATCATTGCCTTATCCCCAGATTTAAAAATCGGTGTCACCGTGGCCACCTTCCAGGATGATGGAACATCCCTCACTTTGTTATCATTGGTGTTGCAATAGAGGAAGCCATGTGAATCAGCTGAAAATGTTTTTATCGTTATTATTAATGGTCAGCTCAGCTGAAATAACGGTTAGTGGTGTTTAACACACATAATGTTCTGACCATTTTCATCAACACATGTTTCAAATCAAAATCAGAAAAGATAAAGGAAATCGTAAAAGAAAACCTTCTAAAATTGGGTTATAAGGAACCAAAGGCTTCAGGAATGAGCTGCTTTCATGAGAAGAATCTCAGGATAATTTTACTTTTCAGTGACTCGACTGCATTGCCATAAGCCATTATGGGACAAGAGTTACTCCATACTCATACCATACAGGCCATGTCACTGATAAAACACATGTATAGGAGGTTATAATTGGAGTAAGGGGTTCTCTCTAATGCATTATTTTTTTATATATCAATCAATCTTGAACCCTGTTTACATTTTGCCCATTCTCCCTGTTCATTCTGGCGTTCCTTATAAGAGATTTCTGCTCCGATTATTTTTCGCTCCCAGGATTCATGTGTTCTACCTGTTAAACAGTCAATTGCCATATTTTTTTTGTTTGGTTTAGCTGCCACTGTAACCTCCAATACCCAGAGTGTGATCTTCTGTGAATTAAAATGTTCTTCATCATTATATTTGTCGTCAGAAGTATCCTAAGATGTATACTATTCAACTATTTTCAATAGATAAGCTGATCAAGCATGATCTGTTCAATCAAATCAATTCCAGTGTCTTCTAAAACTTTAAAATCGACTCAAAATTATTAAAAATCGGCCCACCAGGAGTTCAAATATGGACACTTTCTGGTTCAAATTGCCATTTTGGATCCTGAAAATGTCAGAAATGTATTTGGCATCCCCAAAAAGCCCAGAAACTACTCTAATATAGTGAAATCCGCCAAGCTGTTTTTGACCTATTTTCCATAAAGGCATTTATACTAATTATTGCTAGTTAAACCACAGCTGGGGTCCCATAGTATACCATTTTAACATCAAACAAAAACGTCCGACATTCCTGGGTTCACAATGTTGGCAAGTGGACTATTAAGGGAGTGGTATTAATGAAATGAAATGGAATTATCTATGCAATTTGTTATAATTCTCATTTACTTGTATTACATTGAAACACTTTGGAACACATAACTAAAGTCACTCCTCATACACGACCTTACTGACCCAAACCGTAATGTTCAGTAATGTTCTCCCTTTCGGACTTCTCTTTGGTATTGTAGTGTTTTATTCTGTGTTTCCTTCCTTTTACCCTGCCTTATTCGATCTTTCTACCACCCCTCCTTCTTCCTTCCCGTCTTACAGGAGATGTTGAAATGCAATAAAGGCGAGGGGACGGCTGAGCTGGAGGAGGCTCTGACCACCATGCTGGACATCATCAAGTCTGTCAACGACTCCATGCACCAGATAGCCATCACTGGTTTCGAGGTCAGTTTGTAGAATGTATTCAGCATCATGTACTCAAATGTGTTAAGTAAACAAGGTCTTAACTTAACTCAACTGTTGTTACGATAACTAAAACTTGAATGAAACCACTATGGAAATTGAGGATTTTAATGAATTCCTCTTAAATCATGACATACATGCACAGCACGGCACACACATTGACATTTAGAATAGGGTTCCTGGTCCTAATATAAGCTATTAAACAGCACCAGGTTAGCAGTGTGGGGGTCTGAGGCTTATTTGGTCAAGAGCACCTCAGCAGGGCCCGGAAGGCGAACTGTTACCTCTCATGCGGCTTTCACACCAGCGCTTTTCCCTTTCTAGCTCCTAGCTAGAGCTTTTTTGGTTCAGCTCCGGTTTCCCTTTTCAGCTCCCGCTCTGTTCACACCACCCAGAGCTGCCGCTGCTGCGTCATGACGTCACCGTTTACATCGCTGATTTTCTCCCCAACGGAGCTCACAACAACAACAACAACGGGGGGGGGACTGCGTCGGGTCGATGATCGTGTTGCTTTTAATCATACGAAGCCAGATTAAATTAAATAACGACTTCTCCAACCTTATACTTTTCTCCAGAGTGCCGTGGTTCATTGTTTATTAATGTGTTTCAGCGGCATTTAGCGACCGCTGCAGTGCTGGCTGCTCTTCCACGGGAGTTTATTCTCCCGTTAGCTCCGGGTTAGCTCACACGGCTCTAAAGTATTCATTGTCTGACTGTCACACAAGCAGCTGATACATATCCCCAGTTCCCCTTAAGTGAATGTGTGTCAGTCTGAATTGACGCTGTTTGGCATCACAACGCTGTTATGAAAGTTTCTCTGGTATAACATGGGTGATGTTAGCATAGCAACCGAAACTAAACTGACTACTTGCTAAGCCGTTTTCTACAGGCACATTTTACCGGCGTATTTTTCATTATGATTCTACTTGTGATAGTCGGACATGACAACCTGTGCAGCCCATGTATTGATTCCATCCGATAGCTGCTATAATAACAAACAAATCGTCTGCCTGCTCTCCACAATGATCAATAACAGCGAACGGATGGTCAAAGTAAGGTACAAATAAACAGAATCACACGAAGCCTGGTTAGTGTTGCCTGACTTTATAAAGTGTGTTTTTTTTATAAGTGTGTGGTTGCCTTCTAGTCACTTTGCTCAGCGCTACTGCTTGTAGGCAGGCATGACGAGACTCTTCAGTCGACCCATTCTTCTTCTTCTCTCGTTTTTTTGGCGGATTGCAACTTTAAGGTGCATACCGCCACCTACTGTACTCGCCGTGAAGTTGTTTGCGGCCTGCCAGTAAACCCAAAGCAAAAGAAGAAGAAGTGACGTCAGCGGCTTCATTTGCCTAATCCACCCCCAGGAACTCATTTTGGTGTGAACACGATCTGCTTTAGTTCATGAGAACTAAAAGAGTTCTCATGAACTAAAGTTCTCATGAACTATTGTGGGAAAAGTACTTGGTGTGAACGCGCCTTTTGAATCCTTTGCAAAAGTCTGTCCATGCAGCTTAATCTCCAGATCAGATAATTTATTAACCAAACATTCTCAGGGGTGACTTGCCATTCTTAAAAGGTTGTGTTGACGAAACCACACTTTATAAGTAAATCATTGAAAGCCGAGGGGTGTAGTTGAGGAAGTTTTTGCAAATATTTCTGAGAATTCATTTCAGTCCCTGGGGGATTTCAGTCTGTGTGTTTAGCCTCTTGACTAGACTTGCCTTCTATGTATAGTGGAATTGTGATGACTATCATGGTATGGATCTGCTTTGCTACACAGAGATACACATTTTGTGGCAGATTATTTGTGGCACTAGGCTAAAAGAACTGATTCTGTCAGTGGCGAGCCGTGAGCTTTATACCTAGGCCCTCTGACCCCCACCCCTTCCCTCGAAAAAAATAAACTAAAAGAGTTATTACGTCACAGCGTATACTTCAGCGGAATATCAAAACAACGGCCCAGGGTGCAAAACGCATCAATGACAGCGACCCTCTACCACACAAAACAACACCTGTGAACCCAATTTGTGTTCTTTGACATTGAAAATGATATTGCATTGTGTTTGTTACTTTCGTTGCAGTTGTATGTCTTAAGCGTAATTTGGCATGCTTTTATTTTGAAGGCGAGTTCACGCTGTTGACAGGAAGTTGTTGTTGCTATGGAAACAAGAAAAGTTTCACAGCGGGCGGAACTTGTCATAAAGTCCGCGATAATACAACCCACCCATTTATAGGGAATATATGATTGGTCAATTGATGTCAATTGACATTACTCTCTCGTTCAGTTACTATAGCGGGCCCTCTGTGAATCGCAGAGCGGGCCAGACGAGATTCTTTCATGTAACATTCAAACAGAGACTGAATAGGCAGATTCGAAGGATTTATTTATTTGGAAATGTTATTTTATTAAATCAAGTTTTTTTTCGGTAAAACTAATGAAAAATATAACAAAAATAATATTAAAAAAAAATATATTTTTTTTTAATGTTTTTAAATATTATTTTTGGGAATATCTTAGGCCCTCACAGAGGGCTCGCCACTGGATTCTGTTTTACTTGATCTCCAAAAAGGACATTCAGAGTGCAGTTAGTTCATTTAAAGGGGCCTGTTATGCTCTTTGGGATTTTCCCTTTCCTGTGTTGAGTTATCGTTTTTTGTGCATGTAAATGGTCTGCAACGGCTAAAATCTCTATCCCACAAACTCCCCCCCTGCCTGAAAAGCCAACACTGGACTCCTTTGTTGATTTCTGTTGCATAGTGACATCACTTTTTAACACGTGGGCCTCTATTGGCTAGCGCTCCAAGACATTGTACTTGATATGCTAAGAGGAGGGACTTTTCCGACACATCCCTAAGCAGTTGACCAATCACAACAGAGCCGGCCAACTAACCAATCAGAGCAGACTGGGCTCTAGTTTCAGACAGAGGGTGAAAAAAGGTGCTGCAGCACAGGCAGTATGAGAAAAATAAGGAGCCTTTTGAACATTGAAGCATGGAGACATGTCACAGTAGAGACACTAAATGCTGATATGAATTGGCCTACACAGTTGTTATGCTACACATTGCCCTTCACTGGATGTATAATGAGCTGCACTAAACTACATTTCAGCATTTAAAATACCTAGCCATTCTTTTGTGGCTATTTTGGTGAAAGTAATTCAAAATTAATATAAAAGTAGTTTAACTCATTACATTTCAGAGACAGTAATATTGTAATGTAACTTATTACTTAATAAAGACAGTAATAAGTAATATGTACTGTACTACATTTTGGAAGTAACTTGCCCAACACTGCTGGGGATACGTCTCTGATGCTGTTCCAAAGTCTACTTTTCAGATGGAATCATGTTGAAGAATTGCACCTATAAGTCTGAAGACGATGTGAGCATGAACTGCACACTGCAATCTAGGCTCTGTTTATATTGTGTCTTAGGTGTCTGCGGGCATGTTCCATTTTGTATTTGTGTGTGTGTTTATAGGTGAACGTGTTGTCCTCTTTTATGGGCCGTCTTCCTTTATTTCCCTCCTAAAGTCTAAGTGTATGTGTGTGTGTGTTAATGCCCACAGGGAAACCTGAGTGAACTGGGAAAGCTGCTGATGCAGGGATCCTTCAACGTGTGGACCGACCACAAGAGAGGCCACAGCAAGGTACAGCACTGCAGTATTACCACCACATTACCAGAAGTCCTTAATACCAACATTAGGAGGACATGCGTTTCATTTGAACTCAAGTCAAACAGAACACCTCTAAAGAAGAGCCATTATTTCAACAGAGCCAGACCGATGTGATGGGAAGAATTTACAACTATGCGTTACAATTTTGTGCTCTAAAACTCGAGTCACAAGAGCAAATAAAACCTAGCATTTGATAGGTGATATTTTGAAATATGTTGATGAATAGAACGGAACATACAAATGTATATTAATTTACGGAATATATCTGCATTTTTATTTTTCTGAGATTGTATATTCATGATGTATTGCGCTTACTGTAAGTCACTTTGTATTTAGCTAAATGTAATGTTATGAAGGGAACACATTTTCGTTTAACTGGTGAGTGTATCCCCATATCTCTGTCAAGGTGCAGTTGGTGTTGAATTTAAACAAATATTATTTTTGCAGTTACATGCTATATACAGTAAGTGTTTCTTCACAAAACATAATAGAGCCTAAGATTTTTTAATGATGGGAAAATTAAAAAAAATTGAAATATCTTGAAAGTTTAGAGGTAACATTACCAAGATTACTTTATGTAATAGGCCTAAGTTGTTTGTTACTGCACATAATTGGATAATAAAGTAACACTTCAAGATGAATACGGGAATGATTGGGGGAAATGCACACTGATACAATGACCCGTTTCCTGATTCCAGGTGAAGGACTTGGCCCGGTTTAAGCCAATGCAGAGGCATTTGTTCCTGTATGACAAGATGATGCTATTCTGTAAGAAACGAGAAGAGACGACAGACGGACACGACAAGACCCCGTCCTACAGCTTCAAACACTCTCTCAAGGTCAGATACATGTTGTGTGTTAGGCAGAGTGATACTGAAGGACTGAAACAGCTACGGCTAATGCAAAACAATGCAAAAACATAGGGAGAGAACGCCAATAGTACATATACATATAAAACTAAGTGTTTATAACACATTCAAGTGTTTTAAGAGTAGATACATTACAAAGAATGAATAAACAAAACTGTTATTTGGACCACCTGATGAGTTTAATAATGTACTCTTTTCTCTAAGTTTTGGTCTCAACCAACTCTTAATCAGCTAAACTCACTGAGCTAAACCTGATAGTTAAATGTATTAGTTAGTTAAAAATGTTTGAATGTTGTGCAGTATGAAGTGGCATGAGAAGAAATAAGTAAAGTGAAGTACAGGTACCTCTGTAAAACAACACGTTTTGCAATGTATTAAACAGATTGTTGGCCGCTTTACAATATAAAGCGGCCAACAATCTGTTTAAACAAACCATCAGAACACCATATTCTTTGGTATATTGTAATCCAAGAACATTTTAAATGTTAATTGTTGCAGTGTTATGTGCCAATTTATATATATGTTGATTGATCAGATTTTAAAGTTCTGAATTAGCCAATGTTTTCTTAGCCATTAGAGGGCAGAACAACTCTACATCAGCCCCATTATTCACTTATAAAGTTAGTATGGCTAATTTAGCAGCAATTACTGCTTATTTACAAATGTCAACGGTGACGGAGCAACATTTTCATGCCATTAGATTCAGATTTTTTTTCGAAATGACTGCTAATGTCGGTCTTTAAATAAGCACAGACAACTACTAAACCATGTTAGCTTCATAATCCTAAATGTTTTTTAAGTATAGATGATTCTCAGAGCAGTTTCCAAGATCTTTCACATGGCACGTAAACAAACGTTGTTCTTTTCCAGCGGTGGCTTGCTGACATTTCTCTATAAAAACCCCAAGGGGGAGTGGAGCTGTCATTGATAAATCTGCTGTACAGATCCTCAGGTTCCTTTTCAAACAAGTCCACACAAAGTGAGTCGCAAAGGAAGTCAAGTATGAAAGAAATTCAATCACTTTAAAAAGAAAAAAAAACAGCTCAGTAAATCATGCCTGTATGCTTCTGTGTTTGTTGTCACAAACAGTAGCAGGGTTACGGATGCAGGCAGACGACCTTATGTGCTGAATTTCACAATCTGTGACTCAGAGAAGAGCATGAATATGGGATTAGTTTTGTTTCATAAAGATAAAGCAACACTTTCTCAGAATCAAGCAAAACAAAGCCTTTAAGAGATGAAAAAAACTGAGTCAAGCCAAATACATTTAATTTCAAAAATAAAACTATAAATTGCAAACAAATCATTTGTGTAATCATGTAAACTATAAGTCTTTTTTCTTTGTTTTAACATATCTTTTCGTTGACAGTTCTCTTTGCTTCTTTCTCAATGATCAGACTTTTGCTCTCGCTGCAGCTCTCTCCTTTGCGCTCCCTCATCTTTTGTTTTCGATTCTGACACAAACGTCCCAGGTAGGCGGGACTCTCAGGGGTGCGTCCCCATTGGCTACTCAGTTTTTGAGTGACAGCCCACTACACCACAGGTCATACAGTGCAACTCATGCAGCAAACTCCGGAGTCCACTCGGCCACGTTTGTGTTGGTGCCTCCTGGGGAGTTTTCATGAACATATCGGACTGATCTTATGGATTGCTGTGCATTACACTTGTGTTGTGTAGTTTATACTTTATTCCAACTTTAAATATTTTAATACCTGAACACACTGCTGCTGTTAAATAATTTCCCAATTTGGGATCGATAAAGTGTCTGTCTGTCTATTTATTTATTTTATAGATAAAAAAACACATCTATATATTTTCAAGCTAAAGGGGATACACAATATACAGTAAACTGTATACTGTTCTTTTTTCAAAGACATGTTACATTTCAAAAGCATATATTGCTATGTTTAGGACAAACAATTAAAGACTGCTTTAATTGAACAAATTCTACAATATAAAAGTGGCAGATTTGCTTTATTAAACAGATCAGACCTAGGTTGCATAGCAACACAATTAGGAGTGTGTCTGACTCTACCAACATGCTCACGAACTGCTAGCTAAGTAGCTAACTGTCCCTGCTGTTAGGCTGCTCAGCTAGCATTGGTATGGATCTAAAGGTAGCAAAAGCTAACTTTCATAGCTCAGCTTTTCTTTACTTCTCACTTAACACAATAAAGAAACAGACCGTATAGTACAGCACAAACAACACAAATTACTTACATATATTTTCACTTGTAGTATTATAATAATTGAAATGCTGGTTCTTCTGGGGGTGTTCTATCCACGCTCAGCTACCGCACGCACCGCAGCTGCACTGTACAATCGCTGAAAATGAGGGAGCGCAAAGGAGAGAGCTGCAGCGAGAGCAAAAGTCTGATCATTGAGAAAGAAGCAAAGAGAACTGCAAACAAAAAGATATGTTAAAACAAAGAAAAAAGACTTATAGTTTACATGATTACACAAATGATTTGTTTGCAACTCATAGTTTTATTTTTTTAATTACATTTATTTTGCATGAGTTATCTCTTAAACTCTTAGTTTTGCTTGATTCTGAGAAAGTGTTCCTTTATCTTTATGAAACAAAACTAATCCCATACATGAACAGTAGTGACATGATGAATACGTTACATGATTGGCAAAGCTCCTTTCACCTTACTGCTATTAGAATTAGCCGATTCTGTTTACCCCTTTTAGAGTATCCTGTGACAAATGATCTAGGTTATTTATAGTTGCCATTGATGATGCATTCAAGTGCCAACCGTCCTGATCAGATATTGAGCCATGAAAGCTCAACATTTGTAAATCTATTTCATCTGTAAAGCTTCGATGCTGCTAAACACTGAGGTTTACATCATTTAATTACTGTTTTAATTTTTTTATTGCAAATTTGTTTAAGAATTTGCAGTAGTACATCATTAAGCAAGACTAATCTTGCGTATAACCTAATATTGTAAAATATTGGTCTAAAATATATTTTTTAACAAATATGATGAAAAGACTGATTATTGACTATTGCAAGTAGCCTGTTCAACCTGTTTGTAACACGCAGAAAGATTTTTGAGACATCAATCTTTAATGGGACTTATAATATATAGTAGCTTTTTTTTAACTAAAGGAGGAAATAGGATTGCTGCATTAGTTTGGGACTATTTTCGGTGTCCCATTAATACACATCTAAACCCCTCTTTGGTGGAATTTAGCTTCTTGTTCTGTGCCGGGGCATTTTTGGTTGGTTCAACCCCTGAATGGGGGACCACTGGCACAACCCACCAGAGAGGTCTGATCAAGGAGGGAGCGCCCGTAAATAATTGCTACATCTGTAGGTACTTGGTTCAATTGCAAAGGAGGAGAGGAGCTACGTCATTACGTTACCGTTTCCATTGCTGCAATGCCAACGTGAGACACATCAAGCTATATAGCACTTTGGTGTGTTTAATTGAAGTATAAAACTCCTTACTCATCTATAAATGTGTGCCAGCCAGGCAAGACAAGAACAACTGGTTAGCGCACAGGCATCGAACCAGCCCTATAACCGACTCCGTGGAAAAGGGGTAATAGTGATGTAGATTGTTAGTAATTCAGCAAAGTGCCAGTTGGTTGGTTTCTGCGGGTCTATGGAATGAGTTTATTTTGTAAATGTTGAGTCATTGCGGCCTCTCACGGTGTCTCTGCTCTGCTTCCTGTCCAGATGAGTGCAGTGGGGATCACAGAGAACGTGAAAGGTGACATCAAGAAGTTCGAGGTGTGGTACAACAGCAGAGAGGAGGTTTACATCATACAGGTATGTTAATGTTTAACAAAAAACAACAAAGATTAGAATCAAATCAAAATATAGACTTATGAAGCAGCACATTGTTTTTAATACTTTCCTACCCTAATTATCATCTCACAATCCCTTAGACTTATCTAGTGAGGGACCAGACCCCTAGGTTGGAATCTATCTGAGTAGCTTCTCATGAAGGTCCACTCCACCTGGAGTAGCTCAAAAAGTTCAATCATTCTTATACATTGATGCACCAGTATTACAAATCTGTAAAATGTATAATATAATCATTGATGTCCCAGAGGGAACATTTTACTGCAGAATAAATACTTTTACTTTTGATACTTGAAGTATATTTTGTTGATAATGCTTCTGTACTTTTACAGAGGGGTTGTTCAAATCCATATATAGAATATTGGAAAAAAGAATGAGAAAATAAGGAGTATGTCCTTTGCTGTGTATACCAATGTCTAATGTAATATCCTGTTCATTTTATAAAGAATACATGTATTGTACAAGAGGAAATCAAATATATATGATGTGTTTTATGAAAATAATATTTAAACTGAGGGACATACATTTACACTTTATTATATAATATATATATAAAGATTAATGTTATATATTTATTTTTTTGGAGGCATTCAGTGATCTTTTCCACGGTCGTCCTCTTGGAGGCAGTGTGGTACTGCACAGCTCTCCCACTGAAACACAGAAAATCTGCAGGAGTGTTTAAACAACTCTTGTTGTATATGTTGCTTTATATTGAAGTGTGTGTGTTGTGTGTGCGTGCGTTTCCTCTGCAGGCTCCTTCCATGGATGTGAAAAACATGTGGGTGTTGGAGATTCGTAAAGTTCTTACAGGCCAACTCGAGGCGTGCAGAGGTATACACACACACACACACACACACACACACACACACACACAAACTCCTCTTCCAATCCCCCCTACTTTTATTTAGTCAAAGGTTAGAGACGATGCCAAATAATAACAAATTAGAAGGAAAAAACTATTTTAAAAATACAAATTTCAGTATTCTGAGGCACTGAGCCCCATTTCTTTTCCTCGTTGATGGCAAAAAAAGTCAGAAATTATACAATTTAAAATAAAAACAATAATCGTGGCTTGATATTGAGTAAGAACATGTTTTTATGAACCACACAGCTTCTGGTCTTCCAAGACCCGACCGGACAAAAAGACGTGGTGCAGGCACGAAACATACTACCAATAGAAATACATTGCTTTTAAAATCGTTCTGTGTGACACGAAAAAAATGCGAAAATCCTGTTGGTGAACACGAATCAATAGATTAAATGTATTTCGTGACTATTACAGGAAATGCCGTGAGATTCAGATGCCGTGGTGCTAATTCACCATTTAGTTGGAAGGTTGCACAATGGTTGCACAATGACCAATGGACTGAGTTTATATATAGTGCTTTGTCCACAACCTCTGAAAGCGCTTTACATTTACACATCATCATTCACCCATTCACACGCCATTCATACACAGCAGTCTGCCACTTGCTCAAGGACACATTCATTCACACACCGTCGGTCATGTCATAGGAAGCAATTTGGGGTTAAGTATCTTGCCCAAGATACATAAGACAACCTGACCACCTCACAGCCACCCACTACCCTTTTGATTAGGTGTCCGTATGTGTCATATTTCATATCAGAAATCTTAACACACCTATAAGCCTACAGGTAAGTTAGCTATTTTATTCACATTTTATAGGCTAATTTAGCTCAACTATTCATACTCATTCAACACAAATGAAAATATATATATTGCATTTTCTTAAAGGTCCCATGTCATGGCCATTTCTACTGATCATAATTCCATTGTTGAGGTCTACTAGAATAGATTTATATTGTGCAATTTTCCAAAATCACATTGGTTCCTCATACAGCATCTCTGTATAGTATGTGTATTCACTCTCTGTCCTAAACGGCTTGTTGGAGCTCCTGCCCCCCCCCCTCCCTGTGAGCCCAGTGGCCGTCTGCGAGACACAGCGAAACACAGCCTTGCCGTGTCCCGCCGTGTCAGGGAGGAGAAATCGGCGGAGCTGCAGCTGAGAAAAGATTGAGTGTGTGTGTGTGAGGAAGTTCGCGGATTGGTCCATTTGGACCAATGAGTCCATTTGGGTATGGGCACGTCACTGTACCCAGGAAGAAAAAGAGAAATCTCTGGGGCAGCATAGACAGGTATTTTCTGTGTTAGACTTTTACTCGCTACAGGGTGTACTTTGAGGGTTTGTGACTTTGCAGACCGTTTACATGCATACAAACCTTCATAACACACAAGGGGACGGGTAATAACCGGAAAAGCATGACATGGGACCTTTAACTTTTCTTACCTTACTTACAGTTTAGCTTGACTTAGTTGTAAAAGTCCTATTTATTTAGAGGCTTACATTTTGTGGTTAAAGCTAGCTAACGTAGAGGGTTAGCGGCTTTAGCTAGCCCCAGCTTTGTTACAGTAAGTGGATGTGATAGCTGCCTCCCCTGGTGCTTTGTCATTGTAGTCTAATGACAAAACAAGTGAGCCTATATATCTTTTACGCATCTGTGAAATTAGTTCATTGGACTATGGAAGGTGAAGACATGTTTTAAAGTGGTCTACAAACATTACAATTGTGACACACAGCTAACACAATTCCCCAGACAGTGTGCTGGTCATGTTTCAAAAACATACTAAAAAGTGATTTGACTCTTTTACTGTTTGATTTTCTGCTATCATTACATCCTGCTGCAACAACTCAATTGCTTCCTGTTATCATGAAAATGTTCAGTATCTATCAGCACATCTACAAGTCATCCCTCGCTGCAGTCTGCTGATAAGCTCGTCATCCTCTCTCACACTACCAAGTCAGGGAAACGTCCTCTTTTCAATACTGTCTGTACTTACACAGAAAACACATTTTAATTGCAACATTCAAACGTGATCACAGTTTTACTGTGTGGGGTAGTTTATGTAATGATTGCTTGATTGACAAAACAAATCTAATATGGAATTGTACATATACATGATGTATATCAACCAATTTGAATACGCCACTTGAGGCCTTTGAGCATGTTAATGTTTTTATTTTTTCTGACACTTTATGGACTAAACTATTAAACATAAGAACATAATCAACAGTAGGGCTCCGCAATTTTGAAAGATAACCTACACACAATAATATTGACTCATATTGCAATTGCGATATGATTTGCGTTTTGAGAGGGAGAAAATTAAACATAATTCACATTTCATTGAAAAAAAGTAAATAGTGGTTATTTTACAAGAGGATCTTTACATAAAAATGATTTTTTATTAAGTATGTAGAATACCATTAGGCCGGGACTTCTTTGCAGCACCATACTATA
>CALSBW010029656.1:225436-256528 GCA_943590975.1 Lindbergichthys nudifrons | reverse complement strand
CACACACACACACACACACACACACACACACACACACACACACACACTCTGCACTGTCCGAGCCTCTGCTCTCCAGGCTTTATGACGTCTGTCGTGGATAATGTAGTTCTGACATCTGTAGCTCATTCAGATGCCTCATCTTCTATATAGTGGGAGTGTACCTTGTAAATATGTACCATTGCAAAATGTCCTTTTGACGAGGATAAAACCAACACATTTCGGCCACATCTGCCACTGCACAAAATACCCTTATTTCTAGATTCAGTATGACTTCACATAAACAATGAAAACTGTGTTTCCAGAAATACACCTTTTCTCTTCTGTATTTCTAAGCGATGAACCTCACATACCTGAAGGTAATGATGTCATTAGAAAGTGTGAAGTCAACTGAATCTAAATATTTCTAGATTTGACTAGATTTGAATCTCACAAAACCTTAATGCATTGAAATATACAAATGAGGATCAAATTGGGAAATTAGTTGTTATAATATACTGCACCATAATGCTTCCCACATCATTATGATCTTTTTCCATGTGGTATTATTGCTCTCTATCAGTGCGCTGATGATGACGGCAATAATAGGAGCAGTTAGAAAGCTAACTCCACCATGCAACAGAGGCCCAGAGCTCTCATAAACAGTCATTCCCTATAGTATCAATCAAAAAGCTGTACTGCAATAAAATATTGCCATGTTGTAAATGATTAGAGTATTTGCTTAGACCTGCCACCGCTGTGGCTAAGGGGCCAAATTGTTGTCTACCAATCAGCTGGTCAGTGGTGTGATCCCCAGACCCTGCAAATCATAATCATGATGACATTGGAAGTGTAAGACATGTCTATGTTGTTAAAGTTTTTGTAAGTAGCTTTGGGTAAAAACATCAGCTAAATTGAATGTAATCGGAAATTCTCTGGAATGAATGCCAAAAGGCAGGGTAATATATAAATAACTGAATGTATAGAGATTTATAACCAACTTGTAATTTATAATGTCTGCCTATGCCTCAAAGTGCATTACTTCAGTCATAGCATGCACAACTTGGCATATTTTGTGGAATGAAAAATTACCAAACATACAAACTAAGGTTTCGACAGCACTGTAACTCATGTATCACATTGACACCAATATAAGAACGCTTCCTAACAACACTCCAGCCTGCTCTTCTTCTCTCGCTTCTGAACTAAGCCCTGCTCCCTCTTGCTCTCCCACTCAGTTGATGCTTCAGCCAGCCAATCAGGCCTCTTGGCTGCTAACGCTAGGAAACGCTTCACCTTGCAGGGACTTTCCAACAGGAGGTCTCTTCAAGCAGGTAACAGCGCAGTGTGATACTTTGAGTGCTCACTTATGCTACCTTCATCATGACCATGAGCATCACCATCATCATCACCACTGGGATATATGTCAACACAATTAGAGTGGTGCAGGAATGAGTCCTAAAACTGGAATTGAATTAGCAATTTACCGCTTCCGCTTTCTCTTCTCGAAGTCAACGTTTTTTCTGATGTTAAAACAAGTTTAAGAGATTTTCAGGTTTTGTTCTACGATATAAAACACGTTAGTAAATACCCACTCATGAATGTGCGAAGTTTCTAATGTGTCATAAAAACAGAGGTTTGCTAACAAGTGACTAAACAAGACTACTAAATGTCAGCACGCCAAATATTAGCCGCCTTTAGCTTAGCGGTGGTGATGCGCAGCCATGTGAACGTGATGTTTTTCGTTCATAGGTTGCGTTAGCATTTTTATTATGGGGATTACATTTACGCTTCAATAATATTCAAAGTGGTGTCTTCATTGCTTTTGTCAAGGGACCGCTTGGATGCTAACTAACCCTAACCCTAATCTAAACCCGGGTATACAAAAATACTTCTTAACTGCACCACTCTATAGACCGCACAGTCTTTTCTTGGTTCTCTTCATCTGTGACTGCTTTCATCATCATCATAATCATCACCATCACCACTCCTCATCATCACCAATCATCATCATCATCCAGGCTCCATTCACATAACTGCTGTGGTCTTTCTCATCTTCAAATGTCACATACATTTCTGCATGTCGCTGTTGTGTCAGCATAATGAAGGCCACATCTTCTTGTACTACACTTTCTCATATTTTATCCCTTCATGTCAGTATCCTTTGCATCCGCCCGCACTACAACAAGGAACCTGTGATTTCCGAAAGAGAGGGATGGACTGCTGTTGCAGAGACAGCAGGCGAGATAGAAAGGGAGAATCTGCCAGAGTCCCGGCAGTAGTGATACAGCGGCGAGGCTAAATTATGCGGTGCAGCACAGCGCTAAATGTCACCCTCTAATATTCAAGCCCTCTTGACATTTGGAGGCTCATTAACATTTTTGGAGGGGGACAGGCTAATTCCAAGTACAGCTTTCCATGTGACAGCAGTTCAGTTACTCTTCAAGCCAAACATGCCCCTATTGAGATCACATAACCCATGAATGAAGAAAGTGAAAATGATGCATTGTAGAGATTTGTTTCAAACTATAAATGTTATTTAAATAGAAATAGATTTCCTGTTGTAGACTTCTTTAAACTTTAAAAGTAGGAGAATAGGCTTGTATTGGAATCAGGCTTGCTGTATATATACTGACCTTTTATGGGAGTGCTTGACTCAATAAGCCCAACATGTTGGATCAGTGCTCTGTCCTTTGACTCACAGTGACATTGCTGTTTTTTTTTACAGTGACACAGCATTTCAACTCAGTGATGAAAAGCAGGTGGAGTTCAACATGCAACTTTAGCCCCAGTCATTACATTTCAAGGGGGCAGACATTGATGTCAATTGATGGACAACTTCCTTAAAAATATGTGAAAGCTAGGTTTTATCTGTCCCTCAGATTCATTCTGCCACCTCAAAACAAAGGACAGCAATGACATTTACGAATGACATTCAAAAAACTTAAAAGGAGTGCTTTCTTTGGTTTATCCAGAGTAGCGCAAACATTGTGTTTGGAATATCCTTTCACTTCCATCATATTCTTAAAATTCTAGGATTGGGATGAAACATCAAATAAACAATAACTTCAATACAAAAAAAGCAAGTTTTCTTTCACAACCCCCTCTAAAACACTTGCTGACTTTTTGAAGTTTTCTATTAAATAAAATAGTCTTCTTCGATTGGTTTACGAAGTTTGCAAAGTTTAATCGTGGTAATATCCGTAGTTTCCGTTACAATATCCAAACAAACTCCATCCACTGAGGAAGAACGTGAGATGAGGCTCATATCGAAATAGAAAGTTGAACTTAAGTTTTATTTGTCAAAAACATGATTACATTGACATGATTACATCATTTCATGCATGTCCCGCTTCCTCTTTTCATTAGCATGAAATGTAGTAGAATCTTCTTTCTAAATGATTTTAAAACAATGTTAACAATACGGTTGTCAGGAAGTGGGATGTTAAACTACTAACTCTTCCCTTCCTTTGTTCCCTGTTATGCTCTCACCTTTCTTTTTCTTTCATTTCAAATCTATAACACCATCTCTTTGACCATGCTCCTCTGCTTCTTCATTTATCCTCCCTTTTCCTCCTTCTATCTTTCCTTCCTTGTCTCCTTCGGCGTCCTTTCCTCCCTCCTAACCCCTCTCTGGCTATAGCTCCTGCTGCTAAGGAGGCAGAGGTCACCCGTCGCTTCTCTCTCGCCTCCTCCCTAACCTCCTCTTCCTCCTCCACTTTCGCCGCACGACGCACAAAAGGTACCTGACTCATCAACCGGTCTCCCTGCCGCCATGTTTTTCTTTTTTCTATATTTGCTTGCGTTTTAGATTCATTCACACAGATGGTGCGGATCACACTGGTAGAAAACGAATTATTACACTACATTGCAGTGTTGAAATAAAGGGTGGGTAAATTAAGACCTTTCGCCAGGTTTTTTTTTAATATGAAGAAATAGCAAAAGAAAAACAAATATCCTAGTTTTTATTCAATAATGCAAAACCTCACCTCGTCTACGACCCTACATTTGGTTTGTACCAAACTGTATGCAGAACTTAGCCCATTGTCAACTTTGCAATGGCAACAATATAAAGAAACATTTCTAAAATGCATTTACTTTGTTCTCGTTTGAGAAAAAAATACATGAAACATTTTGAAAATAATTACGTTTTGGTGGTTTAATAACAAGACCCTCTTTGTTTTTTATCTCTGTCTATACAGATCAGTGTTGTCAGAATGATGTATTTAAAGGCAAACTATTGCACCTTGAAATACATTTTAAAATCTCTTGGATATAGGTTTTAAATAATTATGGTTTCTGTTGGACTTCAGATCAGTCATGACCAATACACACACTCACATTGAACCTGTAGTGAGAAAAGTGTGTGTGCATTTATAAAGAAAAACCCTATTTTCTTATTACCTTCACCCCATGTACTGCTCTCTTGGAATGTATGAGATGCATAGAGAGAGTCAAGCCTTTGCTGGGAATGAAAACAACATTAGGGTGCAAATGAGTAGACATACATTTTTTTTTCTTTTACAGCAACGGTATGAAAATAAGAATTTTGATAAGCTGACATTTGGAACATAGGGTGACATTCAAAGTGGCAGTAGAAGTGCAATTTACTATAGGAATATAGATGAGAAGTTCATTTCAACAGGGCCGAGGCAGGGGAGGAATTAAAAGAACCAGCACAGAGCTATTTTCACTCTGTCTGCTCTCTGCCTTTATTGTAATTTTTCTCCTTCAATGCAGTGACCTCTGATTTTAATTGCCGTCCAACATGTGCACTTCAATTCATACATGTTTGTGTCTTTAATTTACAATGCATATCTTATCTCTGTCCTAATTTCAGCCTTGTAAATAACATTCATGACCTAATATATTTAAAGGATACTTTTCTTTTAGAATAAGTATAAGAAAAGCATTACACTGATAACATAGCATTCAATTCATCAAGATAATTGGCCTCGAACACAAAAATATGGACAGAAAGGAAAGAATAATGAATGTTTTTTACCTCAACAAAATCAAATCGGTTTCAGCTTCAAACGAGAAGGAAAATAGTTCATAGTTCATATTTATGCTTTCATTTTGGTCGATTGGAGTCACAACCTACGGTATATTATACATATTTCACCGGAATTCTCAGAAATGATACAGCATACGATTTCTTTATCTGTCTTAATAAGTAATACAACTAATGAGAATAGGGATGCTTACAGTTGTGACAATCTGTGTCTTCCAAAGCTTGTGATGGTCACTTAGTAAGACGTAGAGATAAACAGTCAAACTGCAAAGATCTTGTAAAACCACTGATACAGCTGGAAACTGAACTGCGAACACGCTGTGTACCAGATGGCAGTTATCACATGAGAATTAAGACTCTTTTAACAATGGTCTGAATAAAATCATAGCAACCCTTTTATGAAACTTACACTCTGAACGATAAAAAGTGTTTAGTCTAACAGATGGAAGCTCATTGTTACACATTGCATATCTAAATGTGTTTTACAATTATTGTCCAAATGGGGTTTTGGGGCAATGCTGTGTGTCTGCCGTCTTTTTTACCATCTAATAAAGCTTCTTGTTGCATGTTATCTTCCCTGGACAGGTCCCCTGTCTGCTAGCATAAAGAGCAAAAGACATGAGATAAAGAGTGATCCCACTCCATTTGGTTATGAAGGTACTTGAACATGCAAAGATATATTTCTGTACAGGCACTGAGCATGCTGGGCCTTTTAGCGTTTTCTTTGGTTTATAAGTTACAATGTATTTGTGAGATTTTTATTTTATTTTGATGTGTGTAGTGTGTGTGCACGTATTTATGTGATTGTTCAATTCCATTTATTGCCTGCTGTGTTGACTTGCGTTGTGATTCGTGCCGTGTCGTTTCCAAATGCATGAGCATCAAAGAAAGATAAGATCAAATGTGTTGGTGTGGTGAGGGGTTTGGTGTTTTTTAGGCGTATTGACTTATTGGTTGATTTCTGCATGAGTTGAGTCTCACTACTTTATCGGTAGCCTCACGTTTTGATTTTTGTTTGACGATGTTGAGTGGCAATCATGACGTAAAGGATTGGTATAAAGCGTTTGGCTTCCCTCCAGATACTTTGCGTGGTGCTATGGCTGCAGTCAGGAAGCGTCAGAGCCTGATTAGCAGCACTGCTACTGCTGCTAGCGCCACTTCAACTGTCCCTAGATCCACATCCCAACCAGGTAACTGCAGAGAAACAATGTCTCCTACGGTCAATTGTCTTGTCGGTTTTGATAAGTTGAGAAGAACGTTTTGTTTGGCTTTGGTTAATAATTTGGTTTTGAGCAGTCTTTTTTTAGATCAGTGTGTCCTTCTGATGTGTTGGTTAAACTTCTTTCTACATCATGTTAGCCTCGTACTGATCTTAAAGAAATTGATCTCGAAAAATCTTGCTCGAATGCAACCTCTAGGTCTATCTTAGCCATGTAATCATCAAATGACTCCAAACAGGTTGTGCCAATAGTCTGTCAGTAACATCCAGAGTTACCTATATTACTGTTACAAACCTAACCCTAACCCTAGGGTTACATCCAGGCAGCTAATGCAAGTATGAACGGTTGAAGAGAGGTTGTGGTCACCATGTTCAGAACAATGCGTTGACTTTTGTCTTCTTTGACAAATTCAAACACTATGAACCAAAAGTGATTGGTGATTATTTACTAACAAACTGTTTTCTGGCGTTGTGCAATAAGCTTTGACTGAAAGTGTAGAAGACTTTACCCAATCAGTGAACCAGAGAAGGCAAACAGCCTCCATCCAACAGCTTGGCCACTTTATATAACTCCTAAACTTTGAAATCCAACATCAATTCTAAATGTAACCATTGCTTTCACTAATACAAGTTGCCTTGAATTTGTTGTCATAATTAGCTTTTCTGGTAAATGCCTCAAACCTTCTGCTTCTGAAGATTTACAAAATATGTGCAGTACTTTGCCAATTATTGCACAGCTTTATATATTATCTCCTGTTGCCAGCACATTTTAATCCAACAAGGGTATCATGGATCTTTCATTTTGACTTAAACTTCCTGGAAAATTGGGATTCATCATATGTTGTTTGGCTATGCCATGGTCATGTCTTTTGAATCAGTATTGCAGTCATTTTGTGTGCAAGAAGCTTGGTTAGAGGTTTAATTATTGCGATAAGATGCATCAAGCTTTCATGATGATGCAAGACCACCTAAATGCACATCACCATTGCTATAATGTCAATGGAGCTACGTCACCTTCCAAATGGAATAGTGATATCCCTTGTTTCTGAGTAAATTTTGTGGCTAATAATTTGCATTGATTCGCCGCAGGTTGGGCCCAGCGGCGTCACCCTTCCATGGACACAGACGACTTTGAGACGATCCCCTCCAGTGCTGAGGAATCCTCCAACTCTTCAGAAGAAGAAGGCAACAATAAAAATGTAGGTTACTCTTAAAATTGTAAAACCTGTCAAACATTGGTCCGAAAGGAAAATGTAGCTCCACCCTACCTATACCAGTTCTTCTAGGTCTCGTCAGCTTTCGCCTAAAAAATGTACATTCTACGGTCTACGCCCAATGACAGCTCCCCACTTATCCCGAGTTTCCTCTCTACTCATATTCCACTTTCTCCCATTTTCTACAAAATCCCCTCATGATCCCCCTGACAGAGGGTCCCACCTTTGCTTAATGTTTTCCCATGGACACGTGACTCGTTATGGGCAGGCACTGATGACTTGACATTTAAGAAACGAGGAATGGACGGTTTATAGCTGCACAAGTCTGCTGGGTATCACATCCACTATAATATGTGGAATGGACAGTAGAAAGACACAAACTGGGAATGGCCCACACTTTGGCACACTTCTTCAAAGACATGTACATTTTACATTAAGTATCATGCAAAATAGGGCATATGTTAATCCTGTCTATGTATTATTATGTTTCCACATCATATCTTTCAACAGCTATATTATAAACTATTCATTAATTAAGCTATGAAAAGTATTAATACACATTAGTTACAAAGTTCAGGGAGATCCAAACTGTCTGTTTAGCCCTGAGCCTGTTTTTCAGGTCTCAGGCTTGAAAATGACATTCCCAGAACAAATGACCATATCTTCCCTTCTAAAAGGGTTAAATTAATAATCTTTTTTTTCTCAAAGTAATGATAAACCTGTGAGTTGGATGTAGAAAAGTCAGAATCAATATAAATTCAGATTTTACATAGTAAAAAACTGTAAATGATAGTGTCCGTCCAAAAATAATTTTTTACTTATAGTCAAAACTACCCTTGGATGATGGTAAGGTAGACTCAAAGCTTTATGAATCCAAAGTACAACATATAATAAGTACCCTGTATCAAGATTGATGCAAAACAAGTGACATTTGACCTTTTTAGAGAGGTTTAGCAAAAGAAACTCCACCTCTGGTGATTTGGGTGGAAATGGGGGTTTTACCGTTTCTCTGGAACCCATTGGTCGATTTTGGTGATTGACATCTCTTTATGACCGTTAGAGCAAATAGAATCGAAGGGGAATCTCCCCTCTCACTAACATGGCACAACAAAAAGGTGGGGGCTTCGCGCATGTAGTTTTGCTTTAGAGCGAGCCTACACTCTAGCTCTGACATCTAGAAACGGAAAAGCAGTTTTAATGCTTATGGATTATCAGAAATCATTTCAAAGGGACACAGACACATTAGATTAACCTATGGATTAACTTCAGCAGCGTTTTTATCGTTTTAATGCCATTGAAGACTACGTTTGACCAGACTACAGAGAAAAGGTAAACCATGTTAGCATTTTTAGCTACCTAGCGCCACATGTTTTGATGTCTGTTTTTGTTTATAAAGTCGCAATTTCGTATAATTGAGTGATAATGAGGGTACCCTTCGATTCTGTGTCACCTCACGATGTGAAACGATGTGTTGAATGTGCAGAAAAGATAAATAATAAGGTTTTGTGAGTGAATTTCGGTGCAGTAATCTGTTAGCATTTTTCGCTCGTTGCTAATTCAGAGGCTCAGTGTTAGCATTGTGGGTTTTATTTTGAAAAAAATTTAAAAATGATCAGTTAGATGAGTTTCTTCCCGTTACATGGATATAAAACATTCATAGTTTATTAAATGAACATGCCCTCAGACACTGTTTCCTGCAAGATGTTGCGGCAGTGCCCCGGTACCGGGGTCTCTCGGGCTTAACAGGTTAAGTTCAAACATATAGAAGACCATTTGCAATCATAGAGTGGTGTGTCTTTTTCCAATAAATGATATACAAAGTTAATCAGGTTTCACTTTTTGAACATTAATTAGCTTTAGCTCAAAGCCTTTTTTTTTTTTTTTAGAAACTTTATTTTCCTTTTGCTTAAACAACACATACAGTTTCAGTGACAAAAAAAAAACTGCAGGTTGTCCATTTTTTGTTAAGGTCGAGATACATGTTAGTCATGGTTGACTAGAAAATCTGTGTTCTAATTCAGTTTTTTTTTTTTAAATGTAAAAAAGTAAAATAAAGAATCAGTTAGGGAAGAGTAGGCAGTTTCAAACTTTCCATGTACGTTAAAAATGGCTGCCATGTCCTATAGAATTTACAAGTGGAGCCTGCTCAAAGCCATTTTGACAAGCAAAAGCAATGGTCATTAAAAACATTTGACTTTAAACTTTTTACAAGTGTAACGGCCCGTCCACACGGTGGCGTGCGTTGAAGCTTCAACGCTTCTGCCCATTCACTTTGAATGGGGTGACGTCACGCTTTGCCGAACTGCATTGTGGTTCCGTCGCTTCGCGTTGCTCGCTTCAAAAGTTGAGAAAAGTTTAACTTTTGAAGCTTCGACGGAAGCGCCAGCCAATCAAATCATATGCCAGTACAAGCTCTAGCCAATCAAACTGCCGTTTGCCGTGTAACGCAGCGTCCACACGGCAGCGTGCGTTGAAGCTTGCCAGCAGGCGTGTCTGAAACTCGACCAACAACCAATCACATGAATCTCCCGCCCCGGACACACAAGCATGTGGTTTGATTGGCTAGAGCTTGTACTGGCATATGATTTGATTGGCTGACGCTTCCGTCAAAGCTTCAAAAGTTGAACTTTTCTCAACTTTTGAAGCGAGCAACGCAAGCAAAGCGAAGCGACGGAACCACAATGCAGTTCGGCAAAGCGTGACGTCACCCTATTCAAAGTGAATGGGAAGAAACGTTGAAGCTTCAACGCACGCCGCCGTGTGGACGGGCCGTAAGGGTTAAATGAAACCAAGCATTTTCACCAAATTGAACCAGGTCCAAAATGGAAGTGACTGGGGTTGTTTTATTTGTGCAGGGAGACAGCAGTCGTTACCGGGTGCAGCTGACCTACCAGTCCCGTGATGCACAAGATCTCTCTCTGGGGACGGGGGACCTGGTCCAGTTTCTGGAGGAGGCGGAGAGCGGAAACTGGTGAGTTTTAGTCACCTCTTATTGGAAATGTGGGATGTCAGTGAGCTTTTTCATGCCAACTCATTGTTTCCCTGCTTGGTTGCAGTTCTACTCCACTTAGCATTATATGTAAAAACCTTTGGCATAGTGGGCCCTATCTTTCATTTCAAACACGTTTTGTTACTAAATTCAGGTCCCGGAACACACATTTACCAGTTTGATGCCAGTTCAACAAAAGCAGCATTTCTTATAATCTCACTTTGGATGTATTTCTTTTAGTTCTCCTAAGGAATGTATATGTTTGGCTCATCATTCTTTGAAGAAGATTACTAATGTTGAAGCAAATATTCCATGGCAGGAAAAGGACCATGCAGTTATTAACTTGTGTACTTCGTTTTTTTATGTTGAAAATAGGCTTGTCAATACCTGCATGCTTGAATGTGGAATACGTTGGAGGCAGAGTTAATTTGTGAGCAGCAGGCAGTGTTAAAATGATATTACACCCCATAATATGTTCATCAGATGATTTTTTTGAGAAACAAATGGACTTGGGTTTTTATAGGTTTAGTTATTAATAGTTGAACATTATCTCTCCACTCATCATTTTTTAATCACCTACAGCCCTGGTTCATTCCAACATGCTCCATTAACTGAAAGTCATCCCCTCTCCCCTCCCCCTTTACTGTCCGTCATCACTTTTATAAATGCAAAAGGCAAAATTTGAAAAAGTCATTCATTAGTGTTTTTACAGTACCCGAGGACACAATATGCAGACTCTAGATATTTTGTTTTAAATTACCTGGCTACTGTAGGACACACTTTTAAACTGTGGTAACACCAGCCTAAATGTGCATTGCTGGTAAACTTAATTCAGAAGAGACTTATTTTTGAGTAGACAAATATATTGATGTTGATGCTCATGAGAAGAGGTTGCTGAAGATCTGGATATGAGGAGTGGACTGGAGTCTTCCAGGTTAAGAATGCACTTGCTTTCAATAACGTAGGAAGGACTCTGAGCAAGGCTAATTTCCGGGAATATATCAGGGTGATACCAGAGATTTTGCACTCTAGAAAAAGGGAGGGCTGCTGGAGAGGTAATTAGTTGTTAGCATCTGCAACCCCAACACTCATTTTCACACATTTACAATGGGTTCTTGTGTATAATATTATTATGACTGATGTTAGGAACTATTTTTCCATTGGATGTTACGAGGGTGAGTTGTAGCTTCAATAAAAAGTACAGGCTACAAACATTAAAAGTCAACATCTGGTTAAAAAAATCACAGACTATTGGCAGCCACCATCAGCCCTATGAATACCTTGAAGCTGTGTTATAGTCACTGGGACATATTAGTGTCAATGTTTCACCAGAAATCTGCTCAACAAACCTTAATGGCACTGTGTACTACCTGCTGCTCTCTTAATTAGAAAGCACTGATCATCCAGCGGTCAGAATCACTGTATCATTGTGTCCTTTTATTCATGCATCATCTGCCACCAAAATAGTGAAGTACATGTTAAAAGAGTTGGTACCAACACAGTACTTCAGAGCTTTAATTGAAATGTACAACTGTACGCATTTTGACGTTCGGGCTTAAAGTCAGCTTCAGAAATATCTATTTCATTGATGTTTTGGTATGGTGTTAGTGTTTCTTTTTGAACATTAAAGCATGGAGACATTTTACAGTAGAGACACTAATATTGATATGAACCTGAAAATGAGCAGAATATATTCCCCTTAAGCAAGTAGACATTATTCCCATAGATCAATACAAAATAACGAATTATCACAAACAAAATGACCATACATTTTAATAATATAATTATATATTATATTTATATATATATAATATATTAGATTTTGAACAGACTAGCTTTTTCTATTGACTGAAAAAGTATTTACTAATCATCCTTCTCAGATTTCTTCTCATTTTGGTATCATACTGATTGTCTAGATGGACAAATGAACATGAACACCATACAATATCTGTACATGCATTTATATTTGCTGTATATTTGTACCCTGTTTGTACAATGCCTGTAGCCTGATGCATGCTGGGCTCCAGCCGCCCACAACCCTGAAGAGCATTCATAGAAAAATAATGGAGCTTAGAATATAAAGCAGTGCACTACAACAACTCCATAAACTTCAGCATCAGATATCGAGTTGAATCCATCCTCGCTGACAGAGTATTGAGAAAAATGTAACATCACAATTCAGAAAGGCAGCATTTGACGCAGATCTGTTTTGATGACTTTGAGATAGTCTCAGCGTTGATGGTATTTTGTAGTTTTGCGTAAGAAAAGCGTTTTTCCAATCCCTCTGCTGCTATCTTTGATCATTACCCCCATGGGACCTCTGGTAAAAACTCTATGTAGAGTTTGGTCCACATTTATCAATCACGCTATAGCTGCTTCCTGTAATCTACAAGGATTTAAGTCTCAGTGGGGCTCCTTTAGAATTCATTCAGTTTAACATTACCCTGGTGAAGTAGGGGGAGATACAACGACACAACGTTTGACTGATATTCTTTGCCAACTCAGGTTACTCTGTTTCTTTCCCCACATGATCAATACATTACACCAGAGGCGGGGGCTATGGGGGAACAGCCTCTGGAATCCACCACGGAAAGAGTGTTAGTCTTAAAGAGACTAACACTCTTAGATGAAAGCTCGACTTGCTTTGAATTTGCTCATTCAGCTCTTGCATATTTCAGCCCTAAAAGCTGTCTCTTATCGTCCGCATCTGCCGGTTTCTGCAGCTAAAAGAACTCACACTCTTCGTTTGCGGGAAGTGAAGAACTTAGAACCCCTTTTTACTTTTTGTTGGATTAGTTAGTGTGCAACTGTGTATAAAGTTATTTACAGCTCATGCACGCTGTTTGCATATTTATATTTGGTTGTGTCTTGTAAAATCTGTTAAGTTAATGTATTTAGTTCAGTCTTGTGTCCTGTTTTATTTTGTAGTAACCTTTCCTTCTTGTTGCAGATCACCTCACTTCCTCCCTTTGTGTGTTTTCCCTCCACTGTGATTGTCGACCCCGCCCTGATTGTCTGCACCTGTGCCCAGTGGCGGCGCCAGAGATTTATTTTGGGGGTGCTGTGGGGTAGCTTGACGTTTCATAGAGGGTGTTCAAACATTTAGGGTTTCCCATTAATGTCCCGGGCTACAGTTGCATTTTCTACTGCAACACTCCCCACACGCACATGCACAGTATACCGATTGTTACAATGAAGGCTCGATAATCAGCTCACATATAGGTGTAAGCAGGGGTAAAGTGCTATTTTGGGGGTGGACCTAACATCCTCTAGGGGGGATTTTTTTTTAAATATTGAAGTGTTTTTTTTTATTGTTTGCTTTTGGGGGAAATGGAAAGGGAAAATACATATTGTAATTATGAATATTGTTTTATAATATAGTTCAGGTTACAGTGCAGAACCACTGCACAGATGAAGGTCACTTTGCCAACATTATTAGACTCCAACTCTGTTTTCAGCAAATGAGCAATGCAATTTGGCATGTCGTGTTTATTGCCTTTTTGTTAATTGCCCCATAAATGACAAAATCAAACCAAATTGGTACATTTCTGTATTTGTATTTTCAAAGGTTGTGGTTTTGTGCTTTATACTGTAAATAGTGCTCCTGTGGTTTATGTTCTTTAACTCAAGGCAATAAGAAGAAGTCATTATTCTTACATTTCCATATTCTTGAGGTCGGTTTCAGCTTCAAAAGTGCTTAAAAGAGCTGAAAATCTAGTTTCTGCTGACCTTTTGCGTTTTCTTCTTCTTGTTCTGTCCAACAGATCCCACAATTTTCAATTTTTGGGATTTTGTTATCCATGTCTTTTCTCTTAGCCTCCAAAACCTTTTTTAAGGTGGTCTTATTCCTAATTGATACATTTGCATGTTTAATAATTAAGAGACATTTAATGAGCTGGCTCTATTCCAGGTCTTTAATGGTGTGTTTGGTCGGAAAACCAGCTCTGCAAAACCAATTATGTCGGTCATTAGGACGAAGCATATAACTGACAAACCCCTCACATGAAGCCTCATTAAAAAAAATCTGAAACATGTGTGGTACCATTTGAACATGAGACTTCCATTTCACCAAGGTTTGCTTTCAGGCTGTGATGTTAGTCAGTCACCAGACTGGGGCGAGGAACAGATTACAGGCAATGGGATTATCAAATCAGGATGCAAATAATAGGAA
Organism: Lindbergichthys nudifrons; assembly: GCA_943590975.1. Classification (NCBI taxonomy): domain Eukaryota; kingdom Metazoa; phylum Chordata; class Actinopteri; order Perciformes; family Nototheniidae; genus Lindbergichthys; species Lindbergichthys nudifrons. Next base: position 241,945 of record CALSBW010029656.1, on the reverse strand, counting down.
CTGTATTCCGTTACAGTTGTATAAAAATGACTGCTACATTTCCCAAAAATTGGGGATTGCTATCAGGATTACAATGTTTCTCAAAATCTAAAAAGAGCATACAGTATAGTGTTTGTTGTAAAGGACCAGATGTTATCTCTTCTCTGTAAACTGTACTGATCTGTAGGCTAATACTCAAAAGAGTGAATCTATACGCCTACTGCCTGAATCTGCTTTATGGTTTTCACTTTCTTTGCTTCATTTGTTCTGTTTTTAATTCAGCAGGTGAACCTATATGTTCATAAAATAGTGTGTGAGCTTAACTGTGTGTATTAAACTAAGGCTATATATGGGCAGGTTTTCCTATAAACAAAATCCTTTCTGATCCTAAATATCTTGCCTTGGATATAGAGGTAATCCAAAAGTAATCAGGTTACATTTATTTTATATTTTGATAATCAGATTAGGTAACTGATTATTTTTTACAAGTAACTAGTAATTGTAACGGAATACATTTTTAAAGTAACCCTCCCAACCCTGCAGTCACATGCCTCTACTACAAACACCTATTAAATCAGCACTTACACTATGAAAATGTACTTTCCTATTTGGGGTATTCAACAAAGAAAGATTGCTTTGGTTCAACATGTACATAAAAAGCAGAGTCAAGTCTAATAAATAAATAAACTATGGTTCCTGTACATTTCAGAGCTACTGTATCCACTTTCCCTCTGCTGCATTGTGTCTCATGTTCTAGGTTAGTGAAGAACCTTTTAACAGAGGAGACAGGACTGGTTCCTTCCAGTATACTGCAAACAGCATCTGAAGGTCACTCATTAAGTAACAACGCTACATCCGACTAACCACTGGCAGCAATGCTGTAACTCACTCAGTCACACACCACTCCTCCCTCCGCTCCACTACTCCAACTTCAGCTGCTCCTCTCTCGCTCACATGGCAGTTGGGCCAGGGGATTGGGTGGGAAGCTGCTCTGGGAAAGGGGGGGGGGGCTGTTGGACATGCTTCAGATTGGATGGAGTGGATGGGGATGGAAGAGCTTTGGCTTGTTCAGTTGAATAATCAGAGCATGATATCACTGGTTGGAGCACATTCGCACATCTCTTTCCATTATAGATGATGGGAGTACAGTAGGAAGAAAAAAATATATTTTGATGCCAAGATTTATTATCTCACTTGATTGATCAAGACTTGTCCTGGTTTCCTTAATGAAAAAATAAAAGATTGCATACAAATATATATTTTTTAATGAAAACCTACAACCCTGGAACCAAAATCAAAAGATCCTATAGTCAAATAATTATAATAATCATAATGATCATTATTTTGAAAAAATATTTAATATATTAAATTATAAAGGGAACTATTTTGTTTCAATGTTAAGGAATGGTAAAAATGTCCCTAAATTTAAAGTTGGGAAAAGTATTTCTGAAACCAGTTAAAAGATTCATTTACAGGCCCATTTTATATTAATCTGAACCTTACATAAAATTGAGACATGTATTTTGCAATACCGTATTGATGACTTTGTCTCTCCCTCGCTTTAATGTCCCCTCTACCCTCACTCCCCCTCCTCACATCTCCTACATATCACGCCGGCTGGAAAGCTTCTGGAAGTGTTCGCAGCAGCCTCACTTGTTTTGTTCCTGCGCTCTGTCCGCCTCTCTCCAACCATCACTTCCCTCTCCTCACTTTCCCTTCTCTTCTCTTCCCTTTATCTATTTTTTAAGTTTTTGAGGAAGACAGAACTTGCTATACTTAACACGCTTAGCAGTTATTATTCAGTATTTTGGATAAGTGTAACCCTTTTATAAATCCCTCTTCACCTGATTTGGTCACTTATGTCTGCCTTCCCCATAATTCTTGCCTTTTGATATGTTGCAGATTTTGAATGCCTTACTATTATGTCTCTGTGTTATTTTATACTGGCAGGGCAGTCCTGGCTGTGCATCCCCCTCCCGAAGCATTATGTTTGAATGCCATTGTTTGTTCACGTCAAATACTTTTTTTGTGAATTATTATATAAGAAAGATCGTCAATTGTATTTAAAGGTTAAACTAACTTCAATATTTTTTTTTTCAGATATCTTCAGTGAACTGTGTACAGCAATACTCTCTGACTCGGATGAAAATGAAGCCAGTACGTGGGGAGATGTGTCTCAAGACAGCTGATGAACCTGGCTGACTATATTAGACTACAACATTTTTTGTTGGATCACAAACATGGTTTTTCAACCACAGTTTCCTAGTTTTCTACTTGTAGTTATTCATGATGGACTACAAATATGCCCTGCTATCCTTTTTTCAACTGTTTTCATGTCTGACACTTTGAAGCTTCTCTGTGAAGCCTCTGGAAAAAGCTGGAACCTTAACATGCCAGAATGCCACAGCGGGAGAGTGGAGTGCTACATCTGTAAGACTTTTAATTCTAAGAACTACAAGCTGTCATCTGTGGAGATTGAAAACCTGAATCGTTGTAGTTATTGGATTTTACTGGATTAACTCAGAAATTGTACTGTAGACAATGCAACTCCAGAGTGGTTGGGCTGAATACCTAAAACACTCAGTTCCCATTTCTGACTTTGAAAACCTTAGGGAACGTGATAAAGTCTGTGTGCTGGTTGTGAGCAGACCTTGGCAAGGTGCCTTGTTTAGCTGCTACACTTCGCTGAAGTAAAACTCTTTCAGACCAGGTTCTGCCTCTGCTGCCCTGCTTTAGTCGCTCAACTCTTCAGGTTCAAACTATGACACCTTGCAGTAGCTGCATGCTCCAGAACAACTTTGAAGTTGTCTCACTTGCCTTTACTCACTCTTGTAGAACCCCACATAATGGCATTACGTTACATCAGATTATGTTATCTCAAAGTGTCAGCTCTTGCACCCTGTAGACTTGCAAAAGAAATATCTCCCCTTCATACTTGAAGTTACCCCAGATAACCCTGTCATTATAAAAGAAAAATCATTTACATTGGTTTTATTCAATCTGAAATAACTTAGGTCATGTCCTCACATGTGTCATACAGATAAAATATGATGTTTTGGTCGGAAACCTTTTATATGTAAATCATTGTTTATTTTGATCCATGATGCCATTTTTGGCATAGGTTTCATGGTTGGAGATGTTAACATTTTGTACAATTTTTCCAAGGTCCAAGATGTGGTTCTCCTAATTGACTACTTATTATGTTTGCTATAATGCATTTACATGTTCATCTTTAGCAAAAATAACAACATTTTAAACAGTAAGTGATATAGGAATATCACACTATCTGTCACTCACTTAGGACATTTGATTGATTACATAATTTATCTCAACAACATTGGCATCGGCTCATAGCTAGCAATGTTCATACACATATATTATCAGCGACCAGATTGATTGTATTTTCACTATAGATACTATGAAGAATCTGAATACCGGTTGTGTAGCTGAATTCAATAGAGCGGTGCAGCGATGACATATTTTGGGGTTTCCTCGACAATATTAGCAACAGGATTTGTCAATTCGATTTTAGAAGGGTTCAGAAAATAAGCTCTATGGCAAACACATATTTAAGATTATTTTTGAAGCCTTAATACAATCCGCAGGAGTAAAAGCTAACCTTAGGTTATAAACTAACTACATCATGGTTGAACGGCTTAGTATCAAGACCACTAAGCTAACGGCAGACTTGTGTTTAGCATGTTTAGCCAATTGTTAGCAACCTCTGTTTTTATGAAACAGAGAAGCTATAGATATTCACAACTTGGGAATTTACTGACCAACTTTATGTTGAAGAACAACACTTTGACATTTTGAAGTTTCTGTCCCACAGGCCGCATTTCAGGAATCCAACCCAAAACCCAGGAAGAAACAGGAAGTGCTAAAATGCTAACTCATTTCTGCGTTTTAGTACTTACTACTGCACTACTCTATAGCCCAGCTTTGCATCAGCATTATCAGATTCAGAGTCTTGTGAAGTCCAAGTTGAAACCAGTGTTTTTGTTACTGAGATATTAGCATTTGTTAGCTATTTGTAAGCTTCAGGTAAGCTAAGCTGCAAAGTCATGTCGGGGAACTGGCAATTTGCTGCAAGTGATTTTTCAGGGAGATGCTTGTTATCAGGCTGCACCCGGGCTGTTTCCTACCCACAGCTGTATAGGATTCACTTTTCCAGAGAGTATAATGGCTCTGTACACTGAAGTTTCATTCATGGAGAGGGAATGGAGAACATTACAGTAAATGTAAATAACTGTCATTGCCAGTCTAACATTGCATCATTTTCGGCTGAAGATCAATTGTTCTGTATGTCCGCTGTAATGTTGTACACCATTTTCCCTAAGAGGCTTTCGGCATTGTTTTGCATATCTACTGACAGATTGAATTCTACGGACTATTTACTGAGAAATTTCAGACAGCATCACTGTACTAGGGATAGACGGCATGTCCCAGATAGCTTCCTACAAATACTCATTTACTTATGTAAATGAAAGGAGAAATCGAGATGATTTTATAGTCTGCATATTCACCTGAGGACTGAATACATAACTGGAATCAGTCTTTAAAAGCAACGCCCCAACGTTGATAAGCAATTAAAAATGATGCATAGATGGATAGGTATATTGATGGATATATGGAAGTATAAAGTAGGTAGGTGGATGGATGGATGGATGGATGGAAGTATAAAGTAGGTGGATGGATGACAGAACTAATAGTAGGTAGGTGGATGGAAGGAAGGATGAATTCAGGGATAAATGTATGGATGATCCATATATTTTTCGACACCATAACTTGCTTACCATAACAGATGGGAAACCTCTATTAAAAGTCCTATACATTTAACACAAATGTGATTAAGACATTCACTCCTCTTAAACATGCTGTACATTTTGTTTATCCTCTCCTAAATGAAACATATTGTATCTTTGTAAAGAAATATTTCTATTGTACTGCATCCTGCTGTAATTTAACATTTAACCATATTATGGAATGTATCAAGTCTGTATATTGCACAATCTGTCATTTTAATGTACATATTGATTTATTGTGATAATATGCATTTTCATTATGAACTTTGTTGCCCTGTATTTCAATTTTAAACTTGGTCCATTATTCCAAACTTAAAAATACAAAATATCATTGACATTTTATAATCCTCATGTGTGGTGTTGTTGTATAGGTACTATAGCCAATTATGTAATAACTGAGGCATTAACTGTTCCATGTACATTTTGTTTTTGAGAGTTTTTGCACAAATCCAAACCAGCAGAAATGGACCTGATTTGTCCTTTTAGCCAGGAGAAGACCACCTCATCAGAAGGAAAACGTGCGGAAGCTCCAGAAAACAAACCTTCATTTTTCTTTTCTGGTTGCTTTGTGTAATCTTGTCAACATTTGTCATCAGTTTTCACTGGAGGAACAGTGCCCTGCCTAGTGCCATAAAGTAATCCAACACATTTCCCACCAAATTTGACCTGGTGTTGTGAATTCAGAAATAATTTCAGAAGCAGTGTTTTTGTTATTGATGATTTTCTTCATTCATGGACTTACAATTCTGAGTAGTGGTCTACCTGTAAAAACCCAAAAGGTATTAGTTTATATAATTTGGACAGTTAGTAACAGTTGCTCATGAATTACAGTCATGCAAAAATAATTACCAAAACTGTCCGTTGTAAATATCTATCACAGTTTACAAATAGATTTCTGCCCGTCCCCAATGCCTTCTGATCATTTACTTATTCATTCATTACTTCTGCCTAGTTTCCAATGTTACCATCTCACTTGGTAACCAAGACAAAGCCCTTCTCTCATCATAAAACTACATCCCAACTCAATCTCATAGGAGCTTTCTATCATCTCAGAGGTCACGAGGGTGCCAAGATCGGTAAACTGCTAGGAAAGGCAATGCTCCACGTTTAATTTGTGGGTGTATGTAAAATGCACCTTTGTATGGCTGTGAGTGTTCTGGCTCACACTGGAGTTAAAAATGATGGAAAGAGAATGCGGGTTGTGAAAACAAACAAAGTTTATTGAAAATATATCCGGGGTGGCTACTGCAAGACAGACCAGAACCAGGTTACCATCATGCTTTTATTTAGTAACTCATAACCGGATCCTGATCAGCTGTCTGGCCTCCGGCTGAGCCACTCCCATCACTCCAGCAGCTGGCGCTCTAACCACAACCCACTGCCACAATGGGTTTTACAAAGGACTGTCCGATGGGATGGCTGCCATGTCTCTCCTTCCGAGCCTGGATGACCTCGTTGATACAGCCCTTAGCTGCTTTCACACCAAGTACTTTGCCGTACTTAGTTCCCAGCACTTAGTACCCCCATGGAACTAAGAGCCGATCGCGTTCACACCAGAATAAATTCCCTGAGGGAAGATAACGCAAATGAAGCCGCTGACGTCACTTCTTCTTCGGGTTTACTGGCAGGCCACAAACAACTTCACGGCGAGTACAGTAGGTGGCGGACTGGCTTCAGAGTAAATCGCCAGAACGCCGACACCGCCTCATCACTCCAATGTTTTTTTTTGTGTTGCCATAACTTGTTCTTTCTCCGTTGGTGCGCGGGGCTAATGCTAATAATGCTAATGCCAGCAAATACAATGGCGGCTTCAAAAAACGTTTCAGAGTTTTACGGGGCGTGGTTTGCAATTCGCAGCCAATCAGAAATTGGAACTTTTTTCTCCCCAGGAAAGTACCACCTCTCTAGCAGGCACTAAAAAGGGGGTAAAAGTTCTCATGAACTAAGTTCTCTATGATCTGCATGGCCCATTCAGGACCACTTGCATACTTGCAGTAGCACACTTACCTTAACAGAATGACAGCACCCCCTTTGGGAGAACTGCAGTCATAGAGCAGTAGTACCGACCATGTTGTGTCTATCTATCAAGTAAAAGTAAGAGGCTCTCCAGTCATCCCAAGGGTGAGCCAGGCCGCCCGCTTCAAAATGTCAACTCGCCCCTAACTGAATGCCTGGCTGGGACTGCAGAGCATGCCCACACTGTTCCTGGGTTCAATAGCCGCGTTCACACCGGAGTACTTTTCCCCGTACTTTTCGCGTTTAGTTCCGTTAGTACCCCTTATGTCGCGTTCACACCAAAAAAAGTACTTAGTGCCGGGAACTTTTACCCCCATTTTTAGTGCCTGCTGAGAGATGGTACTTTCCTGGGGGAAAAAAGTGCCCCAGTTCTGATTGGCTGGGCGAATTGCAAAACACGCCCCGTAAACTCTGAAATGTTTTGTAGAGCCGCCATTTTATTATCCTCGCATTAGCATTATTAGCATTAGAATTCGCCCAGCGCACAAACGCAGAGAGATTAATTTATGGCAACACAAAATAAAAGTATGTAGGAGAGTAGGTGGCAGTATACACCGTGAAGTGGTTTGTGGCCTGCCAGTAAACCCAAAGCAGAAGAAGACGAAGTGACGTCAGCGGCTCATTTACGTAATCTTCCCTCAGGGAACTTATTCCAGTGTGAACGTGATCTGTACTAAGTGCCCTGGGGCAATAACTATTGATAATAAAAGATTTAACCCACAAGGAACACAGGTTCGTTTTACATAACGGGCCAGAGACAGTTTCAGTTACAGTTAACACAATTACTTTATAACAATCAATTAACTATTCTAACAACACCAGATACACATTATACAATCAGCTAAAAGTTAATACTGGGACATAGGAGGTACAAGACAGGGCTGGGGCTTACCAGGCGGCAATAAATCAAAAAGGGGGAAGGGTCCAACTCAAAACCACCCGTGACACCGCAAACCAAACAACAGGACTTGTGAAGAACACCGCCACCAGGGATTGGGGTTGCCGCCTCAGGCCCACAGCACCTGTCTGACAAGAGGAAGTATTACACTTAAATAAACAAACAAATACAACCAAATACATTAACTTATCCAAATAAAGTCTGCACACAATGGTTAATTTCAAACAAGGAAAGCACTAGTATATACACTTCAATAACAAAACCAAATGAATGGACTTATCCAAACAAAGTCTGTATGCAATGGTTAATATTAAATAAGGAAAACACTAGTATATCAACTAAATTAACAAAACAAAATAACAAAACCAAAATAACAGTTTCTCAAATTAAACAGTGAGTTGTATCTGTGAGAATTGGTTGGCGAGTTCCCTGAGAGCCCGAACCGCTCCAGAGTCCAGCAGGGGCGGGGAGGGGGCACGTCACCAGCCACGGAGCTTGCAAAGCGACGGCAAGTTTATCCCAGCAGTGAGTCACTGCAAAGAGCCAAAACAGCAGGACCAGTTGTCCGAAGGTGGGCCTAACAATTAATAGCACCCCTGAAAAGGGCACAGGTACATATAATATTATTTAGAGGCCAAATAAACACCTGGATGTCGATAACTGAATTTACAGGTTCCCATAGGCTACATACAATCTATTCAGCCACAGCACAGCACCCGAGCCGTCAGGGGAGAGAGAGACGCACAGGCCACGGCAAAATCCTGCTGCAGCAATAAATATAATAAGATAAGCCAGGTGCCAAGTGTCAGGTGATAAAGGGAGGCAGACAACGGCAACTCACCAGATGATAACAACACTGCGCCCAGGGGAGTCTCCAGCGGAGCAATTTCTCTGCCACCGCACCGGCAGTCAGATGGCTGTCCGGATGCGAGTGTACGAAACGGCTGCCAAGCCAAACAATTCATTTAGGCCACGCCGTGCTCCAGCCACCAGTGAATTAGTTGACAGGTGAGTCACGAGCTACGCCACACCCCTGTATTTATACTTCCGGCGCCGCCCAGTAGTGACAAATGCGCGGAGGCACATGGCACAGTGCCGAGCAGCGGTACGGAGGGAGAAGACCTCCTGTCACATCATTCCATCTAGGGATCCAGTTCCCTCACCCCGGCACTTATTACCCCAGGGCATTTAGTACAGATCGCGTTCACACCGGAGTACTTTTCCCTGAGAGAAGATTACGCAAATGAGCCGCTGACGTCACTTCGTCTTCTTCTGCTTCTGGGTTTACTGGCAGGCCGCAAACAACTTCACGGCGTATACTGCCACCCGGACGGCCCCTACACACGGCGGCGTGCGTTGACGCTTCAACGCTTCTGCCCATTCACTTTGAATGGGGTGACGTCACGATTCGCCGAACTGCATTGTGGGAGCAAAGCGTAGCTTTTCTCGCGGTGCTCGCTGCAAAAGTTGAGCAATGTTCTACTTTTGAAGCTGAGGCGGAGGCGTCAGCCAATCAAATCCTGCGTATGCAAATCTGCCAGTACAAGCGCTAGCCAATCAAACCGCATGTATGCTGGGAGAGCCAGACCGCAGTTCATTTCCTCATATGCCAAAAAATGGAGGAGAAAATAATCGTAGCGGTAGGGAATCACCCGGTGCTTTCAGTCCCTGTTCACCTACCGGGATACAAACCGGAGGAGCCAGGCATGGAGGGAGGTGGCAGAGACAGTGGGTGAAACTGGTAGGTTTTCGCCTGTTTGGGGAGTTTATATCCAGTGTACTTCGTTTGAATGGACAGCTAGCAGGCATAGACAGTATTTAGCCAGCATGGAATGTTGTGTAAAATAGCACCATAGACATTAATGTCATAAATGTTCATCATATAAAGTGTGACATGTAAAACCTTTTATGCAATTGACAGCAGAGATTCATGTGATTGGTTGTTGGTCGCGTTGCTTGCGTAAACTCCCCAAGCTCAAGACACGCCCACCGCCAAGCGGCAACGCACGCCGCCATGTGTAGGTGGCGGGAGTCCCCGGCCGGAAGTCCCCGGAGTTGGGAACTGGCTTCTACCTCCTCATCTCCACCGCTCCCATGTTTTATTTTGTGTTGCCATAAGTTAGTCTCTCTGCGTTTGTGCACTGAGCGAATGCTAATGCTAATAATGCTAATGCCAGGATAATAAAATGGCGGCTCTACAAAACATTTCAGAGTTGTACGGGACGTGGTTTGCAATTCGCCCAGCCAACCAGAACTGGGTCACTTTTTTCCCCCAGGAAAGTACCATCTCTCAGCAGGCACTAAAAATGGGGGTAAAAATTCCTGAGATTAAGTGCTCTTTTTGGTGTGAACGCGACATAAGAGGTACTAACGGAACTAAACGCGAAAAGTACGGGGAAAAGTACTCCGGTGTGAACGCGGCTAATATGTTCCGTCCCCCAGAGAACAGTTACGATTCATCCACACAAGTCAGGTAATTAGTACCTGGTCAATGCACCCAATCAACTGCTGATTATTTGGCTCCCTAGGCTCCGGAGGACTAATCCACTGATGCCCCTTTCACACCGGCGCTTTTCCAGCTCCGGCTTGGAGCTGGAGCTGGAAAAGCGCCGTTTTTTCCTGTTCACACCGCAGCGGTGCCGCGTCATAGCTCCGGAATGCAGTTCACTTCCAGCTCCAAAAAATTGTCGGTCCAGAGGCAAGAGCTTCGGAGCTATGACGCGGCGTCGCTTATGTCTCTCTTACGTCGAGGCGTGCAGGAAATTAAACCCACCTCCCCTGAACATGGGTCGACTGAAGAGTCGTCATGCCTGCCTACAAGCAGTAGCGCTGAGCAAAGTGACTAGAAAGGCAACCACACACTTATAAAAAAAACAACACACTTTATAAAGTCAGGCAACACTAACCAGGCTTCGTGTGATTCTGTTTATTTGTACCTTACTTTGACCATCCGTTCGCTGTTATTGATCATTGTGGAGAGCAGGCAGACGTTTTGTTTGTTATTATAGCAGCTATCGGATGGAATCAATACATGGGCTGCACAGGTTGTCATGTCCGACTATCACAAGTAGAATCATAATGAAAAATACGCCGGTAAAATGTGCCTGTAGAAAACGGCTTAGCAAGTAGTCAGTTTAGCTTCGGTTGCTATGCTAACATCACCCATGTTATACCAGAGAAGTCCCCCCCCGTTGTTGTTGTGAGCGCCGTTGGGGAGAAAATCAGCGATGTAAACGGTGACGTCATAACGCAGCAGCGGCAGCTGGGCGGTGTGAACAGAGCGGGAGCTGAAAAGGGAAACCGGAGCTGAACCACAAAAGCTCTAGCTCGGAGCTAGAAAGGGAAAAGCGCTGGTGTGAAAGCCGCAACAGGGGCGCAGGCTCCATTCTCCAGTAGAGCTGTCACTGCTATGCCATGTGTCCAATCTGCCTTATCTAGTTGCCCCCAATAACTACATGGGCTAGGTCCGCTTTATTTCCTACTGATAATAAAACAATGGAGAATTGCATTAATGTACTCAGGTTGGGAGGGTTACTTGAAAAATGTAATCTGTTACAATAATGAGTTACATTGTTATCAGTTACCTGAGTATTACAATATAAAAGTAATGTAACCTGATTGCTTTCCGTTACTTTTGGATTACCTCAATATCAAATGCAATGCAAATAAAAACAAGAGAAAATGAATAGAATCCGTGTATCTACCGTCCAATTGTTTTTCTTTATTAAACAAGTAAACGGAAGAGCGTCTGAGAGACATTTTTGCTTTTTGCTTTTTACCTTACTAAATGGTCTAATGGTCATTGGAGCGAGGGGCGGGGCAAAACTCACGGAAGTGATTTCAAAACAAAAGCACTCGTTTGCTAAAATCACACTTTGAATCACTACAGTATCCTGCTGAAGGAACGGTGATTATTATAAACAAGGGGAATTTAGCGATCACAACAAAAACAGCCAAGACACATATTGAGCCCAGAAAATTGATGTTATTAAGGGATGTAAATATAATAACCCTGTCTAAAATGGACAACATTGTTAGGAGATTTAAACTATACAGCGATTCTGCACTGCGGTCAACTCAGCCGCCTCTCGAGTTTCTGTTTTTAAATCAGCTGCTCTTCATTATTCCTGCTAAATTGATACTGTTTGACTTTGTATTAGTTAGCCTACTACTAACAATACATTGAAGTACTTTTACTGTGTATTTTTTGAGAAATACTCTGTCAAAGTCCCCTGCTGAGAACAAAATCAAGCCACTTCTGCTAAGTTTGATCAGGGAATTCTTTTTTGTTGCCATTAGTTCTTCGTGAGATTGATCCGGTTGGACTCAGTACTAGTGAAACTATACCCCCACAAGTACTATGAAGTACTTACTGTGTACTTTTCCAGTACTCCTCTGTCAATTTCCCCTCCTGAGAACAAGAATGCATGTTTCTCTGCTATTTTTGAATAAGCATTAAAAAACCTTTCTTCATGAGACTTATATTGTTGGACAGAGTATTTTAAGAGGATATGGTGGACATGATATCAGCAATACTTCCAGTCAGTACTCCGGCAGCAGCATTTTACACCTTGGAAAGTCTTTAGAGTCTGGCCTGGATAGCTGGGGTCCTTCTCAGGTCGATTAAATGGAATCCTTGCGTCCCTCACTTGCGTCGTTTCCCTGCGTTTAGTCCCTCCCACCAGGGAAGCATGGAGAGACGCAAGGAAACCACGAGAAGCAGGGAAATTAGTTTTAAGAGCAATGGGACGTCCTTTCCTCCTGAGCGTCACGTGAAGCGACGTCCGTTTGTGATGACGCCGCACAGCTGATCGTCTGACAGCAGCCAGCTCTGTCCCCGTTATTTTCACTAACACCCCCGCCTCTGTTAGTACACATTTACTGACACAAACATTTGTATCATCTGTTGTAGACCCAAATACATTAAATAAAATAAGAACTCATTCTCCAAAAAGATAGACGCCATTCTTAAAATGTATAAACGAACAATAGTTGGATTAATATTGATTAGAGTGCACAATAGAAATAAAAATAATTCAGAGAAGAAAAAGAGGTATGTTATCTATCAAAACCCAGTTAGATTAACATTCATTGGATTGTACACTTTGTTTGTTTGTGTGGATATGTAGCAAATGAACATGTTAAATAGCACTTAATGACTGACTGAATAGAAATGACAATAAATGAAAATGTAAAACGAAAAAGCGATCATGAAAATGTTTCCAATAAATGAATAAAATAATTTTTGACCACTTTGTTGTTCAGATATATCACATATTTGTAACTGAATGATGCATTAATTGAAACAAAACACAGTATAAACTGAGGAGTGAGTCCCGTGAGTTTCATGTGTTTTCTTCACTCCGCTGGGAAACTCTGCTCTCATGTCAAGAAGCATCAGATCAGTGCATGATACACAGTAAGGGGGCGGGGAGAGTATCTGAGGATTTCACCGGAGGATGGTCTGGTGCAGCGCCATATAGGTGCGTTCACACCGGAGTACTTTGGTGTACTTTTCCCACAATAGTTCATCAGAACTACGATATATTTGCGTTCACACCAAAAAGCCCCAGGAACTAAAGTAGCTCAAATTAGTTCGTCCGACCCGCTTTTCAGTCCCTGCTAGAGAGCAGGGACTGTCGTGGGAGAAAATAGTTTGCACGTTTGATTGGCTGTGCGGAATGCAAACCACGCCCGTTTGACTCAGAATTTTTTTTTGTAAGCGGCCATTGTATTTGCTCGCTTCGGCCAGCGTACCCGAAGAGTTTACTTTTGTGAAAGCAGTTATTATAGCAACACTAAATAAATCATCGCAGCGGTGGAATTGATGAGGATGTCTCGGCGCTTCTGGCGATTTACTCGGAGGACGCGAAGCATTCAGAATTCATTCAGAAGCTTCTACTGAATGCAGTTTCCGTGGCTCAACAAAGTTTGCAGACCTGGCAAAGTCATGTCGGGACGACTACGAAGGTAAAATAAAATACATGCACTGCACTGTTTTAATCTGCACAATACTGGTCTTAGATGTACTTTTATTTGCTCAGTAGATCGAGCTAGCCATGCTAGAACTTGCTAACGTTAGGTCCAAGCTGGCTAACAACATCTAGCTAGCTAGCTATTCTCAGCCGTGCCCGCTATGAACACGTTTTGACTTGTGAATAAGTGTGCAATGTTCTGTAATTTGCTTCACTAACTCATGGCACTAATCGTGTGTTTCAGGCGAGGTGTTTCTCTCAGGATTAGAAACTAGTTTTCCCCTCCGGGATAAAACGATAATATAACGTTAGCAATTAGCATGCTAGCTGGACATAATGCTACCTCTAACATGGTAGTTGCTATAATTTCAAGTAATTTGCAACATTCATTCTACATGTTAATGGTAAAAGCTTAAACAGTTGATTACCTGCATGCCACAAAGACTGATGTTCTAATATTTTTGCACATTTAAGTAGAAATGTAATTGAAATTCTATTTATTTTTCCTTTTTTTTATTGATTGTTATAATTGTACTCAGCCATGTTATGTTAGATGTCAATCCACTTACACTGTAACTACTCTGGCCTTGAAAGAAGGTTACACATCTAACTGATGTCCACTAATCCCTATAAAACAAAGTTCAAGCATACATTAAGCACAAAACAATAAATAAGGGCACTTTGATATTTATTCTTTATTTGATATTATTTGATCCTATCTATCTATCTACTTTACACCTGCATTTTGTACACTGTCCCCTGCCTGCACCATGTCCAATGTTGGACAATGTTGTCTCGTTGTTGCGATTAAACTGATCTTGTATCTTGCATATTTCACCTTAGGAAAGTGGGCACGCGATGACAGCTTCCTTGACACCATCATGGCGATGGACCGCCGTGCCATGGTCAGCAAGGAGAATGAGGACCTGCGTGCCAAGGAGATGCACGACGAACGGCTGCTGCATTCACACAAGGCCCAGGAATCGGACGACCAGCCGCTCATGGTGCCAGGTGGAGCAACAAAATACCTTTCAGGATGGGCTTCTGGCAGTGCTAAGCGAGCTGATTAAATCCAACAGGCCTTCAATACAAAGATTAAGAAAAACTTGTCGTCGTTGATAAACTGTACAATGACTTGTTGGAAGGCGTGTGGTGCAGTGGTCTGGTGCGTTGGTGTTCGGATCAGGGGAGCACAGGTTCAAACCCCACTGCAGTCAGGATGTCGTTGTGTCCCTGGGCAAGACACTTCACCCCAAATTTCCTACACCTGGGACAGTTAATTTTGTATTATTGTGATTATATATATATATGCCACTGTTATTAATACTGACACCTAACTTTGCACTAAGGTGTGTCTGCTGCTGAGCCTACCTATTGTTATTATATATATATATATATATATATATATATATTGCCACTGTTATTATATTGTTTTGATACTACTGACACTTATTGATCTGCTGCTGATAAATAAAAGAGAACCTACATGCACGGCACTAGCATCATGACTGTCTTTGTTTAAACCAGCAGCAGTGCAGCGGTACACAGACTAACCTGTGTGTGTGTAACGTAGTTCTTCAGGTGTGTATGCTTAACATGTATGTATTTATCACAGTAAAGATGGTATACAAACGTTTTTAAAGAGCTTTCAACCTCATCCCATTGTCTTTAACACACATTTAACATAATATACTCATTAATATACAAATATACAGTATGAGTACTGTTTTGATACTGACATTTAATCTTTGCACTAAGGTGTGTGTGCACTATTGTAATTGTGTCTGTTGACTGGTAAATAAAACAGAGAACCAAATGCACTGTACAAAAGATCAGCTTTATTGTCAATTTACAATTTCCATGCTGTTCAGATGCCTCTCCCCAATGTTGCTTCCAGGCGAATACAGAGGAGTTGAAAAGAGCCCTTGGACATTCGGAAATCTTTGATCCACTGGTGTACGTTGGCACCACCTCCCACCAGGCCGACGTTCTATTGTTCACCCAGAGTTCCGTAGTATTCGCATATCTGGAACACATACAAAGACACAAATTAGCCCTACATAACTCCATAAATCCTACATTAGATAGTATTAATGTGATTTAATGAACGTACCATTGCTGTTCTTTGGGCGTGATAACGGCCATCATCCTCAGCTGTCCTACGGCGAAACATGTTCATAGTGTGTGCTTTCGTCGTCCAATCCTTTTGTTAAGGCTTCTTAACCGCCTTCGCCTCCGACTCAGCATTTCTATTGCATTTTAATGGTCGATCTGTATTTATATTTGTATTTGTGGCTGAGTTATTGGCTTAAATAACTCAGTTACGAAGCTGTATAACACGACCACCAAAACGTCAACTCCATACCGTGTCTGAGGCATGGATGTATAATAAGAACTGGATACAGCGTGGGAGGCGGGGCCTCATTCATTCCTATGAGAGTTGCTCATTCGCGCATGATGATAAAATGGCCCAACTTTTGAGAGAGCAAAACGTCACAGATTACCCGGCATGCCTGAGAAGTACCCGTATGTGCGCTCATAGCGCATGCGCAACTTTAACTATGCCCCCCAAAATGCTCGTTCACATCAAGCACGTCAATTTGCGTACACGTAACAGCACCGCACGTTCATGACAGCATGGTAATGGTTTGTTATGATAGATTTGATATTAACGAGGCGGCAGTTAGCAGCTAGCGGTTAGCTAGTAATTATGCTAATTTACAAATCAATCGTTATGTACTTTTATATTACGCTGTAACAGGATCTAGTGATATCCAAGCAATAGAGCTTCATTTAGCATGAAAGAATTATTGCACTATATATATATATATATATA
>CALSBW010029656.1:189385-202703 GCA_943590975.1 Lindbergichthys nudifrons | reverse complement strand
AAGGCCTGCCTGAAGGAGGAGCTGGGAGGGCAGAAGCCAGGGAATGAGGGGGAGCTACTTGAAGATGAGGAGCAACCTGACCCAGCATGAAACCCGGCAGCACGGGGGCAGGAAGTGCTGCCCATGCAGCTGAAGTTGAAGCTCCAGCAGAGATATTCTCCATGGACTGAAGACGGGCGTCGATTAGTAGCATGGAGCTAGCCAGGGATTGCAGGGAGCTAGCTAAGCTGTGATCCGTGAGGGGCTGATTAGCGTTGCTCCCAGGCTGGCGAGCCTGGGAAGGGGTTGATTTTTTGGGCGGCCAGGCTCCTGGAGGGCTTGACTTCCTAGACCTTTTACCTCCGCGGCTGTGGCCGCGTCATCACCCTGGTCTTCCGGGAGAGCTGACTGAAGCTGCTGGCACGTTCTGGGGAACCGCACCGGAGACTTGGTCCGACAGCTCGCGAAGCTGGGAGAGAGGGAGGCCTGGGGCTGAGGAAATGCCCTGCTGCAGGAGATGAGCAATGAGGAAGTCTGCCTCGGCTATGCCTGAGCCTCTGCGAGAAGCCACGCGAGCGCTCTGGCGCCGTTGGCTCGAGGAGATGGAAGCTTCCTCGACCGGTGCATCGGAACCAGGATCGAGAACCTCCGAGAAAGGTTCGTTGATAGAATCGTCCGAATTGGACATCTTGAGTTTGTACTTCTTGAGGTGTTTTAACGGGGAGTAGTAAGGTTGCTACCTTGCGTTTTGTCACCTGGAATGACAGCTGACAGAGGGAAGAGCAGATATAAAGGGATTAGCGGGAGCTATGATAGGCTTGTGAGAATGGAGAGAGGAGAGATTGGTTAGCTGGGGAGAGACGCCCCCGATCACTTAATGAGGAAGGAGAGTGTAGTGAGGTGACGTGTAATCTGAATGAAGAGCTTGGTCTTCCTGATTGAACTTACGCTGAGCTTCATTTGTTTGCATAAGTAGGCTATATTTTTCGTTTCGTTTATTTAATAAGTTAATTTCAGGACAACTTTGCGAATTTTGTTTGTTTGTTATGAGTTTTAAATAGATTTTGAAAGTGGAGAGAGAGAGAGAGAGAGAGAAGCAGCGCTGTCTGCTTAGTTGCAATACTGTAGTTTATGCAATTTAGGCCTATAAATTGTTTATGTAATTTATGTACCAGTGTGTCCATGGTTTTGAGTCTGTGTGTGTATTGAGCTCAGCGCCGTCTGCTTTTTGCAGTACAGTAACTAAAGTAGGACTAAGCATACCGGTAGTTTCTGTGGACCTGTCTGCCCGTTTTGTGAGTGCACTGCGCGCGTGCGCACTTGTGTGGCATTGTTTGGGATGACCTAATTAAAATAGCGTCCCCCCAGTAAAAAAATCCCCACTACACCACTGTCTGTCGCCATGGCAATGGCATTTGATGACACCCCATAATACGCTTAGATGCGTTGATGGCTGCATCGTTACCAAACCTGTGAAGTTTTGGGCGGTTTGGAACATTTTCACTGAAGTTATGAGAAAACCGTGTTTCATGGCGAGTATTGTGTTGCCATGGCAACGGCATTTGAAGAAACCCCATAATTGACGTAGAGCTGTTGAGGGCTGGACCGGTGATATACAAGCGAAGTTTGGGGGACGATCAAACCGTTTCCATTGGACTTACAGCGACATCGTGCTTCATGGCGAGTGGTCTGTCGCCATGGCAACGGCATTTGATGACACCCCATAATACGCTTAGATGCGTTGATGGCTGCATCGTTACCAAACCTGTGAAGTTTTGGGCCGTTTGGAGCATTTTCACTGAAGTTATGAAAAAACCGTGTTTCATGGCGAGCATTGTGTTGCCATGGCAATGGCATTTGAAGAAATCTCAAAACTGTCCCGTAGATGTCTTCATGGCTGGACTGTTAGCACACATGTGAAGTTTGAGCACTTTTTGAACATTTTCATAGAAGTTATAGCGGCATCGTCTTTTATGGCGAAGGATGCGTTTTTCTATGGAAACGGCATATGGTGAGATCTCAGATTTGGCGTAGAGCTGTTGAGGCATGGACTGGTGATATACAAGTGAAGATTGGGGGACGATTGGACCGTGTCCATTGGACTTACAGCGACATCGTGTTTCATGGCGAGTGGTCTGTCGCCATGGCAACGGCATTTGATGACACCCCATACTACGCTTAGATGCGTTGATGGCTGCATCGTTACCAAACCTGTGAAGTTTTGGGCCGAACATTGTGTGAGAGAGAGAGAAAGAGAGAGAGAGAGAGATTGAGGAAGAGGAAGATATTGAGGAAGAGGAAGATGGAGAGAGGAAGATATTGAGGTAGAGGAAGCTGGAGAGAGGAAGATATTGAGGAAGAGGAAGATGGAGAGAGGAAGATATTGAGGAAGAGGAAGATAGAGAGAGAGAGAGAGAGAGAATTAAATGAACAGTTAGAACTGACTCTTGGTCGTCCTCTCTCTCTTCTCTTGAACGGCATATGATGACACCCCATAATTGACGTAGAGCTGGTGAGGGTAAGACCATTAACCATTATCTGAAGTCTGCTGCTCTGAGCATGTCAGTTGGAGTGATGACATCATCGTGTTCCATTACACAGGTGTTTATAGTTGAGCTAACGAGGTGCCTAGACTTCAAAGGTTTCATTGTTCTGAATGAGAAATGAACCTCTTACATGTGAACGTTTTGTGGAAGAACGATAACAGATATCTGTGAAATCTCAAAACGTGAAGCGCCGGTTTCTCAAAACGTACCTACCCCACCTTTAAGTGTATGTAACATTCTAACCTTAGAAAAGAAGAAACCAAGATATTTAATTAGAAAAATGTTGTAAAAGTAATGCTTTACAAATGCTGTTTTTCACAGGTTCACTTACTGCATTACAAAATAAATGTATTTGAAATAAAGAAGAATTAAAGTAGCCTCAAAATAAAACATAAAGAATATTAATTAAATACATCTATCTATAATAAATAGATATTTAGTTCAAAATGTACTGTAACACTGTAATCCTGCTAGCAATTCAATTTGTTTTAAATTGTTACAGTAATCTGATTACTTGTTTTTGTAATTGTAATTGAATACCTTTTTTTTGTAACCTGATTACGTAATCTTGTTACAAGGTATTGATTACTCCCCAAACCTGAATGTACTATTATAAACAACTACCTTTACACTATGGTGTATGGGCGACTCTGAGTTCACACCACATGGACAACTGAAAAATAGTTTATGTGCAAAAAAAATAACCAAGCCTGCCTGGTTATATCTAAAAAATAATTGACCTTTGTGTATTTATATTTATGTATGTTGAGGACAAAGCTGGGTAGAAGGAAGTTAAAGTCTTGACAAAGCTTTACTGAACACAGTGAGCTTCTTAAGGGCTTACTACAAACAGACGGAGGGTGTGTGTGTGTGTGTGTGTGTGTGTGTGTGTGTGTGTGAGAGAGAGATGGTTGTAGGAGCAGTCTAAGGCCCTAGCCACACGGAGACGGTAACGAAAACGAACCGAATTCGATATCAAAAAAGTCTTCCGTCCACACGCAATCGGCACCAGAAACGTGTCCGTCCGACCCGCTGGAGACGCTGTAGTACATATGCTGGGCTTGTAAGTGGCGCTGTACTTCCGCAACAAAATACACCAAAAGCAGTGAAGAAGACTTCACGAGCATACATGGTTGCCCTTCTGTTACATTGAGTATGTAAGTCGCTTTGGATAAAAGCGTCTAACAAGTAACATGTAATGTAATGTTACATTACATGTTACTTGTTAGATGCTTTTCCAAAGCGACTTACATACTCAATACTGTGGGCAATCCCCACAGGAGCATTTTTGGGGTGAAGTGTCTTGCCCAGGGACACAACGACATGCTGACTGCAGTGGGGTTTGAACCTGTGCTCCCCTGATCACCAACGCACTAGTCCACTGCGCCACAAGCCTCCCTCCCTGTTATGAGTTAGAATCTAACTATTATAGTCGACAATGAGTGCCGAGTGTTTAATGAGGAGCTAAATATGTTTTCACCGATCTGCTACTGGCCCGGCCCGTCAATCAAATTTTAAAACTCATAGTGGCCCCCGAGCCAAAAAGTTTGCCCACCCCTGAGTTAGATGATAGACTTATAAGACAATGATCACACTGTGCAGATTGTATAGAAAATATTTGAATCTAGTGTGTGTGTGTGGGACAACTATTTTGTTTCACTATGCTGGGGAAACTTCAGCAGGTTCACAGAGCTCTAGTCCTTTTACAAATCATGCTTTACTCCTTCATACAAACCCCCAAGGGAAATATACTCTTCACCTCCTGTCTGACAAGTAAAATCCAAGCATCCCGCACATATTTTATTATTGATAGGGTTAGCGTACAGACACACCTGAGAAGGATTTTCTTTCAGGAACAGTGAGATGGTTCTTTTTGGAGGTATTACACAAAGGCTGTAATTAATCCATTGTTGAGCATGTGTTTAATTGCATTTATAATCATAGTTATAGTCATACATAAAAAGGTATGCATAACCTTCTGTTATTTTAGGAATAGGCCTATGTGGAGAGAAAAGTAGAACATTAAAACACATTATAATGCACTTGAAACACAACACATCCACATGTAAATTCTAAGGTACTCGAATATACTTGATATGAAATCAATGCAAAAGCAACAATTTAGGGCTGGAGCAAATGAATAATAATATTGGAAAGTCACACATGGCAGAATGTGAGCAGATGAAGAGATTTCTGGTTCTCCAGAGACAATTAAAAAAAAATATCAGTGATTGAGATCGATTTCTACAATTGGAAGTATACATTTTCTAAATTCGATGTACTTTTGCTGTAACAATGTAAATTTCCCCGCTGTGGGATTAATAAAGGATTTCTGATTTGTATTCAGGTCAGGGTGTTTATCATAGACTGTATATATAAAGGTGTTTATCTTAGAAAACAGACATCTACACTGAACTACCTCTGATACATGTGGTGCTTTTATGTTTGCACGGAAAGGTGCTATTCCTTTCTTACAAAGACATAAAAGCCTTAGTTGTGAATCGTAAAGTGGTATATTTTAATTAACATGGCTTTAGTGTTGAATAAAAGTTTAAATACGTTTAAATATAGCCTATTAATTAATCATCCACGTAGTTTTTTGGCTTCGGAAGTCATATTTCCCACAGTACCCAAAAGCAACATGTATGGGCAGTGAGCATCGTGATTTGAATGAACAGACCAATCAACGGCCTCGACGCTGGCTCTCCGTCACTCTTGCCCAATCACAGCGCAGCACCGTTGTTTGCCTTCCCTTTTTGAATTGTGCTCTAACAGCAGGCAGACGCCTTCTCGGGACTAATATGAAGTAGTTATCTGTTAACAAACTAACGCAGCAACATTTTGACCATTTGGACAATTTGAACGCATAAAGATCATCATGCATTGACACCACACTTGAGATTCAACGGAGAAATGTTTCATATGTTATGATTTTTTTGGACCGAAGAGGACTTATCAATATTTCTTCATTGTAGAGTTGACTCGCTAGCTAGCTAGCTAGGTGGCTAGCTAAGTTAGCTAAGTTAGCTAAAGGGCTTTTTGAATTTGACGGTAGCTAATTTAGCTCCGCTTGCTATATTTTTCTTTTATTCTTTTCCTCTAAGGTACCATCCACAGGTTGGTAAGTATAGTTGACTTTGTTTATTTATATTGTGCTGTTAGAAATGCATCTATCTTAACTTTAGCTAACGTCTGTTTTTAACAACGTTAAGCAAGGGGAATTTGATACCGGGTGTAACAGTCAACGTTAACTGGCCTAGTCTTGATATGAAGTTAGATATATCCTTACAGTTAAGTCCCCTGTTGGCTAAATAATGATTGTGTTTACTATATTCCACAAAGAATGTCTTGAGACACCCAAGAGGGAAAGGTAACAATGTTGGCCATTCCTAAACCGACTAACATAATAACGTAATAAGGGTGTTTAGTTTGGGTATAAGTGTTCATTACCTGTGACATGTTTTTCCACAATGCTCTTTGTCATTTATTCGCCAAAATCATAATTTGGGTGTTTTTGTCAGCACTGAGTCTTGCACAAATTATCTGCAAGTGCTTTTCATTAAGTCCAGTAGAACCTCTTGTATGGCTGCTGGTATGTAAAACAAACTATAGTTTAACACATAAGTTTAAGTATTAGATTTTTTCCACCATGCCAAAGTTATCTTGGTTGCTTTGTTGCCAATCGAATTATAACTTAGGCAGGGTTTGTGTTTGAAGTCATGCAAAGTTATGTTTCTTGACTTGAGTTTGACAGTTGTCACCCTTTTCTTTTCCTCCTGGTTCCTGTACCTTCTTTTTCTCTTCTCTGCCTTGCTGTTTTCTCCCTCTGTTCTTTCCCTGTAACTTTTGATAGTTTGGACAGTTCGGTGCCTCCATAGGATCCTGCCATGGCTGACAGCAGCATACTGACTTTAGGGACAGCTCGGAGTCTGTTGCTGGATTCTTCAGTCTGTGATTCGAGGATCGGCGAAACCACCAAGGACCATGTGTTCCTGGGCATGGCATATGAAGATGGGGAAGGTCAGTTTTCAGGGGTTACCCTTTTTTCCTCCTCTCCCATCATTTCCTCCCTCTTAACACAGTATATCTAAATACCCATACGCATCAAATTTCAGCGTAGAATATATCCTCTTTAGCGTGTAATCTCATCCTTTCCCTATATTTGTTCAAGCCTGTTTGTTTTCAACCAAAAACACCATAATCAATACATTAATTGATTAAAAAAATGCATTCAACTTCTCATATCAGACTATAGATTCATAGTAAAAAATACGCAGGTAAAATATGCCAGTAGAAAACGGCTTATGCAATCATTTGTGTCTACTTAATGTTCCAGGACGTGGAGTTTTATATAATATGTAATGCATTCTTGACACAAGTATTATTACGTCTGTTGGCTCTAACTCTTGTTATCCATTAGTCAGACTGGCTGTGCTGACATCATCCATGTAATACGAAATAAACGTTATTTAGGGTGCGCCAGTGGAGCACGAGCAGCGTTGGCAAATGCTGAACCATAGTGGCAGACAATCAGTGGTGGACTATAACTAAATACGTTTACTCAAGTACACTGCATTTATTTCACAGATTTTGATTATTAATACAAAATCTATATGAACTAATATATCATGCATTGTTATATGTTAAGCTACACAGTAGTATAAAAGGTCATTTAAATAAACCCCACTTTTACCAAAAGCAACATTTAAAATGATGAACACATTATTGCATCAAGAATTATAATAAAACAATTGAAAATATATGATGCCATTCTGCTTAACAAGGACTTGTACTTTTGGTACTTCTTCCAACTGAGCAACATGAACAAAGCTTTGACGCAGTCCGTCGTTGTTGTTATGGTCGTGAGGGGTGTTCATGATGGCGTTACTGATAAAAAGCATAGTGTTTGTTCAAATTGGGCACCAACTGCAAACCAAACTAGCACCAGCAGGGAACTAAAACAGAACTAATTTCAGCGGAAAAGGGGTATTGGATGTATTTCTAATTTTGAGTTTACTCTTATTGATATTTCATGGTTTGGAGGAAATGTTAGAGAACCACCCTTTGGTAAAACACAACACCACTGAACATAAACTATATTCAAAATGTAGAATCAACACCAATCACAAACAGTTCAAAGTAAAATTAAACCTTATAGAATATTAGGACATATATAGGACTTTATATTAATCCTCCTCACAATTTCTTCATTAATGTTATAGGTGTACTGGCTGTGCTGATAAGGAAAAAAGTCCAAGAGACAATCTACCACTTTTCATCCCCCTTATTTGCCCTTGTTCACTATGTCTCTCTTCATTTCTCTCAGACATGCTGCCAAAACTGAAGACGAGGGTTATTCTTGTGGGAGAAGCTGGCAGAAATGGAGCGCTGGTCAAAGCACTCCAGGTACATCATTCCTATATTATTCCTGAAGGTCTGCTATTAGGTTGGCGGCCTTCACAATTTCAGCTTGTCAACATCACTGCTGTTCTTTGTTCGACAAGTAGGACATGGACACTCTTTTTGTTGTAAAGGACAATCTGGATGCTTTAAACTTCCATAGAGGGAGAACTTGTTTCCATTGTTTGTTACATTTTTTCAGTGTTTCCACCCGCGGGTGTCGGGTTGGAGAAATGCATCCTAAGCAGCAAAAAAAGTTATACAAAAATCCTCAATGGATGTTGGTATAGACTTATGAGTTTAACAAATAATTCCTTGTGCAGCTAGTTGATTATTCCTCTGTTTTTTTTGACAAAGGAATCTTTCAGCATCTGCTTTCAGCCACTGAAATGAAACATAGTGTTATTCTTACATCTAAAATGTGAAAACCTTTGTTTTGGATTTTTGATCGGACACAATGCAACACTTTATTGCATAACTTCTGGCTTTTTTAAATGTTGAGGATTTTTCTCTTTTTGTTACTATCTTGTAGACCAAACTATTCATTGTTATTGTAGATTTAATTGATATTGAAATTCAATCAATTGCAGCCCCAAAACCAACTCGATTAGAACATTTACCTTATTTTGTTGAAAGTAACCATTCTTATTGCCCTTTTAATAATTCTTATGAACAATATAGCCAGTGACTAATGGACTTTTTGTTTCTGAAATTCGCCTTTTGCTGCCACAAGAAATCCACAATAGGCCCCTAAATATATAGTTGCACATTACGGATGGCACTTTTCCAGACCCACATGAAGTTTAATGTCTCGGAGAAGGGAAGGATCTTTTCCCAAGTGATAAATCTGGGAAATTACTGTGTTATGTTTGGTTTAACACTTTTACCTAGTCATATATATGTTTTTCTTGCTGCTGCATGCTGAGAGGCATCTGAGTGCCTCAGTTAGTAGTTACCCTTTTTTTCCCTTCAATTCTCAATTCTGTACTTGTTTAGCCTACAAAAGGAACATCTTTATTTTTGAGTTTATGTAAGGGAGAAGTGCACACACGTTCTTACAGTCTGTCGCTTTGCCTCACGCACACCTGCCTGTCTGTGGAGATAAGGCATGGTAATACAGGAGTCTGGGTGTAATATTTGACAGCCTGCAGAGCCTCTACACCCTACAGTATTAAAGTGTAGCTTTTGCATTCAAATGAGTGACTTGTGATTTCCGTTAACAGCTGCTAGCTGTTTCTGGTTTGTTTACATCCCAGTCATTCTCCGCTCCCTGTCTGCCATATCAGCCCAACAAAGATTATAAGCTCGCTACACAGCTCAGTACACAACCCCACCAAGCTAACAGGGCCTTACATCAACTGTCTCTGTGAGAAAAGAGAGAAGGTTATTTCTTCCAGTTTGCTTAAAATCTTTGCAAAGAATCAGACGAATAAGGCAATTCATTGATATGATCATATAAAAAGGCAGGACACTAACACAGAACTATGAAAATATAAAGTCAGAAGATGACGTTGTCAGAAAAGTATACATGTAAAAATGTCCCATTGGGGAGGGTTTGGTGTTACCACTGCCTCCCTACTAAAAGGACAGTTGAAATCCGCAAAGCCACTAAGAGGCCAAAATGATCACACTTACAGTTTCCTAAAAATATGTTTTTACACTTAACGGGTAGGGCACTAGTGTGCCGGGGGGAATTCCAACTCGGCAGTTGAGCTTGGTATGTGAGGATCCCTCGTGGGACCTCCTCTTGGTTCTGGCTGGGCCTCCCTGGGTGCATGTCCTCTGTGGCAGTCTGACAGTTCGCTGCGCTTTCCGGATTTTGCTGCTTTCCAGGGCAAAAGGAAAAGTAACATTTAAAATGAAGAATTTGAGTAAATGAATTTGTTGCTAATATCGCAAAGGCTTCTTCGCTTCTGATGTCCCTTTCTATTCTTGGTATCTAAAATCTCGCAGCAGGTCTGTCTTGAATCTAAGTCCTGTTTGGTAGGCCTGAAGAATCCTGTGATAGAAAAACCTGTGTGTACTGTGATCAGTGGCTGCCAAACTAGTACACATTGGGCGAGTTGCGCTATTTTCCCGTATGGTTTTAAGCAACAAAAACAAATCCTCTATTGAGGATTTGTGTGCATAAACCATATGAGTGTGTATCCCATTAATGATGGAATTGGCATGGCAAAGTCATGACAAAACGGGTATGCTGCCCACACCTATTGGGTTTTAAGACTCTAAAAACACCATCATGATGGAATATGAACAGTTAATACTACGCCTTATGAAACCTAAGCATAATATAGATGCAGTAGAAAGCAAACCTCTTACCCGCTGCGTTATATTCTAGAAATATTACATTTGTATTGATGATCAACCTCCCAGTGTTGACATGTTTCCTTGAAACAAACCAAAAGTATACCTGGTCAGGCTGTTGAAACATACAGCATACAACATCCCGTCAGAATGGGGACACTTCCCATGGGGAAAGGTACATGTCTATCACTGCGTGTTTGTGTCTGCCCCAGTAAGCCGCCCAGGTTTCTGTCTTTGAGTAGCGCCATGTGAAGGTGATTTGAAGGCGTGGCGGAGACTTAAGTGCTGCGAGAATGACTTCTCCCCAGGTCTCCCGAGGCTGTCACTTCTGAAGGCTCCCAGCTTAAATCATCTATTTCTCCCTGCTGATCAGCCACACGGCCACAACCAAAGACATCCGCCGACAGCTCCATCAGAGCTCTCTCGATTGCCTGCCTGACCGCCCGCCGCCATCACTCATGCAAGCCACGGAAAAAGAGAAGCCCCCCTACCATTCCTTTGCGCCTGTCCTCGTTTTTTCCTCCCCTTCCTCCTCGGGGCTTTGAACTTTTATATACATTTTTAAGAGAAATTCCATCTCCTCCCCAGCCCACCCCCTGTGAGGCTTGATACTCGTTTGAAGTCACTGTCTTAGGACTTTGCAAGGACACGGACCCCACCCTATCTCTTCCACACCGCCTCCTTTCTGAATCCTAAAACCTGGCCATCCTAGCTTTTGTCCGCAAGTCCTGGTTAATTTATATGAATTTGTCCGTGGCTTTCTCTTTTTGTCATTCTCTTTCTCAACCTTCTGTCCTTTCCCTCCTTTCAAATACCAGTGTTTGACATCCACTTCCTGCTGGTTGGTTTTCACAGGCCATCAGAGTAATGGAGGTACCGGTGGTAAAGATAAGAGAAGGGGAGGCAGGAGCCGAGGAGAAAACCATGATAAAATCTCTAGTCAATATGGTACAGTACGCTGTCTGCCTCTCCGTGTTACTGTCTGACACTTTGATGGGGACTGGGATGTGCTGCATGACTCTTAATTCACACTGGGTACTCACTCAATCACCGTGCATGTCCAAATCACTGATATGGAATTAATTGGTGGGTGGATATTAAAATATATGTGATGTAATACTTGATAACGGAGATTTGCACTCAAATGTCAAAGAGAGTTCCTAGGCTTAAGAGTAATATTGAAGTCATTTAAGACAATTTCTTCATTGCATTTGAAAATGGGCAGTTTCCATCTGTTAAAAGTTTCAAGAAGACCCATTTGATGCAAATTTAATTAGAAAGGTAATTAACAAGGTAACTAAAGCTTTGGATTTTTGAGTGTCCTCTCCTGTTAAAATGTGAATTATGTGTGAATTAGCTTCCTCTCTGAGACTGAGTTAAGAAGATTGATAACAATCTCAACTTTACATACCTAAAGTCAGGATGTGGTAACAATTTGTTCCTCTGGCCTTCATCAAGTCTGCAGCTACAGTGTGGTTTGCCAGATACATTTCTGTGTATGAACAAGAAAATAAGACATGTTCACTAGCTAGCTGTAGAAGCATTTGTAGGTGTATTTTTTAACATTGGACAGAACAAAGCCATCTGTTTTAACTTGATTCAGATTTTAAGCTAAGCGAGGGTAACATTGGTATCAATCTTCTCATATCACTTTTAGAAATGAAGCCATAAGATGTTTGTACCATAATGCTTAACTATTCTCACAGTTCTCTAAAGGTATGTGGATCGTAACATTGTAATAACCAATGTAATTCTAACTGTGTGCCACTTCACTTTCTTCTGTGTCACCTACTGGATATCATTTGTCTTTTATGCAGGTTTCCAGGTATTCACTCCGGCACTTGATTCAAACAGTTCTATTCTGTTTGAAATGAGCGCAATCTCTCCTTTTACAGTGCAGCGTTGATTGCAGCACTGAGAATGCTTTGTGTACGGCACAGAGAGAATAGTATGTGCGTGTTTCTTTATGTGTATTTTCTACACATATTTTTCTTGATAGTTTCAAGATGTCTGTAATGGTATTGACAGATTATCTGACTTTAGTACATTGTCAGGAAGACACATATTTAACAAAATACAAGGAAAATCTTAATAAAAAAAACAGCTTACTGGCTACAGACTTTCTGCTTCTTGTGATGCAACATATATAATGGCCTGCACTTCAGTAAAGAACTAGGTCGAATTCAACAGTCTAGAAAAGGTTGTGCAATTTAAGTCTTAGTGCTTAATGATAGTTTAATTCCAGCATAATCACTTAGTTTCCTCTCTAACGTTTACCAATAACAGGAAAAATGCTTATAATATAAACTAATCAATTACAACCAGCCTCACTAACAAGGCTAACCAACCCTTGATTCACTGCTAATTTGCTGAATAATCGCACACTTCTGTATGTTGCATTACCTTTAGTTGTCCATCGTGAACTGTTCCGGTACTAAATCCTGTGATTCTTCCTATTCAGGACATCAACACCCCTTGCATTATGACAGACAGCATCCAGGAGTTTGCAGATGGAGAGAACACTGATTTTGAGACGGTGTTCGTCCTCACAGACTTTGATTCTCCTGACTACAGCTACCTCTACAAACGGGACAACCGCATCGTCGGGCCTCCTGTCGTGCTGCGCTGCGCTGCAAAGGGGGAAGTAAGTAACTGATTCACCACATATTTATTAGAATCTCTGGGGCATGTTTCACAGACATGTATTCTGGAAGAAATGAATTTCAACAGAATATCTCAAAGTGGCATTTCCCTCCAAAAGCTATGCCTCTTAAACCTTTTCAACCTGAAATTAAGAATATACTGAAATGTACTTGAGTGGAGGAACCACCAGATGCAGGCCTTAGATGAAACCTAAAAAGAACAGGATGCAAAAGATACATCATGGTTTGGAACGGGGTGATGGACAGCTGTCTGTCTGACAGAGACTTTACATTGGATTCTCATGCAGAACATGAACAATAGGTCCTGACTGTAGCTCCTATTACAATGACCGCACCCTCACATTTGTCAGCAGAAGACAAACTATTATGTTGAATTCACTATTTATGTGTTACACTTTGTTTTTTTGTTAAAAACTCGGAGTACCA
>CALSBW010029656.1:162890-184143 GCA_943590975.1 Lindbergichthys nudifrons | reverse complement strand
CTCTACACCCCTGGCCGACATGTCCTTAAAATGAAGTCCGAGTTTGAAATATATCTCAAATAATGTATGGACCACCATTTCCCCACATAAACATAACAGTCTGCAATCAAACGGTTGTCTCCTGTGCGCTCCTCTTCCTACTTGGCGCACCGGTAACATGCTCGTGCGCACAAGAGGCTGAGCCGCCGAATCCCTCGGAACATCATAAAAGCCATTTTCAACGGTGTTCTGGTGAAAGATTAACTAGCTACTGGATGAAATAATATGACTGGTGGCATAGGTGCGAAAATTAAACACTTTTTGAAAAAAATATTATGATAAAATATTTTTATATATTTATAATTCTGCAAATATTACGATAAACTCACAGCTATTTCGCGGCCCGGCAGTAACACCTCGGGGACCGGGGGTTGGGAACCCCTGCTTTACACCACTGCCATACAGATAGAAAGACTAACACAGCCTACACACGGCGGCGTGCGTTGCCGCTTGACGGTGGGCGTGTCTTGAGCTTGGGGAGTTAACGCGAGCAACGCGACTAACAACCAATCACATGAATCTCCCGTGTCTCCCCCGGGTAAAAAGGCTTTAAAAAGGCACCCGTGTATGAATCTCACCATAGACATTCATGTCTAAAAAGCGATTTTTTTATTAATGTCTATGGTGCTATTTTATATAACATTCCATGCTGGCTAAATACTGTCTATGCCTGCTAGCTGTCCATTCAAACGAAGTACACTGGATATAAACTCCCCAAACAGGCGAAAACCTACCAGTTTCACCCACTGTCTCTGCCACCTCCCTCCATGCCTGGCTCCTCCGGTTTGTATCCCGGTAGGTGAACAGGGACTGAAAGCACCGGGTGATTCCCTACCGCTACGATTATTTTCTCCTCCATTTTTTGGCATATGAGGAAATGAACTGCGGTCTGGCTCTCCCAGCATACACGCGGCTTGATTGGCTAGAGCTTGTACTGGCAGATTTGCATATGCGGGATTTGATTGGCTGACGCCTCCGCTTCAAAAGTAGAACATTGCTCTACTTTTGCAGCGAGCACCGCGAGAAAAGCTACGCTTTGCTCCCACAATGCAGTTCGGCGAATCGTGACGTCACCCCATTCAAAGTGAATGGGCAGAAGCGTTGAAGCATCAACGCACGCCGCCGTGTGTAGGGGCCGTAAGCCTTGCACAGAGGCATGAAAATACATTTTCAAAATGCTCAACAGTGCTGCCAAAATTATAAACTGACTGCTACACAATTAAAATAAATGCTTTTATACATTTCTATTAGATGTGACTCTTTGGCGTTTCTGTTATTAACTGCTTTAGTTGTTCTGACTGCTAAAATCCTCTGTTATTCCTCATTTTAAAGCCGATATTCCGTGGGGTCGGGGGGCTCGGATCCTTGTCACCTTTTTCATACCTGATGAGTTTGCATCCCTGATACAAGCATAAAGGCTATCAGAAGAAGTAAATAGCTATGCTATAAAGGGGTTACATCATGGTGACATGACTTCACGTCACCACCACTAAGCTAAAGGCGGCTAAAGCTGTGCATGGTTAGGTTTAGTCACTTGTAAGCAACCTCTGATTTTAAGACACATAACATCTTTACATTCACAGTGGCATATTTTATGTAATATTAAAAAAAAAAAAAATGGGTGTTTGTGTTTACCACATACCTTATTTAGCTAATTTAAACACATACACATTACTAAATTGCTAACTCATTACATGGTTGAAGAATCATTCCTGCACCACTCCATAGCTGAAGGACAGACTACCTCAACCTTAAGCTATTGTTTGCACTGCTAGGATAATCAGAACCCATTCAATGTTATTTATCATGATAAACACACACACACTCATTAACTATTCTCTCTCTCCACCAACCTCACTGTCACTCATTACTGTACTGTGGGCAGAACTGGTTTTCAAGTCGTGGTGTCAGATTAGCAGCTAAATAAAAGCATATTTATGAAACCGCCAGCACACACATACACACACTTATCTCCCTCTTTAACTGCACCTGCGTGTGTTAAACACAAAATGCACACTGATGTATAACTTGAGTTGAATAAACATCTTGTAAAAATCACAAAAGATGCCTTTGCCATCCCCCCCCCCCCCCACCCCCCAAACACCCCACACCCCCCTCCCCCCCCCCCCCCCCCCCCCCCCCCCGTTGACAATCGCCAGAAGTTGGAGTACCAAACACTGACTCCAGGTACTCATCTGAGTACCTCACTGAGAAAGTTGTGTGCACCCCTGCCTATAGTGCTATTTTTATTTTTTATTTTTTTCACCCCTTTTTTATTTTCTGCCCCGCAGCCTCTACAGTTTTCATGTCGTCCTCTCTACTCCGCCACCATGCTGAACCTGTCGCTGTGTTTCACTGGCTTCAGGAACAAGGAGGAAATTGTGAGTATACTAATTTCAAATGATGCAACTCTTTTTGTTGAGGGATGAAAATGGGATACTTTCTTAATGATCATTCTGCGTGGAAAGATCGGTATTGTGTCATATGCAGCAAAATCCCAAAGAAACCACTGAGGCCATGCAGCTGAGTGTCTGGGTGTCAACAAGACACTTAAGCAGGGTGTGCAGCCTCTTCCCATTTCTAGGCCGTCAAATAAAGCAGCCCTTTGGGGTCTGCGGATGGAAATGAGCTCAAAGCTAAAATCTGGCATATTTACACTTGAAGCATTATTTGTCTTAAGTGTTCATTAATGTGCATTGTCCCTGTTCAAATAAACGATGAAATGAAAATAAATGTATACACAGGCACAATTCACCGTTTAGCTTCTCTATGATACAAAACCGTGGGGAACAGTTTTCCTACATTGCTGTGTTTTTATGTGCTTTACTGTTTCCACTGTCCTTCTCGTCACTACTGTCTGAAATGATTGGTTTGTCAGTTTGAGATATGGAAGAACAGTGACAGGAACATGAGTGAAACTAAACTCCAAAACAGATATCCTTTTAGAGTTTGTGTCTGCTAACTAGCACAGCGATACATGACTCAGGTCAGGTGGGGGATCCCGGGTCGGACACCAACGAGAGCTAAGATTGATATAAGGTTATTACAGATAAAATGGAATCCTTGTACACAATTAGTTGCTCTTGTTTCATTTGGACATAAAATACAATGCAACTCAATATTCTAAACTAAGCACAAAAAGTACGTACATTTGTGTTTGGCAGATTATTTCTTTGTTGTAACAATGCTTCTTGGCAATACATCTTATACCGTTGGGGGGGGGGGGCTTTTTATTTCCCTTCTTAAATGGTCCCACATTTGTGAGGAACATGCATTTGTGGGATGAGCAGCAGAGCTGAGTATGTGGGTTGCGCCCATGAAACATTTGCCAAATCTTTTCTGCCAATGCCAAACGGCTTTTCTTTGCTGTTGACTCTTGTTTGGTGAATTGGATGATTGAAGTCTGATAAAACAAGACATATTGGTAATTTACCAATTCATTAATTTAACGAACAGCAGCTTCAGTAGTGTGGGGAAGAACCATAGAAGCCACAACAGCCTCTCTTCCTCATGCTGGTCACACACTGCTGTGGGATGGCATCCCACTCTTCAACCAGCATTTGACGCATTCAGCCAGCGTGGTCGTGTTGGTCACTCTGGCCCTGCTAAAGATGAAAAGTTATAGAAAAAGCCACCAGCAAAGCCAAATGTTTGGTGAATATTGTTTCCCTCCTAGTGCTGAGCTCATGTTTGTTTTCTGTCCTGCAGAAGAACTTGGTGAATCTGGTTCATCACATGGGGGGGACCATCCGGAAAGACTTCAGCACCAAGGTTACTCATCTCATCGCCTACTCCACACATGGAGAGAAATACAGGGTGTGTACATTTTTATTTAATTTCTGTAGTCTAACTTTCTTTTAAATCAGTGGGTATCTCACTTCAATCAGGGATGCAAACTTGTCACCTTTCGGCAAAATTCGCCGTTTTGAATCCAAAAGGTTGTTTCTGTGATTCATGTAGATCTGCAATAAAAAGGGGGGGTCTGGGACCCGGAGTAATCTGCGGCCGCGAGCTGTTATGTGCCATCATGACGCGCATTGGTGTTATTTTTTTATATATTATAACGAAGCGCGAGCTGTGTGCTCGAGTCTTCCTGTCTGTCGGCTGAACTCTGCTGCTCTGGCATGAGGGTCTAACTTCAGCAGCTACATTACCTACGGTGCGTTCGTTAATAGTAACTGTGCGGTCCGGAGTCACTGTGGCACAGACTGGACTGCTGGTGAACAGCTGTTAGAACGGGCCGTTCAGGTGTTCAGAGCAGAGCTCCCTGTCGGAGCGACAGAGCGTAATGTGAACTGAAACGTTTTTCTGTCACAATATTATTTAAAGGGGACCTATCATGCAAAATGCACTTTTGTACGTCTTTTATACATGAATATGTGTCCCCGGTGTTCCAGGGAACTCACCAAGTGTCAGAAAACACAACCCTCTCTATTTTCCTCCATACCCAAATCTCTAAAAAAGGGGCTGCAACGGATCTGATAAAAACTGATCCAGATTTGAACACTGTCCTGACGTCAGGACGGTGGCGCTACGGCTATTGGGCCAACTCTCCACCTATCGGGGGAATGTGGGGTTGGGCCACGGCCGGCCATTGCCGCTCGAAAGCACTGGAGACGCTGTAGTACATATGCCAGGCCTGTAAGTGGCGCTGTAGTCTGCCACAAAAGCAGCGAAGAAGACTTCCCGCCCGTAGTTACCATGGTTACCCTTCTGTTTATTCTCCGCTGTGGCTTTTTTTCTCCCTCCCCGAGGCAAGCGTTTGTTCCCGCTGCAAACGCTTGCGGGGAGGGATTGCTCAATGTAATCCCTCCCCGTCGAGGCAAGCACTGTAATTCTCTCCGGTTAGTCCACCAGCAGATGACAAACACCCACCTCTCCGCCTCTTCCAAGGAACGAGGGGACCGTGCGGCAGAGTTTCAGTTTCAGTTTCTTTCGCCGGTCAAGATGTCCGTTAAAGTTTAAATCTTCCCGACAAAATTAGAAAAGTGCCGGTCAAAGGTCTTCTTTGTTATTTATTGAGCTTTAAAACAAATGAATAACGACTATATAATAAAACACGGAGGACGGAGATCTCTTTTTCTCCCCCTCTTCTGACAGCCCAGCAGCTGATCAGAGCATGGCTCACCTCTCCTGCAGGGGGGCGTGGTCAGCAGAATCAGACCCGTAGACAGCAAACAGCACATAGAGCGAAATGAGGCATGGCTAAAATGCATGATCTGTTTGGTATTTTGAAAACAGAAACTTATAAATATACCTTGTATAGGTATGGCCCTACAATATATCATATAAATATAGCATGATAGGTCCACTTTAAGGAATCGTTGAGCTAGCTAACTAGCATACATTGTCACTATCTGCTAACGTTAGCTTTAGTTTTCGTTTTCTAATAGTTTTTTCATAGATTATAAACAGAGGTGGCATAAGTATAGATTTTGTACTTAAAAGTATAAGTACTCGGGTCTTGTACTTGAGTAAAAGTAGAAGTACCAGAGTGTAGGAAAAGAGCCGTTTTTTTTAAGGGGGCGGGGTTAATAGGTTTATCTACGAAATAATCACCATGATAATGATTGACTGTATTGCCAGCAATCTACTTTTTCTCACAGAAAAATGTATAACTTGCTACATCTCCCAGTCAGCCAAACTACTACTCAAGCAGCATGCGTTATGCTATCATCTACGGCAAATGTGCAATCAGGAAAGCAAGTTCCCGTAAAGGCGAGTGGATTAATGGCAGGCAGTGAACCATTGATAAAAAGAACGGCTCTCACCAAGTACGACTCGGTTCCCTTCGTTCGTACCA
The DNA here is from genome assembly GCA_943590975.1 of Lindbergichthys nudifrons. Lineage (NCBI taxonomy): Eukaryota > Metazoa > Chordata > Actinopteri > Perciformes > Nototheniidae > Lindbergichthys > Lindbergichthys nudifrons. Next base: position 178,301 of record CALSBW010029656.1, on the reverse strand, counting down.
AAGAGCCGTTCAAAAGAATCGGATCGTTCGCGAACGTAACATCACTAGCAGCTAGTTTGAATGACTTTGTATACTGCAGGGTAGCTTGTGAATTTACTCAAGGTGGAACTAAAGTCTGATTTAAGAGTTCATTATATTTCACATCATTCATCCAAATCTGTAACTAAAGTTATTAAATAAATGTAGTGGAGTCAAAGTACACCATTTACCTCTGAATTGTAGAGGAGAAGAAGAACAAAGTAGCAAAACATTGAAAACTTAAAGGGGACCTATCATGCAAAATGCACTTTTGTACGTCTTTTATACATGAATATGTGTCCCCGGTGTTTTAGGGAACTCACCAAGTGTCAGAAAACACAACCCTCTCTATTTTCCTCCATACCCAAATCTCTAAAAAAGGGGCTGCAACGGATCTGATAAAAACTGATCCAGATTTGAACACTGTCCTGACGTCAGGACGGTGGCGCTACGGCTATTGGGCCAACTCCTCCACCAATCAGGAGGAGACAGCCACGGCCATTGCCGTTCGAAAGCGCTGGAGACGCTGTAGTACATATGCCAGGCCAGTAGATGGTGCTGTTCTCACTGAATCTGCCCAGACCTAGAAATGGTCAAATTGAGCAAAATTAGGCATGGCTAAAATGCATGATCTGTTTGGTATTTTGAAAAAAAAAAAGTATAAATATGCCTTATATAGGTATGGTCCTACACTATATTATTCAAATATAGCATGATAGGTCCACTTTAAGTAAAGTACAAGTATCTAAAAATTGTACCCAAGTATAGTACTTGAGTTTATGAACTCAGTTACTTTACACCACTGGCTATAAAGATAGAAAGACTAAGCCTTGCACAGAGGCATGAAAATACATTTTCAAAATGCTCAACAGTGCTGCCAAAATTATAAACTGACTGCTACACAATTAAAATAAATGCTTTTATACATTTCTATTAGATGTGACTCTTTGGCGTTTCTGTTATTATTAACACTGCTGCTTTAGTTGTTCTGACTGCTAAAATCCTCTGTTATTCCTCATTTTAAAGCCGATATTCCTTGTCTCCTTTTTCATACCTGATGAGTTTGCATCCCTGTCAATACAACTGCTCTTGTTCAAGCACAACGAGACAAAATGTAGTAAGAAGTTCCCAGTTTTATCCAATGGAGCCTCAAACTTTGTTTGGTATTACACCTGAATTGAAAGTGGTTTGTCCCCGTCAGATTTGTTTTAGACACACCGATCAGAAGTAATGCAAACAGACTAGGGAAATTGTTGTATTGAGTGTGACAGGGGAACTAGGAGAGCTTATACTGATACAATTGTACGTTGATATATTTCATGCCTCTCTTTTCTTTCTGTTATCATCTCCTGGTTGCACATTTACTCGTCTGCGTCTTCACTATGTCTTGTTCCCTCCTCTCTCAGCTGGCAGTGTGCATGGGGACGCCGATTCTCACTCCATCATGGATTCATAAAGCCTGGGAGGGAAGAGAAGACGTGTAAGTGAAGAAAAGGAAGGAAGGCTATCGGAGCTGCTCTCCTTTACAACAATATCTACATAATGCAGGGGAAAGTGTGAATGAGAAAAGTTATTTGGTGAGCTTCTCATTTGTGTATCCTGTGGTAAAGGCATGTCAAAGTGAAACATATCTACTAAAGTACTATTTACTTTATGTTCTCTCTGCAAGCCAGTATTTGAGCACAGGGAAATATTAGATCCCCAGTTTTCTTTTTGTGGTTTTTTTTCTCTTCTTTTTTTGTTTAACACATGAAAAAGTCAACTGCTGATGCACAACACTTTGTAAACCATACAAATTAGGTGTGCTGAATGATGAAGCCAAGTCCCACATACATTTGAGGAAAGGGGGTTCAATATTATGAATGATAATTTATTTTTTATTAGCACAGCTAACCAGAGATTCCGTTATAATTTATTTTTGCCGGTCAACATGTCCGTTAAAGTTAAAATCTTCCGGTCAAAGGTCTTCTTTGTTATTTATTGAGCTTTAAAACAAATTGATAACGACTCGATATTTAACAAACTAATTATAGTAGATTAAATACATTATTCAAAAGTGTACAGTAATTTACAATAACACAGGAATAATAAACGGAGCGCTCTCTCCCTCTCCTGACAGCCCGTCAGTATCATGCAGCTCGCTGATCCAGTAATGAGTGACCCGACAGTAAAACTAAACATATCAATAACTAGTTTAGGTAGTTTGAGAGGTTTTGAATAGCTAAGTGTAATATTCTAACCTGAAGTGTGTGTTTTCCGTTCACCGCTGCAGGTGATCCGCTAGAGCTGCGTGTCTCCGTCAGCAGCAGCTGATCCTGATCTCTCTCTCCCGTCAGATTAGACTTCACTCGCGTTTATTATTGTTGTCTGTCACATACTATACTTCTCTGTCACAAACTATTCTTGTCTGTCACATAAGTGGCGCAACTGATGCGGTATTGTGCTAAGGGGAAATTATTTTGACCGAAGAGATTTAGATTTGCCAGTCTTCAGCATATTTTACCGGTCAAAGTCCGGTAATTACCGGCTAACGCAAACTCTGCAGCTAACAACCCCTAAATACTTTAATGGCATGTGTTGTGCTGTGTGCATATACTCTTGCTCATGCCCAAAAATCTGACTCTTGGAGAAAAAAGAAGATTTTAAGCAGTAGTTGATCGTGGTACTATTAAATAAACTTATATATTAATTAAACCTTACAGTTTAAAGAGCTTCATTATTGGTGTTAAAAATGAATCTTAAATCCAGAAAAAGCAATGCTCTTGGGAATCTGAGAGGCCTCAACAGTCATTCTGCTGTCTCATCATGTATGTGTATGTAAGCCTTTCAGGAGCTTTAGAGGGTGAACAAATCCTGATGTATTCAACGATGTAGAATCAATTATGTTTAATGTACCTAATCTAAAACCACATTTTCAGAAATGATGACATGTTATTAATTGTAACCTTGTCTTTCTCCCTTCATGTGTTCAGGCTCTTCCATGCAGGAGAAGAGGAGTTTCGAACAGAGTTCAAAGTGCCTCCCTTCCAGGACTGCATCCTCAGTTTCCTGGGTTTCTTAGATGAAGATAAGGCCAACATGGAGGAGAGGACTCTCAAACATGGTCAGTGTCATTAAACCTGTGCAGCAGTGAATATACACATTATTTCATACAAAGCAAACACTTGTATTGTACAATTGTGTTTTGCACATGAACATGTATTTTCATCATCATATCCCTTTTCTCTGTCTCCAAGGTGGCACTTATCTTGAGGTTGGAGACGAGCGCTGTACACACATGGTGGTGGAGGAAAACTCAGTAAAGGAGCTGCCATTTCCTCCCTCCAGTAAACTCTTTGTGGTCAAACAGGAGGTAGGTTTTTTTGTTTTTTGTTTAAGAGTGAAATTTAACACCTCTGATACTACTTTAGCACCATTTTGACAAAACAGGGTATTGCCTTGAGTTCTAAATTATCGTTTTAATGTATTTCCCTATTTCAGTAAATAATGTGAGCCATGGTAGCATGGTGGATTGGGTGAAGTTATTTCAAAGGAAGTTGTGGTCCTTATAAAACCAGAGTTTTTTTGTTTTGTTTTCTCCCTTCTGTGTTAGTGGTTCTGGGGAAGCATACAGATGGACGCTCGGGCCGGAGAGTCCATGTACCTCTACGAGAAGGTGAGTGCATTATCGCTAGGGGTTAGGTATATGACTGAAATTTAGATTCACATTCCTTTTTTTGTTGTGTTTTTTGCGCAGTACTTTATCACGGTATTACAAAATAAAAAAAATGATTTACATGATTCTGCCTTATTTCATTCTATGCGGTATGTATGGGAAAATATCTTAAGAAAAATATAAAAAATAGAAAGAAATAAAACGTTGTGTTATTGACTCCTAAAACCAATACAAATAATGTGTATACCTTTTTTGAGAAATACCCTGCCCCATAATGTAGTTGTATAGTATATGTAAGCATATATTTTCAGATTTAACAGCCATGCTTTCATTTTGAGGTTGTGAATGAACTCTGTTGCTAAGCAACCGCAATATGAACAAATGATTTTTTTCACAATGGTTTTATTTATTTCAAATGTTTAAAAGCTCTAAAGTAAAGGGTGCCACATCATTTGTGATCCGACAAGCCAAACTAATAAGGACATTATTCTATATTAACATCTTTAACCTGTTAAAGAAACAGAAAGCTGTCCTAAAACTTTACGTCTCAATCATAGAATATCTAGAGATTTGGCGTGCTGACCTTTTCCCACCATAATTCATAGTAGGGATGCTCCGATCGGCCGCCGATCGATATCGGCCGATACTCACTTTCTGCCGATCGATTGGTGCTCTCTAAAAATGCCGATCGCATGAAAAATGATGACACTTTTCTCTGTGCGTGGCAAAACAAGCTCGCCAAAATAGCTTCACCAGTCTGGCAGTATTTTAAGGTGTCCGAAAATGACAATAAAATAGCGGTATGTAGGGATGCTCCGATCGCCAATTTTGGGGCCGATCGCCGGAATCAGTATCGGTCGATACCGATCGCCGATCCGATCGAGTGGGCGGGGCCTAAATGGAAGATTTAAACGTCACTTTAAATCTTCCATTTAAAGTGATGTTTAAAACTCAGATAATGGGGCTCATTCACTGGAGCTTCCACAAACAACAATCAACTTAATTATTACATTCAAATTATGTATATTATTCAAGTTTACATTCACTTTGGATAATACCACGGGAGAAATGAGCGGAAGCGCTCTCTTTTCCTCTCTCTCCCCCTCTCTCCCTCTCCTGACAGCCCGTCAGTATCGTCTCCTGCAGCTCACTGATCCAGTAATGTGTGAGGCCGACAGTGAAGAATAAACATATTTATAACTAGTTTAGCTTGTTCCAGAGGTAGATAAAATAGCTAAGTGTGTTAGGTCTAACTCTTGTGTGTTTCGCTCCGCTCACCGGTCCGTCATAGCGGGTGGAGCTGCAGGATTTCTGCTTCACACACACGTTGCATACCGCTATTTTACTGTCTTTTTCGGACACCTTAAAATAATGCCAGACCGGTGAAGCCATTTTGGCGAGCTTGTTTTGCCGCGTACAGAGAAAAGTGTCATGTATTTTACGTCATGCGATCGGCCCTCGCGATCGGCATGTTTAGAGAGCACCGATCGATCGGTGAGTATCGGCAGATCTCGATCGGTGACCGATCGATCGGAGCATCCCTAGCGGTATGCAACGTGTGTGAAGCAGAAATCCTGCAGCTCCACACGCTGTGACGGACCGGTGAGCGGAGCGAAACACACACTAAGAGTTAGACCTAACACACTTAGCTATTTGATCTACCTCTGGAACAAGCTAAACTAGTTATACATATATTTATTCTTCACTGTCGGGTCACTCATTACTGGATCAGCGAGCTGCATGAGATACTGACAGGCTGTCAGGAGAGAGAGAGGGGGAGGGAGAGAGAGAGAGGAAAAGAGAGCGCTTCCGCTCATTTCTCCCGTGTTATTATCCAAAGTTAATGTAAACTTGAATAATGTACTATATTTGAATGTAATAATTACGTTGGTTGTTGTTTGTGGAAGCTCCAGTGAATGAGCCCCATTAACTGAGTTTTAAACATCACTTTAAATGGAAGATCCCCATAGGCCCTGCCCACTCGATCGGACCGGCGATCGGCCCCAAAATTGGCGATCGGAGCATCCCTAATTAATAGAATTCTTGTTAAATCAGACAGCAAACATGATCTGTGGAGAGCTGGCAGTAGCAACGCAGTCTGTGTGGAAACAGCACATCACATGTTTTATACTGCTTGTACATAACCGAGACAATGGTACCTGTTTATATGAAACATAGTTTATTGAGAGCTGTGGCAAGTAGATTGTATGTGTGTGTGTGTGTTTGTTTTATCACCGTAATGACAGTAGTGCAAAATCCGACCAAAAATCTCTCTATCTCAATGTATAAGAATTGGACTACAGCATTACACAACCATGAATCAAGATTTATACATAAAATAAAATAAACTATATATATTCTCTATTTGCCTTCCTCACAGATAACTGTTTAAGAGTTTCTGATCATCTTCAAGAGATTCTCCGTGTATTCATGTTGCTTCTCCTTTTCACTCTCTCTCACTATATTGTCCTTTTTTCTTTTGTCCCGCTGCGATCAGAACGACAGCCCAGCCATGAAGAAGGGCGTGTCTCTGCTGTCCCTCACCACCCCCAACAGCAACCGCAAGCGCCGGCGTCTCAGGGACACGCTGGCTCAGCTCACCAAGGAGACGGAGATCTCTCCCTTCCCCCCCCCACGCAAGAGACCCTCAGCAGAGCACTCCCTGTCCATGGGCTCTCTGCTGGACATCTCCAACACCCCCGACACCTGCAAGGCCTTGGCAGGTAACAGAGAAATGACGGTTGACTATAAAACACCTTCTCCATCCGTCCCTTAATCCCTTTTATTTTCTCAGTGACAGTTACACCATTTCTTGTATGTATTAAAAGCAAAATAACTGAGAATATAGTTTTAAGGAAAGCAGTAACAAGATCGACTAATCTCTATTTCAGAAGACAGAGTAGGGAACAGTTCAGAGAGCAATCCTGTTGCCAGGAATAAGATGAGAAGGAGGAGAACCAGGGAAAGAAGGAGTAGGACAGACAGGGAAGAGAGGAGGAGGAGGTCCTACCTGGGGACTCTTCAACAACAAGAAGAGGAGCAGCAGCAGACAGGAACCTCAGGTCAGGCTTTGCTTCAGGATTACATGTATTGATCGTCAGAAGAGAGTCCAATTCAAAGCTAATATGAAGTACCCCGGCCAGCTGAGAGTAATGGAGTACCAACATGAACAGGGACGTGTGCAGTGTCACCTGACCTTACATTAGGGCTGCAACAAACGACTAATTTGATAATCGATTAATCTGTCGAATATTTCTACGATTCATCGGATAAAAAAGGCACCCAAAAGAAAATGGTTTCCATTTATTTTATTCAGAAAACTGCATTTCCAAATTGACAACATCAACACACAAAAACAACCCAAATGTAGGCTATATAACAGCTTGTTTTGAACAAAAAATATGTCTCTTTAGGTTGCTCGAACAAAAACAATGTTTTTTCAAATGATCAACAATGATAACTAACCCAACAGTTTTTTTTAGTTTTTTAAATGCTTTAATGGACTGGGTGAGTGCTAACAGCTAATGGCTGATGTTGTTTTTCTGTGGTTCTCATTGAAGATGACGTCACGGCTTCGCCTACACTGCGTTACTATAGTTACTGCCCCAGCTACTAAACTGTAATGGAAACGCAGCATAAAGTGAGCCAGTCCTAACGAGGCCTAACAAGGCCTAGCGAGGCCCTGTAGTGGAAATGCGCCATAAGTTAACTATTTAAACACTCAGAGAGTCCTTAACCTCACCTGAGCTGAGGTTATCCCGAGCTTGAATGACACACGGAGACCAATCAAGGGCTTTGATTTATGATCTGTATGACAGTGGCCATGGCGGCAGGCCACATCATGTAGACAGCCAGTCACCCAAAATATCCTCAGGCCAGCAGGCCACTTAACAGGCCAGGCCATCGGGAAACCCCCCGGTCCTCCCGATGGCCAGTCCGGGACTGGGTACAGGAGGCGTAGAGCGAGGGATCATTGTCCACAAGTTAATCGATCGCAGATGGCGTTGTGGTCGCGGACGGAAAAAAACAAAAACCTAAATGGGTCGTGAAATATACTTGGGCGGCCGTTAATATACCTGGGCGGCCCTCCCAAGTAAAGTATATGTGTGGGAAACCCTGCAGTTGGACTGTTAAAATGGCTTTGTATAAGCGAGAATCTGCCTCACAATATGTATTCAAAGTTTTACAATTCAATGTATGATTAAAAAAACAAAACAGAACCTAACTTTTAGAAAAGTCATCGTATAAAAAAACCTAAGCAAACCAAACTTGTATAAATAATAAATGAATTAAAACAATATTGATATTTTCATACACCCCTAATGTTATAAGTGACCCTATGATGATACTCATTACAAGTCCAATGAAAGTCCTGTCATAAAAAAGTACATGATTCATCAAATCTAAAGTCCACTTGACCTCAATAAATCCCTTAAAGGATTTGAAAGAGAAAAAGGATGTTGAACCCCCACCCTACTGCATTGCATGTTATTCAGTAGCCAGATGACCACATCCCAGTTTACTGTGCCTTCATACTGTGTCGCCCATTGTGCGAACTACAGACATAACCTTTTTAAATTCTAAATGAAAATTGATTACAATTTGTTATTTAGATTCAGCCCACATTTCATTCCAATTGCTTAAAAAGTAACATTGGAACATGCAGTGTATGCCCTTGCATCAGTGCAGTATTAACAACTAGTCTTCCTCCCCCGCTGTCTTTTTCCTCCAGAGAGCTTAAAGCCTTCCAAGAGTTCCACTCCGGTTGTTTCCAAGCAGTCAGCCAGGTGGCAGGTCTCCAAGGAGCTCTACCAGACTGAGAGCAACTATGTGGAGATTTTAAACACCATCCTACAGGTAACTGTGTGTGTATGTGTTCACACAATGTGGGCAATTTTAACACTCACTCACAGGTGGGCCAGTCGGTTGCCACTGACAACAGTTTGAGACTAAGCTACCATTATTAAAGGTGTGCGTGTTTGCATGCCCTCACTTGGCCTGTTTTATCAGTTATTCCCAGCAGAGTCAGACAGCTGCCTAGTGAGGGATAAAAAAACCTGCCTGACCATTTCTTTCTCTACACTACAAATGAAAGTGTTATTTCTTCATTATCTTTCTTGAACTTCCCTTTCATTTAGCCTTTCTACACTCACTCCCTTTCTGCCTCACACATCTATGGTGCATGTTTTTCCATCTCCCTCTCTTGTCACCTGTTTTGTGTTTTTGTTGTTTTTTACTAGCTTTAACTGTTCTTTACTCACAAAAGGCCACCTGATTTTAACTTTATCTTGGGATATACGGTTAAGGTCTTATGGAATTATCTGGCATGAATACAAAAAAGGAACACACCAAATGGTGAGGCAGCAGATAATATAGGCCCATGTTAATAAGATTGCATTTTTCATCTGAACACAACAGAAACAAAGGTAGACTGCCAATGTGTGTATGGCCTTAACATTGTACAGTGTATTGAGAGCCAAATCCTGTTTTTTCCTTCATAAATAAAAGTGTATTTATTTAATCCTGGGACATTTATTGTTTTTCACAGAATATGAAAAGTGCATAAAATATTAAAGGTTATACTGTATAGGACCCCAAATGACCCAGAGTAGGATTATACCAAGCCACCAAATGTCATCGTCTCCCAACTGGCGCATCATGCCTGTAGCACCAATAAAAGAACATTAAAACGAACATGTCATTTTACACTTTAGTTTTGCAATTTCCCATCTTGTCTTAAATACACACTGTCTTCTGTAATGTAAAGGCGCATCCTTTTGTTCAGAGCTTATGGCGTGTCCACTTGGACCCGCTTCGGTATTACTCATACTGACACGCATGTCCCAGCCCCAGAGAAATACAACACATCCCTACCCTATGACATCTTGTCATGCCCCTGGCCCGGTCTCTGTTGCTATGCACCAGGCGGACCTGTAAAGACCTCTGCCCTATAGTTTCACTGTCTCAGTGTGACTTTGTTGTAGGAGTGGGTTTGAGCACAATTTTAGGAACTCAGTTACAGTTAAATCCAGCTGCTTATTTTTCAACTGTCAAGAATGCAATGTCAAATGTTCATCCTATATTTAAGCAAATGGATGATACTAAGCCACTACACAGTAACCATCCTGTCTTAACATAGTGATAAAACAGCATCTGTTCTTCTATAATTGTGACATCTTGAGGTCCTGTTACAGTCTTATTTCAGTCAGTTATTTGTTCATGGGCTCTTTGTGGCAACTAAAAAAGAGACAATGTGCCTTTTCCCCCTTATTTTTCACACTTACTGAATGAGAGTATTGAAACTGAAGTCAGTTGCTAACCTGTTGTTGACTGACAGAATCAAGACATGCTACATCATGTAAAGATAGAAATATGAAAATACTGCAAGTAGAAAATATGGATGTGTGTCTTAACTCTCCTAAAAGAACATGTGTTATAATTTATGCTTTACTGCAGTTGTAATGTGTCTGCACTTCTCTCATGTCTGTTTTTTATTTGCAGCTTTTCAAGATTCCATTGGAAAAAGAGGAGCAGGTGGGCGGACCCATCCTGGCTCAGGAGGAAATGAAGACGATATTTGGCAGCATCCCAGAAATCCACGATGTTCACACTAGAATAAAGGTAATGTGACTCAACTCATACACATTTCAAACAAAAGATTGTGATGGTTTTAATCTTGAAGAGGCACTGTTGACCTAATTATTTCTCTGTGTTTATTCATAAGGGTGACCTGGAGGATCTGCTGACAGACTGGTCAGATGACAAGAGTGTAGGAGACATCATTCTCAAATATGTGAGTACTAACACAGTTTGCAAATATTGTTCTATGCATATTTGCATGTTTATACAACAAAGTACATACACATAGTCATTTCTGAAGTTTCACTCATCTGTAGGAATCTTTATCATAAATGAAGCTCCTTTGTTGAAATAGAATCAGTTTAAATGTGAGGTCACATCATCTATCAAACTAAATATTAACACACATAAACAAATAAAAAGGAGTTTGAAGCCATTGATTGGTCAGTGTCTACCTGAGGAGACTGCGACATGCTAACTCTGACCTGTGGCATTGGGCTTGCATTGTTTATTCTGTTACTAGTAAAATCCCACTTTTATAGTATTGCTTTTTTGTGATTTTATTTGGGTTTTATTACGTTCTATTTATTTTACTGTGTTTCATTGTGTGTTTAGTTGCTTTTTTTTAGGTCATTTTATTCTCTTTGTGTATTTAAGGGTCTGTTTTTATGTGAAAGCACTTTGTAACTCTGTTTGAACGTTTTTTATACATAAAGTGTTACCTATTAACACTGGGGCCTCTTCTCTTTAACATCTACATGCTACTGGCTCAGATAATGAAAAACTACAAAATAAGTTACCATAGCTATGCGGATGACACACACATTTACGTAACCATTTCACCAGGAGACTATTCTCCAATTCAAACACTGAGTAAGTGCAATGAACAAATCAATGACTGGATGTGTCAGAACTTTCTCCAATTAAACAAAGATAAAACTGAGGTAATGGTTTTTGGAGCCAAGGCAGAACGTATAAAAGTTAGCGCTGAGCTTCAGTCTGCAATGTTCAAAATAACAGATAGAGCCAGAAATCTAGGTGTAGTCATGGACTCTGACCTGAGTTTCAACAGTCACATTAAAACAGTTACTAAATCAGCCTACTATCACCTAAAGAACATATCTAGGATTAAAAAACTAATGTCACAGCAGGATTTGGAAAAATGTGTCCATGCTTTTATCTTCAGTAGACTGGACTACTGTAATGGTGTCTTCACAGGTCTCACTAAAAAATATATTAGAAAGCTGCAGCTGATTCAGAACGCTGCTGCTCGAGTCCTCACTAACACTAAGAAAGTGGATCACATCACTCCTGTTCTGAAGTCTTTACACTGGCTTCCTGTTTGTCAAAGAATAGATTTCAAAATATTGTTTCTGGTTTATAAAGCTTTGAATGGTTTAGGCCCAAAATACATGTCTGACCTCCTGCTAAATTATGAACCATCCAGAACTCTCAGGTCTTCAGGGACTGGTCAGCTTTCTGTCCCCAGAGTCAGAACTAAACATGGAGAAGCAGCGTTCAGTTATTATGCTCCAAATATCTGGAACAAACTCCCAGAAACCTGCAGGTCCGCTGCAACTCTTACTACTTTTAAATCCAGGCTGAAGACTTTTCTTTTTGCCGCTGCTTTTAAACTATTCATATCTTAAACTGCACTGTAACTTTTATTATCTTTGCTTTTTAATGCCATTTTCTTAATGTCTTTCATTTTTGTAAAGCGTTTTGAATTGTCTTGAGTCAAAGGTATTTAAAGTCATTATTGGGGTTAAAGTCCCCTCGTAGGTGGTTAAAGTCCCCTACGTGTGCCGTTTTGGTTTCAAGACCCTGGTTTCCGGAGGACACCAAAAAAGTCCTAGAAAAGACAACTTAAACTTAACTAATGTGCATTTAAAGAAAAGAGGAATAGTTTTGGCGAAAACTAAAAAGGTACCATGGGGTACAGGAATTAGTTTTGGTTTCAAGACACTGGTTCACGGAGGATACCAAAAAAGTCCTAGAAAGACAAGGTAAACTTAAAGGTGGGGTAGGTAAGTTTGAGAAACCGGCTCGAGATACACTTTTTGTTATATTCCATGGAATGCTCTTAACATCCCGATAGCAATGAATATCTGAAGTGCTTTGACAAAAAATCCATAAAAAAAAGTCATCTGTGGAAGCCGTAGTACCGTGCCGGCTAAAATGATTGGTCGGCTTTTTACAGTGGCCTACCTGCCTGTCAGCCTTCCATCTGTGCACAAACTTATCTCGTGCCCTCATTGGTCATGTGCGCGTAGGGTGACCAGATGTCCCGCTTTGCGCGGGACTGCACAGCATTTTCATGACTTTTGGTGCGTCCCGCAAATTGAGACGATGTCCCGCATATTTCATTTTGATTGGCCAAAACGCTTTTCTGCGGAGAAAGGCCGGCTCGGTTCGCTGACGGCCGGCACCGCCCATTATTATATGTTTTAAACGGCATTATGTAAGTTGCGCTGACAGGCAACAGAGGTCCACAGTGTACCCACCTCCCCCCCCCCCGTTGACAGTTCATGCGTCAACATTACATTTACATGTCCCACATTGTCCCACACAAACATACTCTCTGTCCCACTTGTGGCTTTCTGGCACCTGGTCACCCTATGTGCGCGTTCGTGTGTGTTGGAGGAGGGGCTCTGTAAGGAAGTGGCAGATTTTTCCAATTCTAGCGCACTCAAGCTGGTTTCTCCAAAATTACCTACCCCACCTTTAACTATGTGCATTTAAAAAATAAAAAAGAGGAATAGTTTCTAAACTAAAAGGTACCATGGGGTCAGATTATAATTTTCCAAAGGGGGGTTCGTTCAGATGTGTGTATCTCGCACTGTAACTGTGATTCATGTATCTTTGCTTTTAAATGAGTGTTTTTAGATATCATTTCATAATATGTTTCTTAAATGCTATTAATGACTTTCGTTTGTGTAAAGCACTTTGAATTGCCTTGTGTTGAAATGTGCTATATAAATAAACTTGCCTTGCCTATTATTCTAATAAATGACCAAAACAGTTGAGGCGGGGACATCTTGCCTGTGATCCTGTGTTGAGAATCATCATGGGTTTAATGCTTCTTGCTTTTATTCATCATTTATTTATTTATATGCATTCAAATTTGCAGGATTCCTGCTGTTCTGATTTAGATTTTTTTTTTCACGGTTGATTGCTCTTATTGTGAGTGGCTTTGGATAAAAGCCTCAGCTAAAAAAAATATATAATGTTATTCAGACGATTAAGGTTTGCTGAGCATAAATGCTTGTTACAGTAATGCACCATTTGTAGCTACTCAAAAAAAAGCAGTCATAGTTAACAGTGATTGTCAGGCAGTCACATGGAGGGAGTATTGTGGTATTGCAAATGATTCCTTAGACACTGGTTTGAAACGATCCAAATTGTGATTTATTGTTTTCCCTCCCCCTGTGTGTGAATCTTCTGACCTGTCCTCTTTTTCTGTCTTTCCAGTCTAACGATCTGGTGAAGGCCTACCCTCCCTTTGTCAACTTCTTTGAAATGAGCAAGGGGACGATTGTTCGTTGTGAAAAACAAAAGCCACGCTTCCACGCTTTCCTCAAGGTATGACCTTTGCAGCTACTCCGTGCTTGTTTGCCTGACAGGTTGGTGTCACGTAAAGACAGATCTTGCAGAAGAGACCTGCAAGGGGGTTGAAATGAGAAAAATAGATAGGACGATTGTACCTTTATGTCACTTCTTCACATCAACGCACACACTCTAGCCTTGTCATCATGTCTGAAAATGATTGAGTGTTTAGTTGTCATTTGTCCCAGGTTATGCCATTACTTTAGACATTTTGGCTGTTGTTCTTGGGGGAAATGTCTTTTTGATCCCTATCTCTATATAAAGTACTGCACCATTCTATAGGAAAGTGTAGTGCCTTAACATGTTTCAGTTGGTGTCTTCAATCAAGTTTCTTTAGGAAAGTCATGTCAATGAGAAACCCAGTCTTCACAATCTTTGTAGGATATTGGGGGAAAAAAACGTTCTTCCCAGCGGAATTACTCCCGGGAAACACTGATTTCCTGTGCTAGGTTTATAAGTAAGCATGTTCAAGACCAACATTTGACAATACTTGAGGTGTACAGTAACACGGTCACAGTGTCACTGATATAGCACTCATTTTCAGGCAAAATCAATCCTAGATGACAGGCGTCCTTTAAGTTGTTATGGAGGATAGCTCCTGTAAGCTTGTTTTGTGCCGTCACAAAACACAATTTCCCCCTCGGATCAATAAAGTATTTTGATTGTTTGATATGATAGCATCACCTTGGATGACTTGAAGGGAGCAATAATAATATAATAATTAATCAATATCAATATTTTTAGCTGTGAATTGATCTGTGAGTGGTGCAGGAATGAGTTCTAAAACCCAGTAATGAGTAAGCAGTTTTCCACTTCCAGATCACTTGCGCAAAGTTTTTGAAAGTTATTTTGGTTAGATCCATGCAATGGGGTCGGTGATAAACACAAGCTTAAGAGTCCTTCACGTTTTGTTGTACGACCTCTAATACGTCAGTAAATACCACACTGGTGAAGGTCTGAAGCTTCTATGTGTCATCAAAATAGCATTTGCTGACAAGTGATTAAATGAAAATACAAAATGTCATCATGCCAAACATTAGCCGCCTTTAGCTTAGCAGAGGTAATGCACAGCCATGCGACCACAATGTAGTTCAGTTAGCTTTGAACTTCTAGCAGAGGCATTAGCACTTCAGAACTCTTTAAAGTAGTGTTGATATGTGAAGATTATCCTTCTGAATGCTACATGGAAGTATGTAATTACCAAATATCTTATTTACATGCAATATTCTGAAATGTAACGGAGATTTTGTTGAGGGAGCTTTTCTGATACTTCTGCCTACAAAAATACGTCATAACACCACTCCATGCTGATGGTCAGTGTGCATTGCACATTTTTATTTCCCAATTAAATGTGTATTTGAGGTTTACACAGACACTTCTTATCACAATAATATATCCTTTTTTTTCAGATCAACCAGTGCAAGCCAGAGTGTGGCAGGCAGACCCTGGTGGAGCTGCTCATCAGACCTGTACAGAGACTGCCAAGTGTGGCCCTCCTTCTTAACGGTAACACACACACACACACACACACACACACACACACACACACACAC
>CALSBW010029656.1:124140-148630 GCA_943590975.1 Lindbergichthys nudifrons | reverse complement strand
ACACACACACACACACACACACACACACACACACACACACACACTAGGGCTGCTCGATTATGGCAAAAATCATAATCACGATTATTTTTAGTCAATAATTGATATCACGATTATTAAATACGATTATTCATTGACTTTGAAAAAATCAATTTATTGAACTTTAAAACAAATAATAATTTCAACAGTATATTTGTAACTGTTGATTACCCTGAACGTATATGAATGTATAAATAAATGATACATTTAAATAAATAATATCAAAATAATAAATACCAATAAACAAGATCAACAAATATTTTGGAGCGCACTTCCACAAGCTACTAAACATATATAAATATGATAACTAAAAATAAATTACACTAAAATTAATTAGATAAAATATGTTGTAGTTCACTGTCACAACCTAGCAAAGCTAAATAATAGTTTTTTTTCGATTATGTTGTTTTTGTAATTGTGGCAGGCCAAAATCGTAATTGCGATTAAAATATGATTAATTGCACAGCCCTAACACACAGACACATACACACTTTTTGGCTAACACAGTTCTATGCTGTTATGTTCAGTCATTGTTCTTATGTTGAACATGAATACATTTGCTTTGTAAGTAATTATGGGACGTATTTCTTCTTTCATAGCAATTTTCCTTCATACTTTCTTGCCGTGAAATAGGTCTTAAATTCTATTCAAAGTGGTCTTAAAAAGGTCTTAACAAGTCTTAAATTTGACTTGGCGAAACCTGCAGGAACCCTGTGTTAGTATTTCTAAAAATCTCCTGGGGGAGTCTGAGAATCCCCCCAGATCCCCCTTCTGCGGTTGGGTTTTCAGCATGTGGGCCTTTTTATGTTATACAGTTCAGCTTTGATTCCATCATCTCATTAAACCTTTTTTAAAAGCATACTTTAGTTCTGTGAAGGGATATATGCACTGTACTTCACTTTAATTAATATTGTATGCTGAAAAGCGTATATATTACAGCATGATTTTTGTTGAATAGATTTGAGTCGTTCAAATTTCGGGTCGCGATTTATTGACAAAGGAAAAAGTGGGTCCCGAGGCCTGACCAGTTGAGAACCACTGTGTTAGACAGGGGAATCACAGCGGCTTTCTGTGTCAGCGACTTTGTTGTAGCTTTAGCTAAGTGTAAGAAAATGGTCGACTTCATGCCAAACATTCCGGAATCATGTTATAATAAAAGAAAAAGCCTTCTGATTCCTCTTACTAATTTGTCATGCATTTCTTTATTACAATACCACACATGATTGTTTTAAAGTAGTATTTAAAACTTGAGATTGATCATTACAAATCACAGATTATTATTGTGATTAATGCAATAATATTTGTAATTCAATTGACAGCACTACAAATTACCCTTTTTTTTTTTTTAAACTGACTTGAATTACATGAATGAAACTGCACAAATCATCAAGTGCAGACTTTCCTTTGATGAATATCTGAAGTATAAAAGTTACATTTTAAACTGAATGTCAGCAAGAAATCACCTAAGTACCTTGGAATAATGTACCGAGAACAACAACATAGTATGTTATAGTGTTGCACGGTGTACCGATACTTGAAAGGTACCGCGATACCCTGCCGTTAAAAACGTTACGATTCCTCCGTTTCATTAGTATCGGTACTTTAAGAATGACGGGGAAAAGTACTCCGGTGAGAAAGCGCTGTTTTAATAAGAGCCGTGTGTGTTCAGCGCTCTGCTTCCACTCCCTGCACTGCAGCCGTGCCTCCAGTCCCTCCCCTCTCAAGCACGCTCTAAGTGCCTCCCCTCTCTCATGCACGTGCTAGCTGCCAGAGCATGTGAGAAAACGAGAAGCATGGCTGCAAGTGGGAGTGCAACTGCCGCTGCGCCTCGGCTTGTTGACAAAAAAGACGCCAGAAGCGAAATTTGGAAGTATTTGAGCTATATCTCTGACAGTGAGGGCAAGCCTACAGACACCACGAGGCCTGTCTGTAAGAAATGTTTTAGATCCCTGCAAACCAAGGGAGCCAACACATCAAACTTGGCTAAGCACCTCGCAGACCGGCATGCAGAGCTGTTTAAAGAATTTAAAGACAGACAGGTTAGCGAATGTGATAGATAACATAATTACATCATGCTCAAGCCCATGTCCTCAAATCTAAGTCAAACAAGTGTCATTTATTTTGTGACAAACAAACGTTCTCGTAGTTTGACGAGGCAATTAATGGCAATGATAACTGTCTAATATGGCTATCTTTTTAGCTAACTTACCAATGTGGCTAACAACTGCAATGTACATTTTGTCAATAATTATTTACTGTACTATTACATGTTAATACAATATAAAGTTAACTATCAAAGAAATCACATAAACTCAAGTATAAAGAAGAGACCATGTTGTAAGAAAACACTTAACAGATAAACTACAATTTTATTGATCATGAAAATAATAAAAGAAAAGTATCGAAAAAGAATCAGAATCGCAATTCTTGACTTGGTATCGGTATCGAAACCAAAATGTTGGTATCGTGACAACACTAGTATGTTATAACATTTTAGACTGTCAGTCCTTCTACCAATTCTTTTTGTCTTACTTTTACAAAGGTACTTTTATTTATGGTTCGCGGAGTCTTGGTTTAACAGCCACATATGTAGAGGTCAACAGTTGTCAGCTTTTCAAGAATTAAGTCTGCATTTATTCATTATCTACGTGACTACTGCTCAACCCATATAATAATAAAAGCACTACAGATGGCAAGATGTTTTGCCTCTTATAAGAAAAACTTGACAGATACTGAACATTTTCAGTACGTTTCACAAAAGCTAATAGCAGAAGGTAAGATAGCAGTAAAACGTGTTTTTAAAAGGCACAGAAACATTACAATGCTAAATTTGTTCTACCTGTCTCATCTTTAAGTATTTTTCCACTGACGCAGTCATTACATGGCGTCAGGTCTTTGATTGCATTCAAATACTTCTGTGATAAAACATAATTACAACAGTTTTTCAAACTCAAATGACAATAATTTAAACTTCACCCCAGATTAAAAAAAACTGTACCGGGCGGATAAACGCGTCATTTGCAGGAAACAACGTCTAAGGAATCTTAATATTGAATAAACTATGAATGTTTTATATCCATGTAACGGGAAGAAACTCAGCTAACTGATCTTTTAAAAAATAAAAAAATAAAAACCCACAATGCTAACACTCAGGCTCTGAATTAGCCACGAGCGAAAAAATGTAACCTATCACTGCACCTAAACTCACTCATAACTCCCTTATTACTTATCCTAGATGCACAGCCAACCCATCGATTAGCATCTCCTGGAGACACAGAATCGTTTGGTGCCCACCTCAACACTCAGTGATAAACATTTGCTACAACACAGCTACAAACGCTAACATGGCTTACCTTGGTCAAAACTGGTCTTCAATGGCATTAACCTCTTAAGCCCTGACTGAGCCTGTTTTTCAGGTCTCAGGCTCGAAAATGACATTCCCAGAACAAATGACCATATCTTCCCTTCTAAAAGGGTTAAATTAATAATCTTTATTCTCAAAGTAATGATAAACCTGTGAGTTGGATGTAGAAAAGTCAGAATCAATATAGATGTTTTTTATTTTAAAGAAAATTCAGATTTTACATAGTAAAAAAACTGTAAATTATAGTGCCCGTCCAAAAATAATTTTTTACTTATAGTGAAAACTACCCTTGGATGATGGTTTAGTAGACTAAAAGCTTTAGGAATCCAAAGTACAACATATAATAAGTACCCTGTATCAAGATTGATGCAAAACAAGTGAAATTTGACCTTTTTAGAGAGAGAGAGATTTAGCCAAGAAAAACCACTTCTGGGGTCATTTGGGTGGATTTGACCTATCTCTGGCCCCCCTTGCTCGATTTAGATGAATGAAATATCTTTATAACCGCTAGAGCCAATGGAATCGAGGGAAAGTTATATAAACACCAAATCGTTAACAAATAAGGAGTGAGAGTGACGCGTTGCCAAAACCGGAAGCTGCATACACTCTGGTGGCTACCATTAGCAGCTAACTTTTCCGCTCCGATTTTTACATAAAAAATGGAATTATGGATTATAAATAATTTCTTCAAAGGCACAGGTACATTATCAACCTATGGATCAACAGTTGTAGCATTTTCTTTTTCGTTTTAATGCCATTGAACACGTCTTTTGACCTAATTGACAGCTACGGTGAGACGATCTGCCGTAAAAGCTCCGTAAAGGTACGTGTTGTGATGTCTGTGTTTGCTTCCCCTGTCGCAAGTTCGGATCGCTCAGTGATGATACTATACCTAAATAATCAGTGGAGTCTCAGCTTTAATCGGCTATATTGTATGTGCAGCTACGATAAGTAATAAGGGTATTTTTATCTTGAATTGTGTGCCGCAGTGCGTTAGAATTTTTTCGCTCAGGGGTCATTTAGACGCTTCTTATGAGACTTGTGTTTTGTTTTGGTAAAAATGGTTCATATCTTCAGTTAGCTGAGATTATTCCCGTTAATCTGGTGCTACACATTAATAGTTTCATAAATGTTAAGAAGCCCTGAGACATTATCTCGGGAAAAAAACGGTGGGAGGGGTCCAATGGGGGGACCACCGTGCTTAAGAGGTTAAAACGATAAAGAAAAACGATGCTGCAGTTAATCCAATGTGTCTGTGTCCTCTTTGAAATGATTTCTGATCATCCATAAGCAATAAAACTGCTTTTTCGTTTCCAAATGTCTGAGCGAGAGATCGCTTCACTCTGGTGCAAACCTGCATGCGGGAAGCCCCCACTGTTTGTTTTCATGACGAGTGTGTGTGGGGGCCTCCCCCTTCGATTCTATTGGCTCTAACGGTCAGAAAGAGGTGTCAACCATCAAAATCGACCAAGGGGGGCCAGAGATATGGAAAAAAAAACATTTTCACCCAAATCACCTCAGAGGTGGGGTGGTTTTGGCTAAACCTCTCCAAAAAGGTCAAATGTCATTTGTTTTGCATCATTGGTTATAGCTTTCTTACTCGCTGCAAGTAAAACCTTAATCAAATATAGATCGCCTCCCATCACAACATCCTTAATGTTCCCAAGATACATCACCGGGCAGGTATTTGGGATTCCATAACCCAAAATAATTTTGACAACTGCATTAACCTTCTCCCAATATTACCTTATCTTTGTACAGTTCCAGAAAATGTGTGAGTGGTCAGCCTCCATGTTCCCAAACAACCTCCAACACTGTTGCTGTACACCAAGTTGCCTGCTCTTTATTTTGGGTGTTATGAAAAAGCGAGTCAGGTTCTTCCAGCAGAATTCCCTCCATACTAATGAGTTCGTGGATGTAAATTGCGTCTCAAACATTTGAAACCATTCTTCCTCTGAAATTTTAATTTGTAACTCTACTTCCCATTTTGCTTTTATGTAGATAGTCGATTCCCCCCTGTTTCTCCCCAAAGCCTGGTAGAAAGCAGAAATGATCCGAGACCCCTTCTGCTGATACGCATCCACAATCACCCCAGTTACAGTATCTAAAGATTCATCTGCATTCAGCCTTATCTCTTTTACAAAATAGTGTCTTAACTGCATGTATCTAAAATAATCCCTGTCTGTAATACCATATTTATCCTGTAATTCCTGAAAACCCATCAATTCACCCTTTTCTGAAACCGTACACATTGCTGTTATGCCCTTTTGCACCCATTCTTTGAATGCTGGATCGTACACCCCTGGTTTAAAATTGGCATCGTATGCAAACCACCTCAGCGTGTGTATCCCTCTCTTTAATTTGTATTTTGCTACTACAACATTCCAGACCTCTAGTGTAAACGCAACTGTTAATTTCACCTCTCAGAGCCTTCACAAAATTCCTATCTCCTACCAAGGCCTGAATGTGGTGACCCTGTACCTCCCTTTTCCATGGCTTTCCATCCAGACTCATAATCTGGTCTACACCAGTAGGCCAAAGGTTTGAGTTGGGCTGCATAGAAGTATTCCCTAAGATTTGGTAAAGCCAAAAATGGGGGGGTGAAGAGCTCGATAAAAACACTCGTGAAAAGTGATGTTTAAAACTCAGTTAATGGGGCTCATTCACTGGCGCTTCCACAAACAACAACCAACATAATTGTTAGATTCAAATGAAGTAGCCTACATTATTCAAGTTTACATTAACTTTGGATAATAACACGGGAGAAATTAGCTGAAGCGCTCTCTTTTCCTCTCTCTCTCTCCTGACAGCCTGTCAGTATCTCATGCAGCTCACTGACCCAGTAATGAGTGACAGTGAAGAATAAATACATTTATAACTAGTTCCAGAGGTAGATAAAATAGCTAAGTGTGTTAGGTCTAACTCTTGTGTGTTTTGCTCCGCTCACCGGTCCGTCACAGCGGGTGGAGCTGCAGGATTTCTGCTTCACACACGTTGCAAACCGCTATTTTATTGTAATTTCAAACACCTTCAAATACGGCCAGACTGGTGAAGCGATTTTGGCGAGCTTGTTTTGCCGCACACAGAGAAAGGTGTCATGTATTTTACGTCTCACGATCGGCCTTTTTAGAGAGCACCGATCGATCGGCAGAGAGTGAGTATCGGCCGATATCGATCGCCACGCAAAAACTGCGGCATTTTTACAGCTCCTTATGGGTAATGCAATTTGTGAAGTGCTTTCCTCTGTGGTGAAATTATCAGCACTGCACCACGGAGGAAAGCGGCAGAAAGTCGCCTGGAGTTAAAGAGAGCAGGGCTGCGTTACGTGCATGGCTTCCTTCTGCAGGTAACGGGGAGACGCGCTCTGGCGGCGGTCTCGTTCAGGATCCAAAAATACAATTTAAATATTTTGCACACTTATTCCTAGTGTGCCACTGGTTACGGTGCCAGGGGTTGCCGACCCCTGATATATAATATGAATCAGTTAGTCCCGGGAGGGATCCGCTCATACTCTTGTAGCCTCTTCCTTACTCTGCTCGCGGTCTCGTCCCCACCTTCACTACTCTCTCCGACGCGCTGCCATGTCTTGGTCTGGTGGAGACGCTCCATCTCCGGGTACAGCTCCAAAGCGTTGCGGTCTGGTATCTCCACGGAGAATCCTCAGCTCCTGCGCTGCATCTTGCGCATGTGCCGTGTCGTATGTGCGTGTTCCCGAGTCCCAGTGAATACGTACATTTTTCTCTTTAAGGACCCTCTTTATTCCCACGTACGCCTTGCGCTTCAGGACGACCTCCGTTGCATAGTCGTGATCGAACGATAGACGTCGCCCTTCCATCAGTATCTTTTTTTCCCAGGCCTTTTTCAGTACCCTTTCTTTGGTGTTAAACTCCAGAAAGTTCACCACTATGGACCTTGGCGGTGCATTCCTTTCCGGTTTGCGAGCCACAGCTCTATGGGCGCGTTGTATCTGTAGGTTGGTGTCCGGTAAAGCGAGTTCAGTTTTCAAAAGTTGATCCACAAAGTCAGACATGGAGTTACCTTCCTTCTCTTCGGGTATTCCATAAATGCGCATATTATTTCTCCTGGATCGACCTTCCAAATCCACCAGTTTCCCCTGCATGGCTCTCTGTTCTTTCATTGATTTAATCAACGCTTCTGACATAGCCATGTTTACTGTCTCCGCCTCATCGATTCGTTCCTCCGCTTCTTTCAGCCTAGTTTCGTGGGCCTGGGTTAGCGCGGAGTTAGCAGAACGTTTTTGGTACATTTCCTGCTTCATATCTTCGAGTTCAGATTTCATGTCTCCCTTGATTTCTTCTTTAAGTTTGTTTAAGTCCACTTTATGCTCAGCCCTGAAATCACGTATTTCCTGGAGCACTGAGCGCATGGTGTCTGCCGAGTCCTGTTGTGAGCTAACGGATCTAACGGAGCTTTGAGCATCTTCCATCTCCGGTGTATTCTGTCTTTCTAGTTTGTCACCTTTCTTTTGACTTCTAGTTCTCTTTCCCCCTCTCATTCCAATAAAATTACAACGATTTGTATATTACTTGGCGAGTTAAGGGGGGTGATTTCCAATTGCTATCGAGAGCTAAAAATTAAGCAGCCATCTCACTCGCCTTGCTCACCGGAAGTCCACTCTGGTACTTCTATATCACTCAAGTACAAGATCTGAGTACTGCTCCCACCTTACACGTAATTGGGCCTACAGAGCTTCGAGTTATGGCAGTCGCAAACTGGTCATTTCTCCCCCCCGCACACACAGGGAGAGATCGCTCTTATGCAGTGAAGAGAGCGAAAATAATGACATTGCAAATTGGTTGGACAAAATGTGCCAGAAATAATAAATATGAAATACATTTTAAATCTTTATTTTTAATTGCTCCAGTACCGATAACATGAGAGCTTATAGACACCACGATCTTTAAAAATGTAGCCCCGGGGCCCACTTAATACTGGGTTTAGTTACCAGTCCCTAGCCCAAACCGTGGCCGTTTCTCAATGTCGAGTAAACCTACTGCAGAGCCACTATTTCAAGTATACTACGTCATCGAGTGGCGCCGAAGGACTGTTTAAATGCATGTTAAATGCCCAGCATTCGGCGCCACTCGATGACGTAGTATACTTGAAATAGTGGCTCTGCAGCAGTTATACTCGACATTGAGAAACAGCCCATGTTCCCGTTTGTGTATACTTCCTGTCTGTCTTCTTCTGCTGTTGCCTTTGGTGTTCACTTCCTGTCTGTTGTCTTCTTTTGTTCGCTTTAGTGTTTAAGTCCTGTTTGTCTTCTGCTGTTCCCTTTAGCGTTCACTTCCTGTCTGTCTTCCTCTGCTGTTTCATTTAGTGTTTGCTTCCGGTTTGCCTTCTGCTGATTTCTCTGGCGTCCAGCTCTCTTTGTCTTGTAACCTGTTGACTTTTCTTTCGCTGTATTCTTGTTCTTCTCTTTTTCTTTACCTTGCTGAGGACGGTTTAGCCAGCATAAATACAAGGTTTTGTGTTCTCCACAAATATAAAAAAATGAATATTCAAAAAGTATCCCAGTTTTGGCCACAACTGATGGTTAATTGATCTAAATGGACAAATTGACCATCAGAATCCAGTATTCAACTAAGCCGTCTAATATTTAAATACAATACGCAATGCTAAGATTCTGTGTGTATCTGTGTTCTAGGTGACGAGGGCGTTTTCCTTCACTAAGACCCCGAAGCGTGTGATCCAGAGGGCGTTCATGGCCAACAACACTCCTGATGAGAAAAGGCTGAGTTGTGAAAACCGCATCGGCAGCAGCGCCACTCTGGCTGTAAGTATTTCTGTTTCATGCACGATAAAATGCTCTCATGTCCAAGTTCTTAGTGATTGAAAGTCTTCTTTAATTTCCTTTTTCTTTTATGATCAACATCATAACACAATTATTAGAAGGTTTTAATCTATTAGATGTCTCTTTCCGTATATCTGTTCCGAACTTCATTTCTACTCTTTCTATCTTTGCTGAGAAACCAGGCGATTGATCACTCGGTCAATCGATGATGAACCAGCTTTTAGTGAGTCTTGGTTGTTTTGATCCGGCTTAATAAAAAGAAGGAAAAAGGCTTGTGCGCTTAAGCATTTCAGGACTGTTATTTATTTGTTATTTTAGCAATTTACATACTTTTTTTCATACTTTTCTAAATACTGTAGGTTAACCTGTTTAGCCCGAGAGACCCCGGTACCGTGGTCCTCCCGCAACATCTTGCAGGAAACAGTGTCTGAGGGAATGTTCATTTAATAAACTATGAATGTTTTATATCCATGTAACGGGAAGAAACTCATCTAACTGATCATTTTTTTTCTTGTTTTCAAAATAAAACCCACAATGCTAACGCTGAGCCTCTGAATTAGCAACGAGCGAAAAATGCTAACAGATTACTGCACCGAAAATCACTCGCAAAACCTTATTATTTATCTTTTCTGCACATCCAACACATCGATTCGCATCGTGAGATGACACAGAATCGATGGGTACATACATTATCACTCTATGATACGAACTCGCGACTTTATAAACAAAAACAGACATCAATATATGTGGCGCTAGGTAGCTAAAAACGCTAACATGGCTTACCTGTGTCGTAGTCTGGTCAAAAGTGGTCTTCATTGGCATTAAAACGATAAAAACGCTGCTGAAGTTAATCCATAGGTTAATCCAATGTGTCTGTCCCTTTGAAATGATTTCTGATAATCCGTAAGGAATAAAACTGCTTTTCCGTTTCCAGATGTCAGAGCTAGAGTATAGGTTCGCTCTGATGCAAAACTGCATGCGCGAAGCCCCCACCTTTTTCTGTTACCGTGTGTGTGTGGGGAAATCCCCCTTCGATTCTATTGGCTCAACCATCAAAATCGACCAAGGGGGGCCAGAGATATAGAAAATCCACCCAAATGACCCCAGAATTTCTTGCTAAATCTCTCCAAAAAGGTCAAATGTCACTTGTTTTGCATCAATCTTGATACAGGGTACTTATTATATGTTGTACTTTGTATTCCTAAAGCTTTTAGTCTACTATCCCATCATCCAAGGGTAGTTTTCACTATAAGTAAAAAATAATTTTTTGACGGACACTATAATTTACAGTTTTTTACTATGTAAAATCTGAATTTTCTTTAAAATAAAAAACATCTATATTGATTCTGACTTTTCTACCTGTGAGTTGGATGTAGAAAAGTCAGAATCAATATAGAATTTTTTTATTTTAAAGTCAATTCAGATTGAACATAGTAAAAAGAAATGTTAATTATAGTTTTCCAAAAAAAATAAAACATTACTTATAGTGAAAACCACCCTTGAATGATGGGATAGTAGACTAAAAGCTTTAGGAATCCAAAATATAACATATAAGTACCCTGTGTCAAGATTGATGTAAAAAAGGAAAAATGTCACTTGTTTTACGAGAGATTTAGAAGAAAAAAAAAACACTTCTTGGGTCATTTGGGTGCATTTTCCATATCTCTGGCCCCCCTCGGTCGATTTTGATGATTGACACCTCTTTTGAACCTTTAGAGCCAATAGAATCGAGGGGAAGTTCCTAAAATCCATCTAAACATTACCCATTGGTGAATGAGTGATGCGTAGACAGAATGCCCAAAACCGGAAGATGGGTTGTAGCTCTAATAGTGCTAATAACAGCTAATATGAAATCTCCGTTTTTGACAAAAATGGAATGATGGATTATCAGTAATCATTTCAAAGTGACATAGACACATTGGATTAACCTTCAGCATCGTTGTATGTGTTTTAATGCCATTGAACACAAATGTTGATCAGAAAACAGCAACGGTAAGACTTATTTTCCATTTTGGTCCCGTAAAGCTACGCTGTGTGATGTCTGGGTTTGTGCAGATCCGATAAGTAATAAAGTATTTCTACCATGAGTTCTGTGCTAAGTGCGTTAGCATTTTTTCGCTTAGTGCTAATTCAAAGGCTTGGCGTTAGAGTTGTGTTTTGTTTAACAAAAAATGGTTCATATCGTGAGTTAGCTGAGTTTCTTCCCGTTAAGTGGGTATGACACATTAATAGGTTGTTAAATATTAAGAAGCCCTGAGACACAGTTTCACAGCGGGGGCTGCCGGGCTTAACAGGTTAAAAGTTGAGGAATATAAAAATGTCTGCAATTTTCACAACATTAAAACACTACCTCCACTTTTTTATTACCTTGTTCCCAATGGCGCACAAATGTAAATGCATTGTGTGTTTGGCCTTGTAGTTAGGATTTATTTCAAACAACAACATTGTCCTTCGATTGATTCTAGCAGGCAAGTTTGTTGTATGTAAATAAAAAATAAAACTATTGGGTATTACCAGCAACAATCGGGGGTGGCCAGGTGCATAAATGCAGGTCCATGGCTCATTTTTGGAATGCTACATTAATTAGCATATTATGATTGCTGTGTCGAAAAACAAACATCATACATGATAGGCAGAGGTGTCCAATAAAATGCAGAGACGTGCAACAAAATCTCTGGCCTATTTGAGTTAAATAAGTTGCTAAATTAACTGATATTTGTCAAAATTGGTCTTTGAATTTAGCTTCAGTAAAACGGGAAGCGTTCTTTATTATTTTTCCCCTCTAGCACTTCCTTCATTACAAACAGAGTAGTTGAGTGACAGCTATAAATACTGCATCCAACCAAAAACCCTAAGGATTTACGTTTTAGAACTTTCTTTAAAGTCTGTGTTTAACAATTGAACAGGGTAGGGCAGGTTTTGCATTTTCTTTTTAGAAATACATTATTGGCCCATCAAGATGTATTTCCATAATTACATTTCCCCCCCTGCTCTGCTCAAACATAAAGCTTTACTTAATCTTTCTCTCCTTTGCCTCTTATTCCTTTTTTTAAAGCAGTCATTTCTGTCTTTTATTTCAAGGATATCCTTTCTCTTTGAATTGTAGCATGTATATTCTCTGCATGTCTCATGTGTAAATGCCTGCTCCATGTTTCTCCCTTCTGTCATGTGCTCTAGATGTGTCGCTCTACCTCCACGTTCAGTTTGAGCGATTCTGCCAAGAGCAGTGCAGTGGTGCAGCGCTCTAACTCCCTGGACCACCCTCCCGTCAGAGCCAGGGTCCCCATCTGTATCCGTACCCCCTGCAGCCCAGCGCATAGCCCCGTCCGTAACGCTGCCCCTGAGAGCAGCCAAAGTCCCAAGTTTTACCCGAGTAACAGAGAATCCAGATCCATTCTCCATGCTCCATTATCCCAACCAGCACAAGCTCAGTCAGGCCGCTCCCCTTCTCGACAGTCTTCTTCAGTACGCCCAACCTCCGCTTCCATTCTAGCTGTCCCAAACTCCCGCCCAAAGTCTATCCAGCTTGTGTCCAGACACCTCCCCTCCGTAGGGTTCCAGCCTAGGTTCCCAGCTCAGCAGCCCATTTATGTCAAAGGCAGGGAACCCCAAGCCCCCCTGGACCCATGCAAGGCTACCATGACAAGTCCTCGCAGGGAGACTCTGCTCTAAACCAGCGCTAAACCCAACTCTGGACTTTGATGTGAGCAAACATAATTCTGGTGTAGGGGTGCACCAATAAAACATTTTTAATTTAAAATTAATCATTTCTACCTGTATGTTGGCCTTTTTAACATCCAATCACCATAGGGTGCATACCCCGTCCCAAATCAACTCCTTAGAAGCTTAGACCCTATGAAGAAATGGATTAGATTAATAAGGGTCTAGATAAGAGGGGGTTAGAACGTGTTGTAGGGCTTCTCCCCATTTGAGATCAGGTTCACAGGGCAGAGATTTTAAGGGTTGATTTGGAATATGGCTGCTCCTTGGAATCACACGGGTGACTAACGGTCGGTGGTGGCTGGGAATGTTCACTAAGTGGTTGCTATTAATATTGTGCTGTATTCAGAATGGTGTAAACGAGTTGGTGTAGAGCTGGGACATAAAAGAGATTTCATACGGGTTGAGTCCTGTTTTCTTCAGGGGGAGGGAGGCCCCTTTAAAAGCATTCCATTATATATAACATATTTATTTTCCTGTGAGGTGTTTCTAGTCCTAGTACGTGCTGATACATGAACATTATGAAAGAATCTACTAAGTTTAATTCAGAGGTCTTTGTTAAATTCGAAGTCTTTATTATAGTAAGAACTTCAAGGACTACGATGGTAACTTCCATTTGAAGAAAATATCAAGGGTGAGAATCCAAATGTCAAGCCTTTGAGTAAACTAGCCAAAGCATCCAAAACCAAAGACAGCTCGCTTGAATTGAAATGTCAGTCTTCATGGGAGACAGGCTGACCTCTCATCTGAGCTGGTGCTGACAGGTCATGCAGTATTTGTACCACCTTTAACTGCTTTTTGCAGATCTGGAACTAGAACCTAGTACGCTCTAACCTTTTCAGCCCCAGATAGTTCCTGCTAGAGAGGTGGTACTTTCCTGGGGAGGAAATGGTTCGTGGGTGTGTCGGCCACACTAACAATTTCTGATTGGCTGGGCAAATTGCAAACCACGCCCCGTAAAACTCCAAAACGTTTTGTGAAGCTGCCATTTTATTTGCTCGCATTATTAGCATTAGCATTAGCCCAGTGCACCAACGGAGAGAGACTAACTTATGGCAACACAAAAGAAAACATGGGAGCGGTGGAGTGATTAGGAGGTGTCGGCGCTTCTGGAGATTTACTCGGAAGATGCTACCCAGCAGCTTCTACTGAAGCCAGTCCCCAACTCCGGGGGACTCCGGGACTTCGGGTGGCAGTATCCGCACATTAACACTACCTCAATAATGATTGAAACAAAGGACAATCTTCCGAAGTAAATAGACAACTTTAGGCTATAAACGAACTACACAGTCACAACATCGCTAAGCTAAAGGTGGCTAATGTTTGGTGTGATGAAGTTTAGTTATCTAATTTATACACATTAAAATGAAATGTTATGTAACATTGAAGCTTCGGACATTCACCAGTGGGGTATTTACTGACATTTTATCTCGTAAAGCAAACAAGAAAGTATCTTAAGCTTGTGTAAATCACAGACCTTATTTCATGCATCTAACCAAAAACAGGTCCAAAAAATAAATAAATATGCATGAACTGTAATAAACAAGTGAATTAATAAAGGTCATCTTTTCAAACACTTGAAAGGTATTTGTAAGAAATTGTATTTATTCCTCACAGAGTGCAGCGGTTGTGGTTTTCATGGTGAAATATAGGTATTATCTTTAGCATCCTGCTATCAATCCGTATTCCTATCATATATCGTATACCAGTGATACCACCACGTATCGTCGGGTCATGACCTTATATCACTGGAAGCGATGGCAATCTGTTGATGTTTGTGTTCGAGTGTGTGCCTTGACTGAATCCAAAATGTAGATGATTCATGCACACTGGCATAAATCAAGAGTTCATTAGAATGCACGCGTAGTTCAGGCAGGTAATGAGGGTCAGATATGTTTGCATTGTGATCAGGACTGCCCTCAACCTGGCCTTCCCCTCCAGTGAGAGCAGCGCCGTAATTTGTTCTCTCACTCCGCAATGTTTTTCTGAAGCGCTCTAGTACCACTTACTCACATTTAATCTGAACCGCCATTCACCAGATATCTTCATCTGCTGACACAGAGGGAAAGAGAAACGGAGCCTCTGCCTACATGCTGGTAGCGGACCGTGTGTGTGTGTGTCGCCTAGTAGGAGGCTACTAAACTATAATTGTGTTGGCTAAAGTTGCCTTTCTTGATGAGTTCAGGGCCAATGTTTGGATTTGAAGGCGGAGAGTAGGAAGTAACAGCGTTTTTCTTTGTGTGCTCAGCAATTCAAATTAGACTGGGGCACATGAACCAACCTTATCACACACACACACACTGAACTAGATGGCTCACATGACAACCGATCTTGTTGCGAAGGCATTTTTAAAGTGTGCATTTCAATGGAGTTGGGATGGTGGTAATTTCCTGTTTCAAATGGGAGAGCTGGTCCTCCTATGTTTTTTGGTATATTTTCTGTATGCTGTTAGATAAGGATACTGATTACACTATTTTACCTGTAAAATAGTGTAATCAGTATCCTTATCTGAGTATGAAATGTAAGAGTAATGTAACCCGATTACTTTACGTTGCTTTTAGATAACCTAAATTAAAGGCAAGATTTTTAGGATAAAAAATGATTTTATTGATAGAAAAGCTGCCTTTCATTCAGCATATTCAGGCAGCAGCCTATACACCAACACTGAAACACATGAGCACATACTACAGTTTAAAAAAGCAGAAATAAAATCTGAACTGACAGAAAATGCTCTGTTTTAGTCACACACACTATTTTATGAACATATTAGGTTCACCTACTGAATTAAAAACGGAACAAATGAAGCAAAGAAAGTGAAAACCATAAAGCAGATTCAGGCAGTAGGTGTATAGATTCACTCTTTGAGTATTAGCCTACAGAACAGCACATGCTCTTTTTAGTTTTTTTCTCAAATTGTATTCCTGCTAGTAATCCCCAATTTTTAGAAATGTACCAGTCATCTGATCAACTGTTCCAGTTCCAGTTTTGGTATCATGATAATGTAATCCTGTGACATATAATCCATTACTCCCCAACCCTATGAGCAATATATTAATATATCAATATTGTCATATGAGACCTAATATCACAAGTGTGTTTTCCTGGTTTTTATACCTGCATTACTTTAAAGTGATGTTATTGTCAGAATCGACCTTTCTTTTGTCTCAACCTAAGTCATTACATCCACAAGATGATGATGATTATTATTATCTTATTTAAAAAATATTTTGGAAAGCTCCAATAGTTGATGCTACAATATCAGGGTAATACCCATATTGTATTTGATCAAAAATATTGTGGTATTTTATTAACTTCCTATCAGCCATACCCATTTTATAAGTAAAGGTCATCAAACTGAATTTAGTTTTCAAAGTACAATTTCAACGTACAGCCCTACTGCACACACAAATAGTACATCAGGGGGAGTGGGTAGGATGTTGGCAATGTACAGCATGGGGTATTAATGGCACTGTTTACCTTAGTTTTTAACACAAAAAAACTAACCTGTTTCTCGCTCTTTTACTGCTGATGTATTTTCCCTGATTGGACTTTGTTGATGTGTAGGAAGGCAGAATACATGTCAATATCAGTGATCCTCTAACAACACATGTGGGTATTAACATGTTCTTCTCAACTGCCTCACACACACACTGTTATTTCTCTTATGTGTTCCTCTGTTTCATATTTACAGGCCCGCCATTCCCCCTCCATGGTCAACCTGCATTCCATGTTTGAGAGGAAGTACCACACCTTCAGCCGATCAACCACCCACCTCATCTGAGACACTAAGCACCAACAAGGGGCCACACACTCTTTTTGTATTCACTTCCTTTGCCTTTGACTGCCACTAATAGACCTGTGCGAGTCTAACGTGGAAGCTATCTGTGAGATATGTCAAACTAGCATTTGTCCATACAAATAGAAGCTCCTCCTGGACTCAAATCAGAGCAAAATGGAGTCCAAATTATCCAGCTACTGTTAAAGTGCTTCATAGCTTGGACGGAGAAGGGTTAGAACAATAGACCAATTGTTCATCAACCTGGAACGTACCATTCAGCTGGTAGAAATGTGCACCTCACAAGGCAGTTGGGTGCATCTTTCCAAACATGCACAACGCTGTCGCTAGCAGCTAACTGGAACGGTACGGCGCCATGCTACAGGCTTAATGTACTCTTAAATATGAAGGATGCTCTGCTTTTTATCTGTGTTTGTAATTGGATTACCTTGACACACCTACTTTTTTGTCTACATACTTCAACTATCACATCTTCGGTTTATACGTCATCTGTTCGGCTTCCAGTTTAGTTACCTTTTTTGCAGTGTTAACACTAACTATGGAGCAAGTAAACATCCCGTCTGTCGCTCTATACTTGTTTCATGTGCTTGGGGAAAGTTGGTTCACATTTAATCGTAGACGTTCAGGTATTTCTATTTAACAAATGCAGGTTGTTAAGCTCGTTGTGTATTTTGTGGTCTATTTAGTTACAAGTTAAACCTCTCTTTCCTTTTTTGTGTTGTTTTTTTAATTACCTTACTCTGGATGAGTCCTTTATAATAACTGACATTTAATGTTGTTTTATCGTTGTGGGGTAGACTTGATTTCACCTGATTTATATTATTACTCGTGATTGTAATTAACCTGCCTTTTAACATTTAATCTTGAGATAGTTTCCAGCTTTTATAAAGCTTCTATTTTAACATTTAAGAGATTCAGTTGAGAGGAATTCAAGTTCTTAAGCGCTAGTTCTCTGAACAGCCGTCCACGTTTTTAAATATCTTTTAACAAAGTATCTGTGTGTATGTCTAAGGAGTGCTCCGTCAGTGTACATATTTATTTTTTGAAGACTTTTTTTGTTTATTTTATCACTTTCTATTTATGTTATTTTCTAATTTTATGTCTGTTTTTTCTCTTATGCTGTATTCAAGCTACAGCTGTCTCTGTTTGTGTAATCTTTGTATTAAATGCACTTAAAAATGTAAATTCAGGTATCCCTTATTTTAGTTTTACTTCTGTGTGTGTGACTTTTATCACCAAACCAATATAGAAATATAAATTCCTTAAATGTTTAAGTGATTTGGTTTAATTATACCAAGTCCAAGACATTAATATGATATAACTAGGGTTAATATGTATTGCTTATTACACGGATACATACTAAATAAACTGAAGCCTTCACAATATAGATTTAAAAATGATCAATTTGCGTGAGCTAGGAAAACATTGTCCGCTCCACTGTGTACCAACGGCTTTCTTTTACGCTAACCAGTCTTTAAACAGAGGGTGTTTCTCAATGGCGAGTAAAGCTGCTTCAGAGCCACTATTTCAAGCATACTACGTCATCGAGTGCCGCCGAAGGACTGTTCCAATGTCCAGCATACTTGGAAATCTACCGAGCCCGGCGTACTTCGTAGCGAGAAATTTCGAGGCTGCAAATGTGTAGACTCAGCGGTCTTAAAATCCCCACAATGCTTTGCGCACGGACCAATTTCCCCAAATCTGTGGCGGAAAATGTAAGGCGGGGCTTCATATGACGCACACCTGCACACTTGCTAGCGTGTTCCACTCTTCGTTTTCCGAATGGCAGGAAGTATTCTTGCCTCGCTTCTGAAGCAAGATGCTCGGCAGACATGTGCTACCAAGCAAGCGTACTCGCGATTGAGAAACACCCAGTGTCCATACCGTGTTCCCATCAATGTTTCCTTCCTGGCTGTCTTCTTCTGCTGTTCGCTTTAGCATTTACCTCCTGTCTGACTTTTTCTGTTTATTTCTCTGATGGTCATTGGTTTTAACGTCTTTTCTTTTCTGGGGACATTTTAGCAATCGTTAATCCAAAGTTTTGTTCTCTCTACAAATATTAAAAAAATAAAAATTAGTATCAAAAAGTATTGCATGGTGTTTTCTGGGAAAACTAATGTTTTTGTCCATAGCTTACATTTAACTTACCGGACTTCTTTCTGCGGATTGATATGAGTACAAATAGTCCCTTGATCCTCCTTAGCAACGGTCTGCTATCAAGAATTTACAAACTGCCATGTCCAAATCGAAGAATCGGAATCGAGTATTCGACTCAAGTCGTCTATTTATTCTGTGTATAGATTATTAACCCATGGTAGATTAATACGCACGTTTATATATTAGCTTGCAAAGTTAGACAATAAATACCCACCCAAGGGATTCTGTTGACACCCATCTTGTAAAAGCTGATCTTGCCACAATGACCCATATTACAATATTTGATGTTATTGATAATAAACCACTAAAGCTGCTTCAGCGGAGCTTGACATTTTTGATATGTCAAATAGTCTTGAAACTTTCACTTGAGTTCTGGCTCTTTAAAGGCTTGTTTGGGATTGGCATACAACTTTGAAGCGAGCTAATGGTTGCTCCTCTGTTCTTCTTGCTCATTTCATGTAGTGGTTGGTTCTGAACTTTCTGGATCCCTAGACCAACAGCACATTTTCCCAGTTTCCCTTCCACTCAAAAAACTACTGATTTTTATTAACTTTTAAACCAACAGTGTCCTTTTGGTATTCAAAAATGTTTCAGTCCACTGAAAATACTGAAAAATGGACAAGCAGTTGAAAGATGATGTATTTAAGTACCTGTCTAACCTTTTAACAATGAGACCAGGGTGCATTTATCTTAAAAAGGTGTCAATCATTGCTTAAAGGGGCTGTATTATGCTTTGTAGGCTTTTTCCTTTCACTTTGTAACACTTGTTCTATTGGCTAGCGCTCCAACACCTTATACGTGCCAGGGGCAGGACATTTTAAAGCGGTTGACCAATCACAACAGAGCCAGCCAGCTAACCAATCGGCAGACTGGGGCTGCAGTCGAATAGTCCAAAAATCAGCTCCTAAATTCTAACCCTATCATCTATTCCTTGACCTCTGAGTGAAACGTCACGGGGTTAAGGGATAGTGGATAGGAGAATTCAAAAGGACTTGGGAGAAGAGACTGCGGTGCTTTAGAGAATCCGACTGCACTTTCACTATCCAACGTGTTTATGATGCGCCAGCGGAGGTCATAAATGTGCGTCTGCTGCTGTGGGGAAACTATGGAAACTACTGTTTTCTATACAGCGGACTACAACATGGATGTTTAATAAGAACGAGGGACTACTGTAAACTCATCTAGAGACTCTGCACCGTGCTCTGATGCTGTTGCTTTATGCTTTATGAACGGGGACAACAGAGAAACATATTCTTCATGACCAAAGTTGGAATTGAAATAAAAAAGGAAAGTGAAACTTATGCTCGTCGCCCTCTCCCTCCGGTCCACATTAATACAAATGATCCCAATACGTATGACTGTATGAACTATGAAAATATCTTAAAATCAATACAAATGTATTTATTAAACGTTAGTCCTTAACATCTATCACTGTGTATATCACCATTCAAACATCTTTTAAAAGTTGAACAAACCCCACACAGCTCAGTAAAGACTGAAATGTTGACTTTATTTGATCATTTCAGTAAAAACTAACGTTCATATTTCTCTTTTTGATTATAATACTGATGGACGTTCAAAACAAAGCACTTTGGCAACTTACCACATACGTTTTAAAATGCTTAATAAGCACCGTAACTTTCATGATATCATTTCTCGGTCATAATCTGTTGTTTCCGTGAAAGGCCGACTGTTGTGTGACGGCAAATGCCGCGGCTGCAAGGCATTGTGGGGCAGCATTTTCTCCTCTCCTTTCGCCGAGGGAGGTCCAGTGGTTCCTAAGCTAAAGGAGGTTATAAAGGAAGTTTGAAACCTCCTTTCCTTTCATCTCGAGAATTGGAACGGCACTTGTCATGGCTGCCACTGAGGGACTTCCGGGTCATTTCACTCCGTTAGGAAGGTTCCTAAGCTAAATGGACTATTCGACTTCAGCCTGGGCTCTGGTCTCAGACAGAGGTTGAAAAGAGGTAGTACCGGCAGTAAGAGAAAAATAAAGCCACCTTACAAAAACAGCTTATGTGTGCAGAACAGAATATTATCACCACTTCAAATTTCCTTTACTTTGGTACCAGCTTTTCTCAATTGTGAAACTTCTTTATTCCAAATATCCATAGTTTTTTTGCAACAGATCTGCTGTTTGGGTGTGGTCGTCCTATTGTTTAGATCGGACAGAAGTTAACTGACATTATTTTAAGAAGGGCATTTGTTTCTGGTGGCTAGAAAAACTATTTTTAGCCCACATCAGTACATCACATAGTTTCCAGTGCTCCTGTGTGCTTCTTCGTATGCCTACCAACATGTACTCTCTGTAAAACCCGGCTATAGTCTTATGCCCCTCATCACATGTCTGTCTGCACTTGAGGAGTGGATGTCAAGCAACTTCCTACAGCTTAATGCATCAAAAACGGAAGTCTTGATCTTAGCGGCTGATAACATCGCCTCTAAGGTAGCAAGCCACCTGGGTTCATTCAGTGGTAACATAAGGGCAAACATCAAAAACCTTGGTGTAACTTTCGATCAGTCTATGCTACTAGACAAACACATAAAACTTCTGACCCGTACCTGTTTTTTCCATCTCAGGAACATTGCCAAGCTCAGGGGGGTTCTATCCAATGCAGAAATGGAGATGGCTATCCATGCCTTTATTTCATCCCGGCTTGATTACTGTAATGCTCTGTTCTCCTGCCTCAACAAAACATAAATAAACCGGTTACAACAGGTCCAAAATGCTGCAGCCAGATTACTCACTCGTTCCAAAAAAACATGCCACATCACTCCGATTCTTTCTGCCCTGCACTGGCTCCCTGTCCATCTCAGAACCCAATTTAAGGTCCTAGTTTACACATATAGAGCTGTCCATGGCCAAGCCCCAGCCTACATCAATGACCTTATCCACACACACAGCACAACCCGGGCCCTGAGGTCCTCTGAGCAAGGCCTCCTAAGGGTGCCCCGGACCAGGCTAAAAACTAAGGGGGACCGTGCCTTTGAGGCGGTGGCCCCAAGGCTTTGGAATAAACTTCCCCAGATAATAAAAACCTCAGCCTCAATAGAGATTTTTAAGGGGCAGTTAAAGACCCACCTCTTCCGATAGGCCTTTGGGTCGTCGGAGGAGGTGAGTTAGTGGCTGTCTTTTATCGTATGTATTATCCTATGTATTACCTGCTGCTGTTTTATGCCTTTTATTCTACATTTTATAGTTGTAATTTGAATTGTGTCCTGTACTGTAAAGCACTTTGTACATCCGTGTTGAGAAGGGTGCTATATAAATAAAGTTTTACTTACTTACTTATGCAACCTCACTTCAAAAGACCCAGACTATCCCTTTAAACTTGCATACTTTATCTCCACTGGCTTTAAAAAGAAGCCCGATTGTAGAGAAGTCTATGAGAAAATGTCTCACTTGATTTATTATAGTTAACATTTCCCTAACAAGTTTATGTTCTCTGTTCTACTACGGCTTTGTCCAATTTGGATTTTCTCTGAAATGGTTTGATGTCCAAAAAACCCCCAGAGTGTGGTTTTAGGTCATTACATTTAATTGTAACAATTTGGTCAACCATATATGTTTGATTGGTTGTACTTAGCTCCGCCTTATTGTGAGACTTCTGGTTTTTCAAAAATACCAAGATGGCCACAGCCAAAATGTAAAACATACATAATAACTCAAAAAAGGACTAGCAACCTTTAACGTCAGAGATGTTCTTCCATAAATGACTCTAGAGTTCAGATAAATGTAGATAAATGTAGAAAATATTTTCAAACACTTAAAATCTTACCCGAGTACCGACCTTGAGTCCTTACTTCCGTCAACTGAAGAAACTGTCACAGGGGGAATTCAAATAACACATAGTTGTTTTCTGAACTCTACACAGTTTAAAATATTTTAAAGAAGTGCAACATTGAGTTCACACACCTTCTGCACAGTCAGACCTTGGCTGTGTGTCCTCTGGCCCTTAGCTTAGTGATAATCACATTAGCTACCCCACAGTCAAGGTGTGTTTTGAAAGGAGGGCCACATCAGTATTTATGTCACGGCAGCAGGCAACAGAGGTGCTCCTGTTTTGTCCTCTTCACATGCAACCCCTTCAAAGCATTAGGAGATAATCTGTGTCTCCTGGATAAAGCGCGGGACGTGCCCGGCTGGTGCCTTGCAGGCCCGAGGCAAGGCGAGACTGGGGAATAGCCACAATAAAAAGGCACCTCTTCACGGAGGACGCTCACTCTTTTTATATTTGCCTTTGCCTTCACTTCAAAGTGCCTCTGACTGGCTGTTTTGGGGCGAAACGAAAAGGGAGACGAGCTAAAAGGCGGAGGCAGGGGGGCTGGAGCTGCAGTGGTAGGGGTCTGCTGACTTCAAGGTACCCTCATGAAGGATACAATCTTGGACCAAGGTAAAGACAACAATGAATACACAGTGAAGTCCCAGCAAATGCTGCAATGAGAAACATTTCTTCAGGTAAAAATTCTGCTCTGTGCATGAAAATGAAAGAAATACATTTCCCCTCTACCAGCGACACAGAGGAAGAACGACTAGAAAGAGAGCAATTTGACGTTAAAATCCGTCCCTAGAAGGAGAAGGTGTGGAACATTTTGACATATGTAAAAGACAGTTTCTCTATTTTGAGAGAAGTTCTAAAACATTTTATGAGAGTTTCTCCTATTAAATCGCTAATATGGGGGTTTTCCAGACAGGTGGATTAAGAGTTTATTGAATATGAAACACTGTTAACTTGAAAAGCAGAGCTAGAATCGCAATCGAATGTCCAAATGATACTGAACCCTAGGAAGGTAGTAGATGAAACATTAATAAACCAAGTTATCACGGGGGGGACAGTAATTGTCTGAAGTGAATTTCCATGCAAGTCATTCTACACAAGCAGTGTATTGATAGTGATGTTACACTGTCCTAACTAGTGGCTATATTATAATAGTCTTATTGAATACATATCAATTTCAAACGTGTTTTTAAAAGTTCTTCTTTAGCACGTCATTTCAACCATTAAGTTAGATTTGGTCTGTCGAACTGAATGTCAATCCCCCATTGCGAAAACGTGGCAAGTTTTAGAGGCTAGCATATTTAGCTTGATTGTCCTATGCAATATTCAAGGTTTTATTGTCATGACAAATACACAACTCCGCTGCAATTATGTAATGTATGCAAAACTTAGATCGCAGGTTCCTCAACAGTACTATTTACAAGACATACATTTTTTAAATACAAAACAACAATTACAATTTAAATAGTGCATTCTCAGGTGTTGAATAGTCTTATGGCCTGTGAAATGAAACTGTCCCTGAGTCTGATGGTTTTAGTCCTGATGCTGCGGTACCGCCTGCCAGACAGCAGCAGACAGAACAGTTTGTGGCTGGGGTGATGGGGGTCTTTTGTAGTCCTGAGGGCTTTCTTCCTGAGCCGCTGGGAGTAGAGGTCCTCCATGGATGGCAGCTCCGTCCTGGTGATGTGCTGTGCAGTTTTCACCACCCACTGTAAAGTCTTACGGTTGAGGGCGGTGCAGCTGCCGTACCAGGCCGTGATGCAGCCAGTCAGGATCCTCTCTATGGTGCACCTGTAGAAGGTCAGGATGCTCTCTATAGTGCA
>CALSBW010029656.1:111211-124130 GCA_943590975.1 Lindbergichthys nudifrons | reverse complement strand
TGGTGCACCTGTAGAAGGTCAGGATGCTCTCTATGGTGCACCTGTAGGAGGTCAGGATGCTCTCTATGGTGCACCTGTATTAACACCATATTCAGATTTTTGAAGCGTAAATCCTCCTTAGGGGAATTCATCCACAAAAAACACACTGGACGCTGCACTAGGTCAGAAACCAGAGGAGACTGTGAGGTCCACCGTAGATGGACCACTTTTGGACAAAATGTCCTTTCCATTAAAGGCAGCTCTTTCTGGAATAGCCTCCCAACTGACATACGGGATTGTCCCACTCTCAATAGCTTCAAAGGTCAACTCAAAGAATGGTTGAGAAACAACCTGACGTGCGATCACCGCTAAATGCACTTTAACACAGGGGTATCTCCTCTTGTAGCTCTTGTATCCTCTCTTGCACTTTACATGTCGTAGCTGCTATATTGTATTACCATGTCATAAATACTTGTGTGTGCTGCTCTTGCTCTTTTGCACTTTTTGTATATCATGTATTTGTTTTTGCTATGTTTGTAAAATGTAATTTTCTTAAATGTATTATGATGGTCTGCGGATGGAAATTAGCTTAAAGCTAAATCTGGCATTTTTACGCTTGATACATTTGAATGTTTTAAGTGTTCATTACTGTGCATTGTCCCTGCCAAATAAACGATTAAATGAAAAAAAAAGGTGGCTATTCAGTTCAGAATGATTAGTAGTCTCATTTAGTAGCAACCGCCGTTTTATTCCATAGAGAAGCTTCGGACATTTATAAGTGGGGTTATTAAATATAATCTCTTAATTTTATGTTAACCACAAACCTTATTTAATGCGTCTTGCCACAAACACATTCAAACAAAATTGACTTTGAGATGAAGAACCCATACTGTAAGTTAAAAACACCTCTTTATAGAAAAAAGAACTCTTACATTCAAATGTTCTTCTTTCCATTTCCCTTTTCAACAGTGCATCAATAAAATGTAAGAAAAAACTACTAAATATGAATCATACATCTGACATTTTTCCACTAAATATTTTTAAACCGACAATCTCTGCACTGACCATGGAACAATTAAACTGTATTATCCTCCGTGTGTGTGAGAGAGAGAGATCACGTGACTCCCGATGGACTGTGGCTGACCTTCAGAACATCAATAGGCTCTATGGAGAACAGTGCTCTGCTGGATATTGACCAGCACTGATCTGAATACCATCAGTTTTCTCTTATCCCCTTTCGCAACCAATTATTTTCATAATTGGTCAATGAGCTCCCCTTTCAACTACGTGCAGGCATCATTGCTCATTTACAAGAGCTGAAGGCCTGATGTACTCCACACTAGCAGGACATGTTAAGTTCAGAGCTGCCAAAAACATCATGTAGTTAATGAACCGTCGAATTGTTAAACGGAACTGAATACTCTATAATAGTCCTGTTCCAAAGTGACTTGTTTACGCCGAGGATTCTCTCTTCTCAGTCAATCACGATCAACTAGTCTATCCATTCACCTTGGGATTAGAATTTAGATCTCCGATGGGCCAAACCTCTTCTTTTCATCTCAGT
This sequence comes from Lindbergichthys nudifrons, assembly GCA_943590975.1. Taxonomy (NCBI): domain Eukaryota; kingdom Metazoa; phylum Chordata; class Actinopteri; order Perciformes; family Nototheniidae; genus Lindbergichthys; species Lindbergichthys nudifrons. Next base: position 122,587 of record CALSBW010029656.1, on the reverse strand, counting down.
ATTAATTATGCTTTGTGATGCACATGTTACAATTTCTTAGCAGATGGGCCAAAAACCTATAATGGTTTACTTTAGAAATATTTATAGTTAAAGAAAGATCGATCAACATATATACAGTTTTGTATCATGTGGAAAAACAATCAAACAATCTGTTTGTATGGTTCATGGTAGTTCGATAGTTCAGATTTATTTATCATTATTTTGATACAATTGTCCTATGTAATGGAGCGGTAATAGGCATGTTGAAGTGTCCCTGGGAAATATACCTAATATATAACCCAGATTGCTCCTGTAGGCATGTCTGCAGTATGCCAGTGTATGTCATTTGCTCTGGATAATAGCATCAGCTAAATACCATGTAATAATGTAACTACAATAATTACCACATGATCCTTGAAGGGCTTTGTGCTGAAGAAAAATATATTTAGCTGAAGCTAAAATAAAGCTTTTCTCTGAGATAGTTGTCTCAGCTAGTCAAGAGGCCTTTCAATTACCAAATCCCTGCTCATGTTGCCCTCATCATTTTTTATCTCTATCTATAATATATCCATTTAATATTTAAGAAAAGGAGAGTTAAAGAAAATATTCCAACTGCATGGCTCAAGCAGTTTTTCCAAGTTTGCCAGTCATTCATATTCAGCTGAGGTTAGCATGGCTAACTTGTGCTTTTGCTGTGCCAGGGTTGCATGTATTGCATCTTTGTTGTGTTGGACCCGCTTTATCATTTCAAAAGTTGATTTCCAGCGGGTGGGTACATCCTGAATGAGTGGCTCCTCCTTTTGCCCGTGAGAGGCTTGCTGGGCTTTCAGCTCCGCTGTGTTTGCATGACTGTGTTTGAAATGTCCAACTATTTTACGGCACTTCGCTAAAACACCATCAAATCCACAGTCGCGGAGGGAGACAGCAATGGCCCTCTGTATAATGTGCGCTATACAGGGCATATGCTGAAAAGGAAGTTTATTTGCTGCAGCAATCATATTGCGAGCGCTATAAGTACCTATTGTGGTCACTTTGTCCGTTATTTCCCACTCGTTTGCTACTTCAAGAAACTGGCGAATGCTTCTCAAAATGCCTTTCCTCCGTTTTAACAACACATACAACACATTTAGCCTGTGCTAACTGTTTTGCTTTAGTTGCCTTTTCACTCCCATACAGTTCATGAATTTTTGTGACAACAGTTCCTCTTGAAGGCAGCTTTTAAGATGGGTCGACTGAAGCGATCTGTAGGATGTCTTGAAGCCCCTTATCTTCCACAATACTGATGGGCCTGCAGTCCATGGCAATCCATCTTGCAAAAGCACCTGTTAGCCTAGTTGTAGTTGCCTTATTGACAGACCTGCCCTTGCTGCACTCTGCCAGTGTGGTTTGGCGAGTGTGGCTTGATACCGTCGCTGTAGTAGCATCTTTGCTAATATCAGCAAAAATGTGCTTTGCCCGAAGATGGTACTTAACCTCTTAAGCCCTGAGCCTGTTTTTCAGGTCTCAGGCTCGAAAATGACATTCCCAGAACAAATGACCATATCTTCCCTTCTAAAAGGGTTAAATTAATAATCTTTTTTCTCAAAGTAATGATAAACCTGTGAGTTGGATGTAGAAAAGTCAGAATCAATATAGATGTTTTTTATTTTAAAGAAAACTCAGATTTTACATAGTAAAAAACTGTAAATTATAGTGTCCGTCCAAAGATTAGTTTTTACTTATAGTGAAAACTACCCTTGGATGATGGTAAGGTAGACTAAAAGCTTTAGGAATCCAAAGTACAACATATAATAATTACCCTGTATCAAGATTGATGCAAAACAAGTGACATTTGACCTTTATAGAGAGATATAGCAAAAATAAACCACTTCTGGGGTCATTTGGGTGGATTTTCCATATCTCTGGCCCCCCTTGCTCGATTTTGATGGTTGACACCTCTTTCTGACCGTTAGAGCCAATATAATCGAAGGGGGAGTCCCCCACACACACTCATTGTGAAAAGAAAAGGTGGGGGCTTCGCGCATGCAGTTTTGCATTAGAGTGAAGCTACAGTCTAGCTGTGACATCTAGAAACGTAAAAGCATGGATTATCCGTCTGTTTGCTCATGGATTATCAGAAATCATTTCAAAGGGACACAGACACATTGGATTAACCTATGGATTAACTTCAGCAGCGTTTTTATCATTTTAATGCCATTGAAGACCACTTTGGAGAGACTACAGAGCCAAGGTAAAAATGTTAGCATTTTTAGCTACCTAGCGTCACCTGTTTTGATGTCTGTATTTGTTTATAACGTCGCAAATTCGTATAATTCAGTGATAATGAGGGGACCCATAGATTCTGTGTCACCTCACGATGTGAATCGATGTCATGGATGTGGAGAAGAGATAAATAATAAGGTTTTGTGAGTGATTTTCGGTGCAGTCATCTGTTAGCATTTTTCGCTCGTTGCTAATTCAGAGGCTCAGTGTTAGCATTGTGGGTTTTCTTTTAAAAAAAAAAAAAAAAGATCAGTTAGATGAGTTTCTTCCCGTTACATGGATATAAAACATTCATAGTTTATTAAATGAACATGCCCTCAGACACTGTTTCCTGCAAGATGTTGCGGCAGTGCCCCGGTACCGGGGTCTCTCGGGCTTAACAGGTTAAGACTTGTTGTGCTCCGATGGAAAGACAGCTCAGTGTTGCAAAGTGTACACACAACTTTGGTGTTGTCTAAACTTCCATCTGGAAGATTTTTAAAGTGACATTTTCTGCCCAGCACTCCGCGGTGCATCTCCTCAGTCATCCTGTTAGTTTAACTTGCCTGCCTCTTAGTTAATTCCCAGGTGAACATGCAAGCTGGAAATACTGAGGGAGTATAGGCCTACCGTCTAAACTGGATACTATGATTAATTTGAGTTAAAAAAAATAGTGGGCGTTAAAGTCTCGAGATTAATCACAGTTTAGACACATTTACCTAATTGCTGATATTACTCTGATATTTTTCTTTTCTCTTTTTGTGACCAGAAAAATACTTATTCTCAGTGAAGTTGTAAGAGGGAGGCGGAGTCCTTGCCTAGTTTGCTGTGCCCTACACAGTTAGCGTAGAAGGATAATTGGATTGACATCTCCATTCCCATTTTTGTTCTAACAGTTGTCATAGAATTGGTTGACATCATGTAAACCAAATTTAGCTTCACCCAAATACCACCTGACTAGGTCATAGCCAGGGAAAAGTTCAAACGGAGGTCTATCAGCAGCCATTTCAGTTTTGGAAAGACTTTCAGCTTTGTGCATTATGACAAAGATAACCTTCTAAGACTTAAGTTGTTTGACTAAGATGACCTAACGCTACAAGTGTTCCGGTGGAGAAGGGAATTTAGCTTTTAACTCTATGATGCTTTTGAGGTAAATATACCTCGTTTATTTTCACACGGATATGAAACTAATGTATTATTACCTAATTTGAGGTCCTTTCAAAGGTCCCTATATCAAAACTACCTTTAAGAACTCTCATTCATTAGCAGCGCTTCTATAAAAAACATGGCTTGGTGCTTTGTTTTCTCGAACTGGGTCACGCTGGTGGAGAGTTTCCTGCTTGTTTTGATTCTTCTTCTGGGTTTAATTGATGTTTCATTGGGGAGTTGCCAACAATAATTCCTCAACACGCCTGTCAATCTGTGTGGGTGGCATTTGCACAGAAAATTCTCCTCAAATGGCGAAGCATTGTCACAACAAAGCTGTGGCTCCTAAATCAATTAATGGATTTATTGTGGTAGAAGCTGCCAGGTTTCTTCCAGGACCGAGGGGAGGTTTCTGTCTGGGTCCCTCAAACGAGGCCCAGATGAATTAACATGGATGAGAACTTAATGAGGACACACTCTTGTTTTCCCTGACTCTGTCACTCTCTGACAACACTTCATTTTTCTTCCTCTAATTCGACAGGTTTCTTTCAAAGCGTCATCATTGCTTTGCATTAATCTTCTGTCAGTGATGAATATGACACAGGACCAGCTACAGCACCTTCACAGGAAGACGCAGACAGAAGGGGAGAAGGAGAGGGATGTCAACTGTGGATCGATGTCTCGAATGAAGAAAGATGGCCGTATGGCGCCGGGGGCTTCCAGCTACTTATGAGCCCTAACAGGTGGGAAACACTATCGACGTCCCGCTAAGCTGACTGTTTACTTTCCACAGGATACATCAAAGGCAGAGGTTATTTACATGTGTTAGCATAGTAATGATAGAAGAAAAAAAAGCAAAACCTCTGAAAAAAGAAATGTTTCTCTCAGAATCGAAAGGGAAAAACCTATGGGAAAAACACAAAAGCAGTGTACACAATTTAAACCAATTAATGTTGTGTAATTAACAAGGATAAACTGATGTTTTTTAGTGAAAGAGTACTACATAATATATATAGCTTTAAAATCATTTGACAGTGAGGGGAATACGGTTTTGTTATGAAAACTTAGAGACCGGAAATACTGTTTTCACCCTGTGAGGGTTGACGGTAACTTTACATGGACGCTGCCGTTACACGTTCTCCTGGCGTGACCTCAAATAATCTTCGTAATATCTATCAAACTATAGATCCTACACATCCACTGGACGTGGATTCTAAAAGTACAATATACACTTCTCGCTAGAAATCTAATCAAAAAGCATTTTACTGGCCAAACTATCCTACAATTTAGGATTTTCCAGAAAGGGTTATTTGTGAATATACGATCCTCCGGAGCGTTTGCATTCAACGGGAGCACTAGAGGTCGAAAACTTTAAAACATGATTATAGGTCGTAATAAGCGCTTGAACAATCTGTCACATCCTGGCCCTGGCTGATCGCCTCACTCCCTCACCTGGTGTGGTTTCCTTCCCTGTTAATCACCTACCTGGCCTCAATGAGCCTCAGCTGTCCCTGATCATTACTCCTCTCCTGTGTATTTAGTCTGTGCTGTTGCCTTGGTCAGTGCCAGTTCGTCTTGTCTGTCTAGCAGGAAGTACTCCAAGATACTCTCCTAACGTAAGCTATAGTTTTAGCTGTTTAGCGTTTGTACCAACTTAGTTGGTTGTTTTTTGTTGCTGCTTTAGTATTTTTCCACCAACTTAGTTGGTTGTTTTTCGTTGCTTCCGGTCTGTTCATTTTTTTATCTTTGCCTGTATTATTTTTGCCTTTTGGATTAAACGCTTGACTAAGACCTTTTTTGCCTGGTTGTGCTCTTGAGTCCTATTTTTGCTCGTGCCCGTACTTGTGCTTGATACAATCAACCTATTTGGTCGTAATGAGGGCTTGAACAATCGACCTATTTGGTCGTATGAGTTGGAGGACTTGTTGCCTTTATTAGTGACACCTCTTTGACAAAGGGTGAGGGACTTTGGGAGCTTCGAACAAATACAATATTTTTGCAGAAATGATCTTAAATGCCTGTATAGTCATACCAGACAGAAACATAAGCATATTACCCCCAGCCCCTGAACACCAGAAATGACTTTTGTTGTTTTAATTCTTGAGATTTTCATCAAACCAAACTTTTATACTGTAAATGGTCAGCAATTGTAAAGCAACAGCCATTCAGTGTATTTACATTCTGAATTTCCTCTCCTAAAATATGTTTTAGTGTTAGACAGTCCCCCATGCTGTATTTTGTCAGTAAGTTAAGTGCATCCACAAAATCTCTACAAAAACAATAGTTTTGTCTGAATATTGCAGGAAGTAACAGGAAGCCTCAGAGCTGTTAGATAAAGACTCCTGTTGTGTGGAAAACTGCTTGCGCCCTGTGCAGCGTGAAATCAGATCACAGTTGCCATTATTATTGACTGACATCTTTATTCCTGTTGTTTGGCTGTGCTGTAAACAGATACTGCTCTTCTGTTGTGTTTCTGACAAAGTTGCTGCTCCAGGCATGTTTGCTGGAGTGTTACAGTTTCTTTTTACAATTGCTAAACCAGATAAAAAAAAAAATACAGGTTTTTTTTTGTCAAACCAGTACACAAGAGTCACACAACCACACACTTGTGCAAGATAAATACTTTGTTTTAAACGGTCTAATCATATTCTGTTTGAACCAGCTGTCCTTATTTTTTTAACATTTCAATTTTTATATTTAAATGGGTTTGATTTATTTTTAATAGAAATAGTTGAAGTACAAATGATTAATTTATTAACAAAACAAAACACACAAGACCAGTTACTGCAATGAACAGTTATATTTTCCTCCACATTGAACAAATCTGTCAAAGGATCCATGTGTAACCCAGGTTATTTTCTGTCTTTCCCACAGGTTCCCTGAACGTCTCACGGGCTGCTGATCGGTAGGATACATTTTATTTCTACATGATGCACTGAAAGTGAACACATTTTTTTTTTTAAGTTTATAACTTTAATTATGTAGTATATTTGATTGGAGAACAGCAGGAATCTCTCTGATTGTATAGATTCCTGCTGTTAGTCTCCTTATCAAACCTAGTACTTTCTCTAAAACTAGAACCAGAGTGAACCTGTACTGTAATATTTTGGGTTTAAAACCTTTGATAACTCCACATTCAGTTGCTATAGATCAGGGGTGTCCAAACTACGGCCCGGGGGCCAAATGCGTCCCGCGGGCCATTTTGAATCGGCCCTCAGCAAATTAAAAAATTATAATGGAATACGGCCCACAAATGAAACTTGAGCTTGTATTGTATTGTACTTCTTAAATATATCTGTAAACATATATTACACAGTAGTGTTCATGTGTTAATAAGCCCATTTTCAGTCAATTAAAGTTGAAAATATGCTCCAACAAATCTAAGTTAAAGAAAAATCCCAATAATTTATCTACATAACAACCTTGAATTATACCCTTCCTATTTCCTTTTATGATAAGCAATCTAAGGCCTCTGTTTTAAGGAATGAGCTGCTAACGAAATAAATGAAACCCTATGGAAAGCTGTCATGTAGGCTGTTGTATCAAGCATAATTTAGTTACATTTGATTGATTTTGCTAACTTAATTTCACTTATGAGGCAATAAACCTCACCTCTAGTGAGTGGCCCAGCCCTTCGAATATGTTTCTGTATGTGGCCCTCAGTGAAAAAAGTTTGGACACCCCGGCTATAGATACTGACTAAAGCCATTAGATTAGTTTCCCATTAACTAATATTCCCTACCACAAGGGTAAGGTGTTATGCAAAGTTACACAAGCACTTCCAAAGTTGCCTTTTGCACTTAAAATATGAACAGGACATGTTGTTGTTTTATGTATATTGCTAAAAGAACCAGGTCTGAAGTCCATTGGATCAACACTTTTAATTATTTTGTTTTGGATGTGAATACATCATTTACTAGCTAGGTATAACGGGGGGTTACGTATTGTAACCCTAGTTATATAAACACAGACGGAGCCCTCTACTGGACTCTATGGGTACTACTCTCTATCATGCTGTGCGTGCTTTCACCTACTGAATTTACGTAAACGTAGCCGGCCAATCGGGGCGAGCCTACCTGAATGTGCGCGCAGGCCCACAGTATATAAGGCAGCTACACCCGCCGCCCCACTATCCTATACACTCTTCAGCGAGCGGACTAGGAAAGACAGGGCCTCCAGGTAGAGGGCTCCGCCTGTGTTTATATAACTAGGGTTACAATACGTAACCCCCCGTTATATCTCACACAGGCTCCGCCCTCTACTGGACTCTATGGGTACAGTGGGCGGAGCCCCGATGTATAAACGCCCTGTCGTCCAACAACATCGACCCACCACACCGTCCCTGACCGGCTTTTGGCTAACATCCACTGCATCCCCACTTCCTCCCATCCGGTTGTAACCGTGGAGAAGTCGGGGCCGCAACTTGGATAAGGCACACTCACACACGCTTACCTCGTGTAGAGTGTGCATGAAAAAAACTGTGCGGAGACTCCGTCTGGAGCCTACCGCGCACCATGTTCCCCAGGTCCCTCAGGAGCACGGGAAAACATAAGTGCACCACATCCCCCACACTCACACACGCTCCGTGTAGAGTGGGCATGGATAGTGAGGAAGGCTCTCCCCGCCTGAGTCCTCCAGCCCTGTATGGGGCTGATTGCGCACCATGTCTCCCGAGTCTCCCGAGTCCCTCAGGAGCATGGGAAAAACACAAGTGCTTTATGTCCAGGGGGGGGGGGGTCAGATACCTGCTGACCCACAGCCACCCCCCTCTCACCAGTCATGCGTTGCCTCGGCATGCACCGACGACGAGAAGGAGCCAGACATGTCCAGGAGATAACATTTTATGAAGGGGCCTGGCGTAGACCAAGACGCCGCCGTGCATATATCTTCTACACTCACGCCGCTGAGTAAGGCTGTTGACACAGCCACAGCCCGTGTAGACTGTGCACGGACCCCAGTGGGGAGGGCTCTCCCCGCCTGTCCATAGGCATGTGTAATGCACCTGCATAGCCATCCTGTTAGGCGCTTCTTTGAGAGGGCTTTTCCAGCCACACCATCCCCAAAGCACACAAACAGTTGTTCAGTGCGCCTAATGGCAGCCGTGCGCTCTACATAGCATGCTAGCGCACGCACTGGGCAGAGGAGGTGCAATTTAGCCTCCCTGGCCCCAATATGGGGTGGAAGATTAAAGCCACCTAACTGAATAGCACTTGATCTGAATGAACTTCTGATACTCTTAGGAGTAAAGGATGGGTTCGGCCTGAGTGTTGCCCCGCTACGGTCACCCCGGATCAAAAGACAACTTGGGTGTACCGACAGAGCGGTCAGCTCGGACACTCTTTTAGCTGAAGTCAAGGCAAGTAGCAATGCTGTCTTCCATGACAGTGCTTTCAGGGAGGAGAGCTCCAGAGGCTCAAATGGTTCTGTGACCAGAGCCTCGAGCACCAACGGCAGGTCCCACTGCGGGGCGAGGCGTGCACTACTGGGCGCTGCCTCCTGACCCCCTGCAAAAACCGCGCCATAAGCGGCTGACTGAAGGCTGACCTGCCTCCAAATCCCTCATGGCAGGACGAAATGGCTGCTGCATACACCTTAATTGTGGAATGAGCCAGCCCCCTGTCCACCAGTATCTGTAAGTAGGTAAGAATAGAGCCCAGCGTTCACGACAGAGGCTCTAGACTCCTTCCTTCACACCATCGCTGGAATCCCGCCCACTTTGGCCTGTAACAAGCTGTGGTGGATTCTGCTCTTGCTGCTTGGATAGTCTGAATAACGTTATCAGACAGCCCCACCTGTCTCAGCCTGTCCCTCTCAGGAGCCAAGCCTGGAGAGGTTGGCCCAGAGTGGGTAACGCCCCTATTGCACCTGCTTCCTGAGACAACGCTCCCCAGACCTGAGGAATCACCCAGGGCTGGCCCACCATCATCTGTGTTACCCCCGCGTTACCACGGCGCCAGGCGGCGATCTGGGGCCACCAGGATGATTGACAGCTGTTCCCGCCTCACCCTCTACAGGAGGGGGGGGGGATAAGGTGCAGCAGTGGAAAGGCGTGAAGCAGCTTTCTTGGCCATGGCTCGTGTGCAAATGTGTCGACCCCCAAGGGCGGGTTGTCCCACCGAGCCAGGGAGAACCACAGGGCACAGTGGCTGTTGCGCCGATTGGCGAACAGGTCCACCTCTGCTCTACCGAACTGAGTCCAGACCTGCTTCACCACCTCCGGGTGAAGCCTCCACTCGTCTGGCAGGGGTCCGCCTCTTGACATGAGGTCGGCCCCCCTGTTCTCCCGTCCCGGGATGTGCAGGGCCCTTAGAGACAACACAATCTGTGAAACCCACAGCCACAGGTTCTCTGCTGCGGTCAACCAGGCTATTGAGCGGACTCCGCCCTGCCTGTTGATGTACGCCACTGTGGTGCGGTTGTCGCTCCTTACTAGCACATGTTTGCCCTGTATTAAGGGTTTGCAGTGCTGCAGGACCAACATCACTGCTTGCAGCTCCAGGAGGTTGCTGTGCCGCCAGAGGCCAGCAACCACCCACAGCCCTCTCTAGACACGTCCCCCCCCATCCTGTCACTTTCTTTTTCTTTGAAGCGTCTGTAAGACTGTGATATAGGAGGTTACCGGCCCCAGTGGAGCTCCACTCCGCAGATTCTCTGGGGACCCCCAGAATCGGAGGTTGCTCTCTACTGAGGGGGGGGATGGCCACCAGACGTCGTTTGTGTCTTAAGATCTAAACGAAGGCCGGTAAACCACCTCTGCATGCGACGTGCATGCAGCAGTCCGAGTGGCACTACGGAGTGAGCAGCCGTCATGAGACCCCAAAGTCTGCATGATGATCAAAGCTGTCACCGTCGCCCCCTGACGCAGCCTGCAGACTGCCCGCAGCAGGGATGCCTGTCTGCTTTCTGTCAGGGTGACACGTAGCCTGCCTGCATCGAGCATCACCCCCAGATATTCTACCTGCTGGTGAGGTATGGGGGAGCTCTTCTTCCAATTGACCGCAACTTCTTTTTCAACCCAACTTGGTTAGGTGTAGGATCAATTGGGCTGTGTGCAGTATTGCCCATTCCCTGGACCTGGCCATAACTATGAGGTCGTCCCTCATGCCATGGTCCCGCAGCGGTTGCAGCGTCGTGGCTGAACGTGCGTGGGGATAGGGAGTAGCCGAACGGCAGTCTGTTGTACTCGTAGGCTACCCCCTGGAAGGCAAAACGCAAATACTTTCTGTGCTCTTGGAGCAATTTCGCCATGAAAGTAAGCGTTCTTCAGGTCGATGGTTGTGAACCAATCGCCTGGCTGCACCAGTCTCAGTAACTGTTTCATAGTTAACATATGGAACTTCTTGCATGCAATGTGCTGGTTCAGGCATTGAAGATCCAGAATGGGCCTGAATTCTCCTGTCTTCTTGGGAACCAGGAAGTACAGGGAATAGTGCCCCTTCTCTCTGACTTGAGAGTGCACATGCTGAGAGGAAACCTCCTCCTGGGATGACAGATGTGCCTCTCTCCTGCCTCTGAACGGAGGAGGGATGCTGCAAAACTGGAGTGAATAACCCAGTCTCAGTGTCCTGTCCATGCACTCTGTTAATACACCACTGATTTTCCATTCCCCATAACATTGTGTTAGGGGATGTGCAATCAGCTGCGAAGCCGCAGCTATGAAGCTGTGGTACTCTCTGGTGGCCCATTCTGCCGTCAAACCCTCCATAAAAGGAAGTTTGACCCATGGGGGGCTGACACAGAAAGGGCCGTTTTTCTATAATGTAGTTTTCACTCAGAGAAAAAAACGGCCGATTTTTAACTGAGGTCCCTGAACGCACCACGGCATGCTCCCGTGAGAGCGCGCGCTCCACCATAATGCTGTTTTCTCTTAGAGAGAAATAGGCATTAATCGGAGCTTCTTCTGTCCATGAACGCACCGCGGCCCGCTCTCGGGGGGGGGCCGCGCGTCGTCATAATGCCGTCTCTTGAAACGGACATTATGGGGAAATGTGGAATGTGGAGAGAGATGAC
>CALSBW010029656.1:90472-111201 GCA_943590975.1 Lindbergichthys nudifrons | reverse complement strand
TTCTTCTGCGGAGGTCCCTGAACGCACCGCGGCCACTCTCACGGGGGCCGCGCATGGATGTATAATAAGAACTGGATACAGCGTGGGAGGCGGGGCCTCATTCATTCCTATGAGAGTTGCTCATTCGCGCATGATGATAAAATGGCCCAACTTTTGAGAGAGCGAAACGTCACAGATTACCCGGCATGCCTGAGAAGTACCCATATGTGCGCTCATAGCGCATGCGCAACTTTAACTATGCCCCCCAAAATGCTCGTTCACATCAAGCACGTCAATTTGCGTACACGTAACAGCACCGCACGTTCATGAAAGCATGGTAATGGTTTGTTATGATAGATTTGATATTAACGAGGCGGCAGTTAGCAGCTAGCGGTTAGCTAGTAATTATGCTAATTTACACATCAATCGTTATGTACTTTTATATTACGCTGTAACAGGATCTAGTGATATCCAAGCAACAGAGCTTCATTTAGCATGAAAGAATTATTGCACTGTATATATACAGTGCAATAAGCTTCTTAGTGCAATAAGAAGCTACAGAGACGTTAATCTACGTCGGTAATATTAACTTTATTTAATACAACATTTACGGTACAAGATTTAATCATACAGCCCATGTAGTATAATATTTTACAAATGATGAATTACAGCAAACATGTGCAATATATCCATTATTACAGCTCCGTGGGCTGGCAGTAAGGCGATATGAGTCCGTTCTTATTGTGCATCCATGGGTAAAGATAAACGCATGTAGTGCTGAACACGTAACATGAACGTGCCGGGCGGCGCGGTCCCGTGGGTTAGATGCGCGTTCATAATGCAGAGGGAAATAACTCGCAGAATAACGTTATTAGCACATTTGTACAACTTGAGGAACGAATGTTTTTAATAAGGGCTATACAAGTGTTCATACTGGGTAGTTTATTTAGTTTAAAAAAAATTATCCAACGAGTTACAGACCACTCTTTCCCCATGTAAGTCAATGGGAAAAAGTGTTTCCGGGCCTGGCAACCAAACGGAAGTGTAGTACCGCCGTTTGGCCAGCACGAATATTTTCATCAAAGTCCGGCGCACTTCCTGGGGGCTTGGGGCCGCGCCTCATAATGGGTGTCCAATTAACATCGTATGAAAACGGCCTTGCCGATCTCAACGAGACATTATGGGAAAATGTGGAATTGTGGAGAGATATGACTGTTACTCTGGGATAAATGCATTCGTTTTTACTAAATGCATTTTTCACACACACATCACTCTAGAACTAGGGTTACTATATACGTAACCCACCGTTCTTGCAACAGGGCCTCTTTTCGACTTTGGAGCCACAGCTAAGAAGCTGTAGTATTCTCTGGTGGCCTACTCCGCTGCCAAACCTTCCATAAAAGGGAGTTTTGGCATGGGGGCTGACACAGAAAAAGGGCAGATTTTCTACTGAGGTTCTTGAACGCACCGCGGCAGCTCCCGTGGGGCCGCGGTTCTGTCAAATGCCATCTCTTTGAAACGGACATTATGGTGAAAAGTGGAAATGTGGAGAGAGATGACTCTTACTCTGGGATAAATGCAATCGTTTTCACTGAATGCATTTCTCACACACACATCACTCTCTTGAACCCGCACAGTGCTTTGACAGCACTACGGTGTATTCCACTCACGTGCACGCGCCCACCTGCTGGCTCCTATACTGGAGTTTACAGAGGGGGCGGGGAGTGTGGGACAGTGTTCTTTCCTCTGGGGATGCGCAAGAAGCAGCCTACTCCTCACCCACGTGACCAAGGAGATCGATCCAAAGAGCCCTTCCGTAAACACGGGGGCTCCCAGGAGATCAACACGGTCCTTTTTGAATTTACGTAAACGGCTACGTTTACGTAAATTCAGTAGGTGAAAGCACGCACAGCATGATAGAGAGTAGTACCCATAGAGTCCAGTAGAGGGCGGAGCCTGTGTGAGATATAACTTACTTACAGGACATATTATTCCTTTGTGTTTGTCCATTTGAATGATCAGATGTTGCTTCTCCTTTCCCAACACTCAAGGTTACACCCTTGACATCCAGAATGCACCCCGTCTCCCGTTAGATACACACAGCTGATGCAAGAAGCAGACTGCAGCATTAAAGGACGAGGATGTCAACCTGATCAAGTACAGACACTTCAGACGGGGGTTAAAAGGACGACTAGTGACACGGAGTGTATGTCTGTCTGTTTTTACGTACAGTATGTGTGTGTACATGTAAGGTCCTCTGTGCTGTCAACCTAGCAGTGATAAGATCTCTGGGTCTGGTTTGTGTTTAATCTCATGATGAAACACTCTTTAGCATTCAGTACACACACACACAAAGTCTTTATTTCCATTCATCCACTTTCTTAGCACATGCCTCCCCCCACACACCCCCGCCACACATCACACTTCTGCTCACATGTTTTCTCCAGCAGAGAAGTGGGAGAAGTTCAACGCTCTCTGGAAGCAGTGGTGCTGCTGATGGAGATAATTTGACCGTTCATTGACCCTTGAGCTCTGAAGATGCCTCCATATCTTCCACGATTTGCTCATAGCGTTGAGCGCACAACCGCTAGCTTAGTTTTGTTTCTATGGTAACGTCACCTGCTAGCTTGCGCAGCTTCATACAGTTGTCATCTGTTTGGTTGTACAAAGTAAAAGTTGAAATAATTTGAACTTTTGAACAATTTCAAATTGTTGGCACACAACACCCAATGTTTCTAAAGGTGTTTTGATTTCCTTTCCACGGATGCTGTCAGACACACGTTTGTATGATTAGTTTGCTTGTTTACTGCCGTATGTGTGTCGTGATCTTGGTTTTTGTGTTTCATGTGTCCTTTTTCATTTTGAAATGTAAAGCGTAAAAACTCAGAGTAATGCATTTTTCCGTCTGGGTGAGGATTGCATTATGGCGGAGCGCGCGCTCCCACGAGAGCGCGGTGCGTTCAGGGACCTCAGTAGAAAATCGGCCCTTTCTGTGTCAGCCCCCCATGGGCCGAACTTCCTTTCATGGGGAGTTTGGCGGCGGAGTGGGCCACCAGGGAGTACCACAGCTTCCTAGCTGTGGCTCCACAGCTGATTGCTCATCCCCTAACACAATGTTATGCGGAATGGAAGCACAGCTGTGTACTAACAGAGTGGATGGACAGGATGCTGAAACGGGGTTATACACTTCAGTTTTGCAGCATCCCTCCTCTGTTCAACGGCGTAAGAGAGACAAATCTACCATCCCAGGAGGTGATTCAGACCCTGTTACAAAAACAAGTGGTGTCTGTTGTGCACCCCCAGCACAGGGAGAAGGGGCTTTATTCTATGTACTTCCTGGTTCCCAAGAAGACAGGAGAATTCAGACCCATCCTAGATCTCCGTAGCCTAAATCGGCACATCGCCTGCAAAAAATTCCAGATGTTAACTGTGACACAGTTATTGGGGCTGATGCAGCCGGGCGTTTGGTTTACAACCATCGACCTGAAGGACGCTTACTTTCATGTCGAAATTGTTCCAAGACCAGTGGCGAGCCGTCAGGGCCCTCTAGGCCCTCTGTGAGGGCCTAAGATATTCAAAAAAATAATATTTAAAAACATTTAAAAAAAAAATATATTTTTTAAATATATATTTTTTTAATATTATTTTTGTTATATTTTTCATTAGTTTTACCGAAAAAAAACTTGATTTAATTGTATTTAAAATAACATTTCCAAAGAAATAAATCCTTCGAATATGCCTGTTCAGTCTCTGTTGAATGTGAAGGGTTACATGAAAGAAGCTCGTCTGGCCCTCTCTGCGATTCACAGAGGGCCCGCTATAGTAACTGAACGAGAGAGTAATGTCAAATGACAGTACAATTGACCAATCATATCTTCCCTCTAAATGGGTGGGTTTTATTATCGCGGACATTATGACAAGTTCCGCCCGCTGTGAAACTTTTCTTGTTTCCATAGCAACAACAACTTCCTGTCAACAGCGTGAACTCGCCTTCAAAATAAAAGCATGCCAAATTACACTTAAGACATACAACTGCAACGAAAGTAACAAACACAATGCAATATCATTTTCAATATCAAAGAACACAAATTGGGTTCACAGGTGTTGTTTTGTGTGGTAGAGGGTCGCTGTCATTGATGCGTTTTGCACCCTGGGCCGTTGTTTTGATATTCCGCTGAAGTATACGCTGAGACGTAATAACTCTTTTTTTCGAGGGAAGGGGTGGGGGTCAGAGGGCCTAGGTATAAAGCTCACGGCTCGCCACTGTCCAAGACAGAGAGTATTTGCGTTTTGCCTTCCAGGGGGTGGCCTACGAGTAAAACAGACTGCCGTTTGGCTACTCCCTATCCCCACGCACGTTCAGCAAATGTGTGGCCAAAGCGCTTCAGCCGCTTTGCGACCAGGGCATGACCTCATAGTCATGGCCAGGTCCAGGGAATGGGCAATGTTTCACACAGCCCAATTGATCCTCCACCTAACCAAGTTGGGTTTTGCGGTCAATTGGAAGAAGAGCAATCCCATACCTCACCAGCAGGTGCAGTATCTACGAATGGTGCTCGATGCAGGCAGGCTACACGCCACCTTGTCAGAAAGCAGACAGGCGTCCCTGCTGCGGGCAGTTTGCAGACTGCGACAGGGGGCAACGGTGACAGCTTTAACCATCATGCAGACTCTGGGTCTCATGGCGCCTGCTTACTCCGTGGTGCCGCTGGGGTTGCTGCATATGCGCCGCCTGCAGAGGTGGTTTGCCGGCCTTTGTTTAGATCCCAAGAGGCACAAACGAAGTCTGGTGACCATCCCACCTTCAGTGGTGGGCAACCTCCGGTACTGGGGGTCCCCAGTGCATCTCCGGAGGGGAACTCCACTGGGGCGAGTGACCTCCAACATCACAGTGTTCAAAGACGCATCCGTGACAGGATGGGGGGGCACCTGCCTAGAGAGAGCTATAGGTGGTCGCTGGTCTCTGACGGAGACACAGCAACCTTCTAGAGCTGCGGGCAGTAGGGTTGGTCCTCCAGCACTTAAAACCCGTAATACAGGGCAAACATGTGTTGGTGAGGAGCGACAACCACACCACAGTGGCGTACATCAACAGGCAGGGCGGAATCCGCTCCGCCGCCTTGTTGACCACAGCAGAGAACCTGTGGTTATGGGCCTCAGAGATTGTGTTGTCTCTGAGAGCTCTCCACATCCAGGGACTGGAGAACGGGGGCGGGCCCCTGCCAGACGAGTGGGTGCTTCACCCGGAGGTGGTGAAGCAGATCTGGGCCCAGTTCGGGAGAGCGGAGGTGGACCTGTTCACCAACTGGCGAAACAGCCACTGTACCCTGTGGTTTTCCATGGCTCGGCGGGACAATCCGCCCTTAGCGGTGGACGCGTTTGCACACGAGCCATGGCCAAGAAAGCTGCTCTACGCCTTTCCACCGCTGTGCCTCATTCTCCCCCTCCTGTAGAGGGTGAGACGAGAACATCTGTCAGTCATCCTAGTGGCCCCAGACCGCCGCGTGGCGCCGTGGTTCGCGGAGGTGACACAGATGATGTTGGGCCAGGGCAATTCCTCAGGTGCAATAGGGGCGTTACCCTCTCTGGGCCAACCTCTCCAGGCTTGGCTCCTGAGAGGGACAGGCTGAGACAGGGGGGACTGTCTGATAGGGGTTATTCAGACTATCCAGACAGCAAGAGCAGGATCCACCACAGCCTGTTACAGGCCGAAGTGGATGGGATTCCAGCGATGGTCTGAAGAGGGAAGTCTAGAGCCCTTATCTTGTATGCTGGGCTCTATTCTGTCCTACTTAAAGTTACTGGTGGACAGGGGGCTTGCCTATTCCACAGTTAAAGTGTATGCGGCAGCCATTTCGTCCTGCCATGAGGGATGTGGCGGCAGGTCAGCCTTTTGTCAGCCGCTTATGTCACGGTTTTTGCAGGGGGTCAGGAGGCAGCGCCCAGTAGTGCACGCCTCCGCCCTGCAATGGGACCTGCCGTTGATGCTTGAGGCTCTGGTCAGAGAACCATTTGAGCCTCTGGAGCTCTCCTCCCTGAAGGCGCTGTCACTAAAAACAGCGTTGCTGATGGCCCTGACTTCGGTCAAGAGAGTGTCTGAACTGACCGCTCTGTCGGTACACCCGAGTTGCCTGTGGATTTGGGGTGACCGTAGCGGGGCGACACTCAGACCGAACCCCTCCTTTGTTCCCAAGAGCCTAAGGAGTTAGTTCAGGTCAAGGGCTATACAGCGCACGGCTGTCATTAGGCGCACTGAACAGCTGTTTGTGTGCTTTGGGGGCGGTGTGGCCAGTAAAGCTCTGTCCAAGAAACGCCTGGCAGGATGGCTCTGCGAGTGCAATGCACATGCCTACGGTCGGGCAGGGAGAGCCTTCCCGACGGGGGTCCGTGCGCACTCTACACGGGCTATGGCTGTGTCAACAGCCTTATTTAGCGGAGTGAGTGTGGAGGACATATGCACGGCGGCGTCTTGGTCCACGCCAGGCCCCTTCATAAGGTTTTATCTCTTGGACATGTCTAGCTCCTTCTCATCGTCTGTGCTTGCTGGGGCAACACAGGACTGGTGAGGGGGGGGGGGGGGGGGGGGGGGGCTGCGGGTCAGTAGATATCTGACCCCCCCCCACCCCCTGGACATAATGCACTTATGGTTTCCCACGCTCCTTAGGGACCCGGGAAACATGGTGGACAGTAAGCCCCATGCCTATAGGTGGGCAGGGAGAGCCTTCCTCACTATTTTTCCATGCACACTCTTCACGAGGTAAGCGTGTCTGAGTGTGCTCTACCAGCCGAGTAAGCTGCGGCCCTGACTCCTCCACGGTCACATCCGAGGGAGGAGAGGTTGTGGTGCAGCGGCTCTTAACCAAAAAGCCGGTCAGGGGCAGTGTGATGGGTTGTTGGACGACAGGGCGTGTATCCATCAGGGCTCCACCCACTGTACCCATAAAGTCCAGTAGAGGGCGGAGCCTGTGAGATATAACGCAGACGGAGCCCTCTACTAGGGGCCCTGTCTGTCCTATGCTGCTCGCTGAAGAGGGTGTAGGATGACAGTCAGGAGGCGAGGCCGCCTTATATAGGGTGGGCTTGCGCACACACTCAGGTAGGCCCGCCCCAAGGGGCCGGCTACGTTTAAAGATATCTCGGTAGGTGAACGCTCGCATAGTAAGGTCAAGGGGTAGTACCCATAGAGTCCAGTAGAGGGCTCCGCCTGTGCTTATATAACTGGGGTTACAATACATAACCCATCGTTTTACTCTGATTCAAAAAAAAAATGGTGCCTATCCCTGATTTTTTTGTTTGCTGTTTTCCTTTTTGATGTTTCACCTTGCCTCCTCCCAGCAGCTCTCTTATTGTTATGTATACCTCCTTCCCTCTTTTGAACTGCATTTGGGTTTTACCCTACTTGCCCAACCTGTGAAAATAAGTTTTGTTTCTTCATGCTGGCAGGGATTTGCTTCTCCTCATATGTGTGGCATCATCGGAGATGGCGTGTCTGTGAGTCGCCGATACAAGCGTAAATGCATGAGGGTGAGTGTATTTAAAATCATAATCCTAAACTAAAAGAAGTGGGATTGTTTGGTAACTTTCTGTATCTTATCTTGTTAGAATCATGGCTAGCAGTAAGCTAGCAGTTTAACGGTTGTTGATTTGTAACAGCAGCACTGGGAAAGCCTGTTTCAGTGTTCTTAAATCAGGATATATAATATATACCTTGAGCAAACTCTAAGAGCCAGGATGCAAATGTGAATGTACTCTGATATATCAGACCAATTTTGTGCTTCTATTATCAAGACTCAAGGTCCAAAACCCAGCTAGTGGCTGCGAGAAGATGAAGTGCCTATTACAATGTTTACAGCTTTATCAATAGAGGGTAAAATGTCAAGCTTGTCCTCAGGTAGGGTTACAGATACTGGCACGAGGTCATCAAAATCAAAGGGATGAATCTTTGTGTCCCGAGGACAGTGTGATGTGAAAGTAGATGCAGTATCCACAGTGTCCAGTTGTTCATACTTCACAAAAAGGGGGATAACGGGACACATTTTCTCAGTCTCTCCTGGAATACACTCAGTGTTGCGCTCGTTTGTACGAAATCTGCGTAAAAAGTCATGTAATCTTACTAACACAAAAATAAAGAAAGGTAATGAAATATTCATCATCAATTAGTTAGATAAGTAAGAATCATAATCATTCTTTATGTCATAGATGCTAAATGCTTAGATTATTTGCAGTAGTTTGTGACGCATGTTGGTACTTCAAGATCAGTGGTTCTTAGTATTCAAGGACATGGGTGATTGTTGGACTATTATTTCAGGTGAGTCAATGAGTTTGATGGCCATCAGTGGCTAGATAAGGGCCATCTGAAGAAGCAGCTCCTCCTGCATTTGAAAATTCAACAACTATGTGTGTACTTGGTCATACAAAAATAACAAACAAACACACAGATTGTATTTCAAACATAATAATTAGACAAATCTATCTCTCTGAATTAATAATAATAATACATTTTATTTTTATAGCGCTTTTCGAAACCCAAAGACGCTTTACATTTGGGGAAGGGTAGACAAACAAGGACAGGCAATAAAACAACATTGTGATGTTGGGAATATTAGTTGGGAATATTAGTTGGGAATATTAGTGGGAATAATTACTAGTACTAAGAAACAGTATTTTATTCCCTTTTCTGGTCAGGAACTGAGATCTTTTTAGTCTTATCTTGTATTGTTTAGCAGACAAGTTGAAAGGAATTCCTCTGCTGCTCAGTTGCAGGCTTTATCAACTCTGTACCCTCACCCAATATGAGCGCTTGTGGACCCTTACATGCAGGCTAGTCCTCCAACAGTCTGCTTGCATCTATACACAGGCCTCTGACAGATCGCTGCCCTCACTTTTGCCTCCTTGTAGATTCATCATTGATTTCAGTGTTTCAAGGAAATCCTCTTTGTAGCGTGCTCCACATCCTTCATCTGAAGGTACTGTAGTGGATAGCATACTGAACATCACAAGCATTTGTGATACTGCCACAAATATAAGGGAATATATGGTATATATATTTCCCCCCCTGCGATATATATTGCGATATGAAAACATGCAGGAATTGAAGAAAATACAGTTTTTTTTCCCGCAAACCATCCTTTCTTGAACTTTAATGCTATACAATTGGTATTTTTTTAACTATATTTAACCGGATGAAGGATTTCCGACATTATGTGACTAATGACAAGTTCAAGTGTTTCTCGGAAAAATCCAATATTTGTGTATTACGGATTGAGGAGTTGTTCCGACTATAATTTTCATGAACTTTTGAGAGGTAGGCCAATGTGGAAACAACATAGATGGTACTTTTTTTTCCTTTTATTTCTTCAGAGAGTTTAACCTGTTACGCACCGCCCCCCCGGTACCGGGCGGATAAACGCGTCATTTGCAGGAAACAACGTCTAAGGATTCTTAATATTTAATAAACTATGAATGTTTTATATCCATGTAACGGGAAGAAACTCAGCTAACTGATCTTTTACATTTTTTTTCTCCAAAAAAAAACCACAATGCTAACACTCAGCCTCTGAATTAGCCACGAGCGAAAAAATGTAACCTATCTCTGCACCTAAACTCACTCCTAACTCC
This sequence comes from Lindbergichthys nudifrons, assembly GCA_943590975.1. NCBI lineage: Eukaryota > Metazoa > Chordata > Actinopteri > Perciformes > Nototheniidae > Lindbergichthys > Lindbergichthys nudifrons. Next base: position 101,604 of record CALSBW010029656.1, on the reverse strand, counting down.
CTTATTACTTATCCTAGATGCACAGCCAACCGCTCGTTTTGCATCTACTGGAGACACAGAATCTGGGGGTGCCCACCTCAACACTCAGTGATAAACATTTGCGGCGCTATAAATGAAAGCGTACATCAGAACATGTGGAGCTAGGTAGCTAGAAACGCTAACATGGCTTACCTTGGTCAAAACTGGTCTTCAATGGCATTAAAACGATAAAAAAACGATGCTGCAGTTAATCCATAGGTTAATCCAATGTGTCTGTGTCCTCTTTGAAATGATTTCTGATAATCCATAAGCAATAAAACTGCTTTTTCGTTTCCAAATGTCAGAGCGAGAGATCGGTCCACTCTGCTGCAAAATTACATGCGCGAAGCCTCCACCTCTTCTCTTCACAACGTGTGTGTGTGGGGGACTCCCCCTTCGATTCTATTGGCTCTAACGGTCAGAAAGAGGTGTCAACCATCAAAATCGACCAAGGGGGGCCAGAGATATGGAAAAAAAAATGTTTAACCCAAATCACCTCAGAGGTGGGGTGGTTTTGGCTAAACATCTCTAAAAAGGTCAGATGTCACTTGTTTTGCATCAATCTTGATACAGGGTACTTATTATATGTTGTACTTTGGATTCCTAAAGCTTTTAGTCTACTAACCCATCATCCAAGGGTAGTTTTCACTATCTGTAAAAAAGAATTTTTGGACGGACACTATAATTTACAGTTTTTTACTATGTAAAATCTGAATTTTCTTTAAAATAAAAAACATCTATATTGATTCTGACACTTCTACATCCAACTCACAGATGTAACCTTGCTTTGATAAAATAAATTATTCATATAACCCTTTTAGAAGTTAAGTTGTAGTCATTTGTTTTGGGCATGTCATTTTCGAGCCTGAAACATGAAAAACAGGCTTGGTGCTTAACAGGTTAAAAAACACATTGATAGCTCTGTTGCATTAGCCTACAGCAGGGGTACTCAAATACAAATCTTAAAGGTCCAAAAAAATGTTTTCAATAAGACAAAGGTCCGTTTATTACGGTCATTCAAACTTTTAAACAATTGCAACAAGATTCTTAACACAAGGTTGCAAAAACAAAAATAATCTGTATGCAGCAGTTTTCATTGTTATTGTGTCTGTGCTTGATCCCTCAGAGTCGCAGTGTAAGAGCTGCACAGTTATGAATAAAGGCAGCTGCACCCTCTTTCATTCAGCATTCCCATTATTGCTTTATAAATGTCTTGCCCCCTTGTGTGTCCACTGAGGTTCGTCAGGCCAAACACATCTTCAACAAACTCCCCCTTTGCCTCATCATAAAAACTCACAAACACCAGCAACTGAGCATTGTCAGTGGTGTCAGTGGACTCATCCACAGCTAAGGAAATGCACTGTGCATTTTTTATTCCATCACAAAGCTGATTAATCATATCACCAGCCAGTATTTATGTTCTTCTGGTTGCTGTGGAATCTGAGAGGGGGATTTGCTTGATTTGACCTGTTATTTCCTCTTTTTCTTTGCCCTCAAACATGGTCTCCATCACTTCAGTCATGCATTCTTTTATACTTTTTTTTGGCTGGGCAGTGGGCAGTGTAGTTTTACACATCGTCTTATTTGACTTTCTCAGGACTTATAACTGTTTTTTGGGGGCAGCCCCCTACAAAGAAAAATATATATTTACACACGTAAGGTCATCATCTTAACAGTGTTGTATGCTCATCCGTGAGCAGAGCATCAAGTTGACATGTCTATTACAGCTGAATGCAGCGATTACCATTTTGTTCAGCAAAACGCCTCACAAAATTATTAAGATCCAAAGCTTTAGTGCGTTTTGATTCAATGCTGAGTACAGCCAAACTTGACAGTCTCTTCTCTGTCATTGTAGACCGCAAATGCCTCATTCCTTCAGTACTTGGGTCAATCATATTTCCACGCTCGCGCCAGGGCCGGGGGGAGGGGTTACAAGACGTGCATCTTGTGCTGCACTCACTTGCACTCGGACATTAGAGACTTTCTCTCATAAATGTCAGATGAGCCACAACTTTTCTTTCAAAACAAAGCTGCCAACTGGGGTGGCAGCTGGGTAGGTGAAACTAGGCTACTAGCTACAGTACAGATGCAACTAGATGAGCTGTTAACTCTCGCTCTGACTTTTTTTTTTTTAAACTCTCGCTCTGACTCAGACAGGTTGAAAGAGACGACACACGCATTTTTCCCACCCGCATTCCGCGAAGACCCGCCCTACTGTGCCTCTGATTCGCAGACTGTTGGTGGGGGGAAAAAACGCTGACGGGATGCTGAATGTGATTGGACCAAAGCGTTGACAGACAGACACAGACAGTGGAACAGTCGGAGATGCAGAGCGCTGTTTGCAGTGGACATAGCGGAGAATTTTGACTCGTTGCGTTGTGGCGATGTCTCGCAGATAACACAGATAATACAGATAATACATATGAAAAGTATAATTTGCTCAGAGTCCAGAGACAGTTGTGGTTTGGTCCGGATCCTGACCGGAGTCCGGACTTTGAGGATGCCTGGCCTACAGTATGTAACTTTTTTACCACTGTATATTCCAAATGACACCTGATGGGGCTGAACCGGGGCTACCCATATTTGTGATGGGGGCTCCTATCCACTATTCCTTGACCTCTGTGTAAAATGTCACGGGGTTAAGGAATAGTGGATAGGAGAATTCAAAATGCGCCAGCGGACGTCATAAATGTGCGTCTGCTGTGGGGAAACTATAGTTTTCTATACAGCGGACTACATGGATGTTTAATAAGAACGGTGGACTTCTATAAGCGCATCTAGATACTTTGCACCGTGTTCTTATGGTGTTGTTTTATGCTTTATAAACGGGTGCACATAACTTTTTTGCCCTGGTTCTCAAAGTAGCACCTGGAGATGTTGCTTGGTGTGCATCCTTAAAATGAAATAAACCGGACCTTTTGAGGGGTACTTGACTTTATGAAAGGGGGGGGGGGGAGGTGCGCTAGTGAGCATGCAGCAGGGTTACTGTGCGGAGCGCATAAAGCAGACCCTTCACGCGATAGTGAGGGGTAGAGCGAGGGATCGCAGATGCCGTCGTGCTCGTGGACGGATTAAAACAATTAAACCTAAATAGCTCGCGAATTATACTTTGGCAGCCGTTAATATACCTGGGCGGCCCGCCCAAGTAAAGTCTATGTGTGGGAAACCCTGCTATCTTAGCAGTTCTTATGCAACTCGCAAATATCTCTCTCTTCTCTCTTTTCTATCTCTCTCTTCTCTCTTTTCTCTCTCTTCTCTCTTTTCTCTCTCATCTCTCTTTTCTCTCTCTCTCTCTCTCTCTCTCAATGTTGGTGCGCAAATGCGCCTTTTTTCAAATGATCCCGTGCTCTTTTTTGGCGGGGGGTGCGCATGTTTATAAAATCATATCCAAGGACAGTGGTAGCGATCGGAGAATTGAGTGTTGTTCAGTTTGTGTGTTGTGGAACATGCGTGTCCGTGCACGAAAATATACCACACACCCAATTACAATTGCATGTTCAATTCACTACCCTGGAAGTTAATAAAGTTGTTAAAGTTGGAACAGCCTGTGGACAGCCGTTCTTCCTTGCATGTCAGTCGCCGACACCTTCTTACAGAGGACAGGCAAATCTAGCTGCAGCACGACCCGTATATTTTCGCACGCCGTGTTCTCAACACATATTTTTTTAACATTTTCAACATCGTGGTTACATCCTTATATGCTCCCGGCAACACACTGAACGTCAACTTTGCCTCCTTATTACACTCACCCCTACTTTAGTGGGAACAATGAGTCTGCGTCTTTGATGCACACAGGAATAAACGCAGATCATCCTCTGGCTGCAGCCTTGACCGGCACTTGCTTTTGATCAAAGTCAATGCGGAAAACCCGCACTCACACAGGTAGGTGGAGGTGAAGGGAATGAGCACTTTTACAGCCTTTTTGGCGAGGTGGCGGAACTCTGTCTCCACAGACAGCCAAAAGTGTGCAAGTGTCACTTTACTCGTCTTTTTCTCGTTATTTTTTTTCTCACGCTGCGCCTCCCCTGAAGCTCTCTGGCGCCCCCCAGGGGAGGCGCGCCTCACACTTTGAAAAACTGGCGATGCTTCATAGACAAACAAGTGTGACGGTAACGTTACTCAACCCAAAACCAAGTCAAGAAAATATGACGAAGCTTATCTTACTCTTGGCTTCACAGCGAATGTTGTGGGAGGTGAGGAGATACCCCTGTGTGTTTTATGTCTGAAAACCCTTGCAGCTGACAGTATGAAACCCAACAAATTAAGAAGACACAGAGACATCACACCCCAGTCACGTCAAGAAGCCACTCGACTTATTCAAGACAAAATTAAACGAATACCGTAACCAGGAAAATCACATGGTAAAAGCTGCATCAGTGAACAGCAAAGCACAAATGGCGTCATACTTAGTCGCATACAGAATTGCAAAGTGCAAGAAACCACACGATCGCTGAGGATCTCATACTCCCCGCTGCTCTTGATATGGTGTCAACTATGATTGATGAGACAACCGCCGCACAATTGAAGGCTATCCCCCTGTCCAATGACACAGTTGCAAGACGTATATATGCAACATTTCAGATGATCTTGAAGAACTTATAAAGAAACTAAAAGACAAACGTTTTGCATTACAAGTGGACAAGGCTACTGACAGTAATAAAGACTGTTTGTTTATTTCGTATGTTCGCTTTGTCAATTCCGAGTCACTGAGTGAGGATTTGCTGTTTTGCAAGTACGTCACACGCAGAGCAACAGCTGATGAGCTCCACGGGATTCTTGACAGTTACCTGACAGAACACGGACTGAAATGGGAGAACTGTGTGGGCTTTTGCTCGGATGGCGCACAGATCATGTCAGGGAAAAGAAGGGGACTGCAGGCATTTCTCGCCCAACGCACAATGGACGCACTGTGTCATTCACAGAGAGGCTCTAGCATCAAGGCAGTTTAGCCCCGAGCTAAACAAGGTTTTGACCGAAGTAGTTAGTGTCACATGGCAATGTATTTTAATGATTCATTATTGCATGGTTTTAAGTGGGTGTGTTTTATACCTTTTTATTGTGTGATTTTACTCTGAAATGTGTTTGCCTTTTTAACTGGTTTTAACTTCCTGCTGCATGCTTTTATTTTTTAAATGTTTGGATTGGCCTTGCCATGCTGATTAACAATGAGTGATCACACCTGGAGCGGAGTGCACCAGCTGGGCGTAAGCTGGTCGTAACTCTACGTCCGACGTAGAACCGAAGGTTAAGACCAAACTAAAGTTATGACTAGTGCACCACTTAGACTTAAGCCCTGTATGCGTTGCGCCCGGGTGTAACTTTTACGCCTAGTATGGGGCAGGCGTAAATCGGAAAGACAGACTAGTATCCATAGTAACGTAAAACAGGCAAGAAGGATATTAACGATGGCAGGGCGTCTTGTTTACAGGTTTAACAATGAAAGGGCATTAAGAAGAGAAAGAGTTGTCCGTGATCGAACAAACCCACTGGACATCTATTCAGACAGTGAACTGATAGAGAGGTTTCGTTTCGGCAGACAAGCCCTTTTTGATTTAATCGAGGAGATCTCCCCTCAACTCCAGCACGGATCAGACCGAAACGCTGCGCTCTCCCCAACCTTGCAGGTGCTGATTGCGCTCAGATTCTACGTGAACGGGGCCTTTCAAAATACTGTGGGAGACATGATTAATGTTCATCGCACAACTGCATGTCGGGCTATAAGACGAGTTTCATTGGCCCTCCAGCGCCGCCTTAGGAACTATATTCACCTACCCACACAAGAAGAATCAGCGAAATCCAGGCAAGATCTTTTGTTAAAATCAGGCATACCTGGTATTGTCGGATGCATCGACGGTACTCATGTTCGCATTCAGGCCCCCTCTGAACATGAGTATTTGTATGTTAACAGAAAGGGTTACCACTCAATAAATGTCCAAATTGTTTGCAACTCGGACATGGGCATTGTCGACCTCGTTGCAAGATGGCCTGGGTCGACCCATGATGCTCGCATCCTGAGAGAGAGCGCCCTTCAACGGGAATTTGAGGCAGGGAGAATTAATGGTCTTCTTCTCGGAGACAGTGGATACCCTCTGGAGCGATGGCTAATGACACCTGTCATCGCAGAGAGAACAGCACAAGAGCGCCGCTATAATGAGAAGCATACACAAACGAGGAACATTGTAGAGCGCTGCATTGGAGTGCTCAAACGTAGGTTAGTAAGTCATTTTTATAATATATAAAAGGCCAGCCTTTTAATGTAGATATAGGCTAAATATTTTTTTGCTTTTTTGTGTAGGTTTCACTGCCTCCACAGTGAAATGCGAATGCACCCTGAGCGCGTCTGCGTGATCATTGCTGCCACTGCGGTGCTGCACAACATCTGTGTGAAAAAGAGAATCCCCCTGCCGATGCAAGGAGAATTGGTACTGGAGGCGGATGAGAACCCTGTGGCTCCTGCTGGCATCCGTGAAGATATCGGTGGACGTCTTACCCGCAATCATATAATAAACAACCTATAGACCTATATATTTGTAATATGAACGCTGTTTTTTTGCAATTGCATTTCAATAAGCTCCCATTGTGACCACATATTTTCATTAGGTCTATTTTATTCAAAGAACACACACAAGAACATTAAATAACAACATTTTGGAGAACTATTAACATGAGATTGAGATAAAAAAACAAGTACAATAGATATGATTACAGAATGGTGAACACATTGTCTTCTTCAGTGATTAAGGATTATAATTTGGAGTCTCAATTTCTCGTTCTCCAGCTCAATTTTCTCGTGTTCCACTCTCAATTTTACGGTCTCCACCTCCACACGAACGATTTCTTTCTCCGTCAGTTCCCGCTGTAGCTCTGACAAATCCCTCTTTCTCTTTCGGGGTGTGGCCATTTGGGATTCCTCTTGAGTCATCGCTGACGCTGTGGGTGTGGGAATTCCCTCTTCTCTGCGGTCCTCTGAGTCTGTAAAATGGCAAGTTACTGTCAGTTACTGTCAATTATTGTCAGTTGCTATCAACTGCCGCGATTGCTAATTGTTATCTTGCTAGCCGTGATGTCTCACGGGGGTAATGTTTATATAGATAATGTAGGGTGATGTTACTCTATTAATGACTTACCACTAGTGACAGCTGACACGTCTGCGTCAACCTCTTCAAATGTTGAGGTTGACGGCTCTGAGCTGTCAATCCCATTCAACCCGGTGAAAGTGGTGGAATCCTCTCCAAAAATAGCTATAATGATATCGCTGTATGGAGAGGTTTTTGGTGCAGGGCCTCCGCCGGTCGGAGGGTTTTTGAGAACCAAAGCATCTTTTTTGGCTCTGGATAGTAGGTCCTTCCGCTTTTTTCTACACTCTTCCACCGTCCGTATCCCTCCATCACCCAAGTCATTTATCGCACCAGTGATCGACTTCCAGGCTGCGAGTTTGTGTTTGTTTGTCATGGTATTGTTAAATTTGGCAGTTAGCGAGTTTTTATGCTCTGCATATATTTCAATTAATGTTCTAATCTCTCTATCAGTAAAATTGGTTTTTCTCTTCTTTTGGTTTCCGTTATCCATATTCGTTATTCAATTCTTAGCTTGCTCTGAATGGAGGAGTTCGAGTGTTAAATTATATAGACGTGTGTTGCTTGGCAACAATTACTGTTTCGCGTGTATTCACGTGGACGCGCATCTTAAGACCAGGCGCAGACTAGTCAGGTTTGGTGCACTCGGTGTAAATTCGAATCACTAAGTCGGACGTAGCTAAGCCCGACGTTAGAGTTAAGACCTACTTTTTTACGCCCAGCTGGTGCACTCCACTCCTGGAGCCAATTTACACCAACAGGCCTGCCTACAAATGGAAGGAGAAGAGCAGCAGAGGACAGACTGAGACTGAGACTGGGAGAAACTGAAGGAGACAGCAGAGGCAGAACGCAGCAGGAGCAAAGGCACAGGCGAACAAGGGATTAAGAGACCACGGCAGTCCAAGAGAGTGTCGACGGAGCACCTTTACAGCCCTGGAAAGACTCTGGTTTTGAGAAAATACTTTTAACGCTTTTAACATTTGAATTATTTGTATTGTTTTAACCGCATTTAATTGTATTTTAAAATAGTTTTAGACTTATCTTTTTACTGAGATTATATTTTAGACAGCTCTGATTTTAGTTTTCTTAGTAAAGTGTTTATGTTCTCCTGAATAAATTATTGTGTTAAAATCTTAAACTTAGTAGTTGGCTCCTAGATTACCCAGTTTTGCTCTCTACCTGATTTAAAAGAACCCTTTCCCTCTCCATAAATGATTACCCCTCCTTTACATTAGCGTGGTCAATTTTATCAAAACCCGACGCCTGAAAGCGCGCCTGTTCTCTGCACTTAGTGAAGAGATGGGAGCTGAACATACCGCTGTGCTGTTTCACAGCGAGGCCAGGTGGCTGTCGCGAGGAGTCTTTGAGCTCAGAGAGAAGATTTGGGTGTTCTTGGAGGAGGAGAGGATGCATGAAGCTGCAACCAAGTTCAGTGATTAACAATTTCTGATGAAACTGGCCTATCCCAGCAATGTATTTGGAAAGCTGAATGAATTACATCTTCAGCTTCAAGGCAGAGACAAGCACCTACCTCACCTGGCAGACAAGATCAGTGCATTTACTCAAAAGCTGGAGATGTGGGGCAGGCGCCTTAACCAAGGAAATACTGATGCCTTTGGGAATCTGACTGAATTTTCAGAAATCAGTGATTCTGAAGCCACCACAGTGATCCCGTCTCAAGCAACACATTTCTTCCCTGATGGGATTATTCCAAAAATACTTCCCAAACAACAGTGCTCAGTATGACTGGGTGATGGATCCATTCAATGCAGCAGGTTGGTATTTCATTTTATTGACTGACTAATTATGCTGTACATGCATTTAATTTACGTTGTCTGTATTGTAAGAAATTCAAATCAATATGATACGTGAATATTAAATAAATGCACCGTTTTATTTTGAAAAGCTTTATTTAGAAGGAAAACCCGGATGTTTACATTACGTCACTTCCGCGAGAGCCGCGCTCTCATGCTGGCTGAGTTTAATTCCACTCCCAGATAAATGATTGTCTGGGAGGGGAGAGGACAGATCTTCTTCCAATGTATGAAAAAACCCAGGCTTGACAGATGCGATACGAGATGTACCGTCTGTAAGCAACTTCCTCCCTGGAGCGAGCCCGCAATAGCAGGCCGTCCAGATCCAGAACCACACTCTCATCCCTCCTCTGTGTAGTGGCTCCAGCCTTCTCTACACACTTTGAAAATGTGCGAGGAGCCAGGGAATATCTGAACGGCAGACGATTGTCTGGTCTGATATTCCCTGAAATGAGAAACGCAGGGATTTCCTGTGTTTCGGGATGATGGGTACATGGAAGTATGTGCAGGCTTCAGGTCTATGGAAGTGAACCAGTCGTCCTGGTGAACACATTCCAGCACCTGTTTGATCCTCAGCATGTGGAATACTGACAGATCAAGGATGGGTCTCATTGCCCCGTTCTGGCTTCTCTGTGATGTGCTGCAATGGTCGTCATGGTGACGAGCCACGCCATTGCCCTCGCCACAGCTGCCCGTGAGGCGAAAGGGCTGCAAGGGAGCCTCCACACGCTGCATTTCACTCCGGCTCTCACCATGAGGCGCTACAAGCTCAGGGGATGAGTAGTGGTGTGTGCAATGCTGTCCACACGAGGCGTTATAACGGTGCTCGTGGGTTTACTATGACCGCGTGTAGGAGGCATCTGGGACAGAGGAATGCCGCGAGCTCTGCAGTTTATAAACCAATAGGTTAAAAACAGCAGGCTTCTGCAGCGAATGAACCACCTCTGGAGTCTCCCCCTGTTGGAAGAGACCAGGGGGATCACTAGGTGACCAGCTGACGCCAACGCCGAGCAGCTGCGTCACGGAGAGGGCTGTGCGGGTTGTGACACACCGGAGGAGAGCTGTCAGTTTCTCCACTCTCCTGCTGGCTGAGTTTAATTCCACTCCCAGATAAATGATTGTCTGAGAGGGAAGAGGACAGCTCTTCTTCCAATTTATTATGAAACCCAGGCTTTGACAGATGCGATACAAGATGTAACGTCTGTAAAGCGACTTCCTCCCTGGAGCGAGCCAGCAATAGCAGGTCGTCCAGATAAAACCACACTCTCATCCCTCATCTGTGTAGTGGCTCCAGCCTTCTCTACAAACTTTGAAGAAATGCGAGGAGCCAGGGAATATCTGAACGGCAGACGATTGTCTGGTCTGATATTCCCTGAAATGAGAAACGCAGGAATTTCCTGTGTTTCGGAATGATGGGTACATGGAAGTATGCATCCTTCAGGTGGAAGTGAACCAGTCGTCCTGGTGAACACATTCCAGCACCCCTTTGATCGTCAGCATGTGGAATACTGACAGATAGAGTATGGGTCTCATTCCCCCAGTCTTTTTCGGGATTAGAAAAATAACGGGAGTAAAAACCCCTGATTTTCCTCCCTTTGAGGAACCCTGGAAATAGCCTCTGAATGGAGCGCAAGACACTGTTCCTGGGATGACAGGAGTGTTTCCTGTATCCCATTGAACTGTGGGGGGGGAGAGGCGAACTGCAGGGTCTACCCTCTGCTGATCAGCCTGCTCATCCATCTGTCCATCAGACACACGCGCTCACTCTGAGAAACACTCTGAGAGCGGGCTCACATGCTCGAGATGTTCTGTGGTCGTCATGGCGACGAGCCACGCCAGGGAGGCTCCACACGCTGCGTTTCACTCCGGCCTCATCATGAGGCGTGTACACGCTCAAGGGATGAATGGAGGTGTGTGCAGTGATGTTCACATGAGGCGTTATAACGGTGCTCATGGGTTTATTATGACCGTGTGTAGGAGGCGTATCTCGGACAGAGGAATGCCGCGAGCTCTATTAACCGAGGTTAAAACCGGCAGGCTTCTGCAGCGAGCCCTGCTGTCTACTAATCAACAGATTAGTGGCAGCCGGCTTAATTAGCGAGCTCTGCAGTTTATTAACCGATAGGTTAAAACCAGCAGGCTTCTGCAGCGAGCCCTGACGCCGTGGCGGGTGCTGCGGGCGCTGCCGCTGGGGGCGCTGCCGCTGGGGGCGCTGCCGCTGGGG
>CALSBW010029656.1:73342-90462 GCA_943590975.1 Lindbergichthys nudifrons | reverse complement strand
GGGCGCTGCCGCTGGGGGCGCTGCCGCTGGGGGCGCTGCCGCTGGGGGCGCTCAGCAGGCTGGAGCCAGCTGACATGCTGCCCTGTTCCGCGGAAGTGGAAGGGCTGATTGGAGCATCCAGCAGCACTTTCCTTTATCTCCTCCGAAGCCTCGGAGGGCATGGAGGGCTGCTCTGATAGTCTCACTATGGAGTGAGACAGCAGAGCGATGTTGTTTGCCGCTGCAGACGCCTGGAAGGTACACTGATGCATCCGGTCAGTCTGGCGGACGACAAACTGGTCCCCGGGGGAGGAAAGCAAGGGACGCCGTGCGGTGACCGTGCTGGCCTGCTTCACCCGAACAATGCCGTCAGGTTCGGCTCAAGGGGAGGCGCGGTCGGAAACCAACATCCGTTAACCAACATCCGTTAACCCCTTAGTGAGGGGGACGTATGAGGACACCGGAGCCTTCAGGCTCCTAGGGAAGCGCGGCCAGACCGGGTCACTCCTGACGGTCTGTACCCGGGAGAAACACTCCTGCCACCGGCAAGAGAGCTCTCCTGAGCCGGGGGAACAAGGAGACCTCTCCAGGCGGCTGCCTTTTCGATGATCTCCGGCAGTTCCTGTAGGATCCCGCCTATTGATGGCAGAGCCGTGAGGGCGGAAAGAGGGACTGTGGGTCCCGCAGCCGGGCCAGGCCGGCACCGGGCTCCATCTCCGTTTCCTCCGTCCAGGGGAACGGGATGGGGAAACCACACGGTGATCCGTGGATGGAGGCGGGGTAGGAGTCCTCCGACTCCTGCCCAGCACTCGGATCCAGGAACTCAAGGCTGGTCCACGGAGTAGGACTCCTGGACTGGCCAATCATCCTCCTCGGCCGCAGTAGCGAGAGCGTCCGCTCTTTGCTGTCTGTCGGCCAGAGGGAGACGGGCACAATGACAATGAGCACATGACACCTGCTGGGCGAGCGCTGCGTGCGCATGCTCCGACCCCAGGCAGGATTGGTCTGGCATGAGGAGCAAACTCTAACACAACCCTGTGTACTCATGTTTAACCTGTTACGCACGGCCCCCCCGGTACCGGGGGGAAAAACGCGTCATTTGCAGTAAACAACGTCTAAGGAATCTTAATATTGAATAAAACTATGAATGTTTTATATCCATGTAACGGGAAGAAACTCAGCTAATGATCTTTTTAATTTTTTTTTTCAAAAAAAACCCACAATGCTAGCACTCAGCCTCTGAATTAGCCACGAGCGAACTTTTTTTTTTTTTAACGGCACATAAACTCACTCATAACTCCCTTATTACTTATCCTAGATGCACAGCCAACCACTCGTTTTTGGTGTCCTGGAGACACTGAATCTAGTGGTGCCCTCCTCAACACTCAGTGATAAACATTCGCGACGCTGTAAACGAAAGCGTACATCATAACATGTGGCGATAGGTAGCTAAAAACGCTAACATGGCTTACCTTGGTCAAAACTGGTCTTCAATGGAATTAAAACGATAAAAAAACGATGCTGCAGTTAATCCATAGGTTCATCCTATGTATCTGTGCCTTCTTTGAAATTATTTCTGATAATCCATAAGAAATAAAACTGCTTTTTAGTTTCTATATTCCAGAAAGAGAAATTCTTTGAATTTGTTTTCGATTTCTAGACGCGAAGCCCCCACCTTTTCTCTTTACAATGAGTGTGTATGTGGGCCTCCCCCTTCGATTCTATTGGCTCTAACGGTCAGAAGGGTGTGTCAACCATCAACATCGAGCAAGGGGGGCCAGAGATATGGGAAAAAACCCATTTTCACCCAAATCACCTCAGAGATGGGGTGGTTTTGGCTAAACCTCTCTAAAAAGGTCAAATGTCACTTGTTTTGCATCAATCTTGATACAGGGTACTTATTATATGTTGTACTTTGGATTCCTAAAGCTTTTAGTCTACTAACCCATCATCCAAGGGTAGTTTTCACTATCTGTAAAGAATAATTTTTGGACGGACACTATAATTTACAGTTTTTTACTATGTAAAATCTGAATTTTCTTTAAAATAAAAAACATTTATATTGATTCTGACACTTCTACATCCAACTCACAGATGTAACCTTGCTTTGATAAAAGAAATTATTCATATAACCCTTTTAGAAGTTAAGTTGTAGTCATTTGTTTTGGGCATGTCATTTTCGAGCCTGAAACATGAAAAACAGGCTTGGTGCTTAACAGGTTAAGGATCTTTTTCGAGGTGGCTCTTAAAAGAGCCTTTACTCTTTAGTGTCTCTACAGTGCTTCAGTACCGGGGTGCTGAAGAAAAGAGGGAGCAGATTGTCGGGCCTCCTTCCTATTTATACCGGAAGGGAGCCCGAGGGTGGGGCCCACCTCGCGGGTGGGTGTGGACTACAAGTGTTTCAGTGCTGAGGCCTTGGGTCAGTACGAGCCCACTCAGTAGCCTGGTGAGCCGAGACCAACTCTGGTGGAATGACAGCACCAGGCTCCACGGCTCCGACAGCGGTGGCGGCTCCCGAAACGATCACATCCGTTTCACATTGGATAGTCTATGGTCCACATGATCCAGGCTAAACACATTTGGCTCAGGTAAAGCACCGGCTCTGGCATTGTTCGATGACAGCCATGGAAGAGTGGCAGCAGAGTCCGAGACCGCGGCCTGTGACAGCCGTTAGGAGGGTGACAGGGCAAGGGATTTCTGCATTTGGCCAATGCCACTGATAAAAAACTTCCTCCCGGATTATATTCTCCTGCCTGCTGATGTTTCCCTCCAGTTGTGAGTAAACACTATTACAGTTCTCACACACAGCCATGTTTATCGTACCAGCTGTGAGTACAAGTTCTTAGGGATAACTTGCAATCTTTAGCTGGGCCTAAGAAACGAAGTGCAGTTCTCTCTGCAGGTGCTCGTCAGCAGTGGCGACAAATTGCGTAACAAACTTTGCTGATTCAAACTACTTCTTCCTAGCTCTGCTCTCTGTTCGGGAGGGAAGAGTCTATATAGACTAGTACCCATATAGTCCAGTAGAGGGCTCCGTCTGTGCTTATAGAACTAGGGTTACAATACGTAACCCACCGTTTTAGACCACCTGCCATTTTTAGCAGCCTGGGAACTTTTTGTTTGACTTTGTCTCAGTAGTTTCTCGGATGTACTGTAGAGGAGCTGAGTTCCGACCATTACGGGGGGCAGTCAACAGTTTTCTATGGAGAGAACCATTGGAGCCCACCAGTGCGATACCTGTTAACTGTGTGTGTGGTTTGCTGTGACTCACCTAATAAGTATGTGTTCGCCTGAGAAACACTCAGCGTAGCCGGCCACCCCATGTTCTGGCCTCAGCCCACAATAGTTTTTGCCTTGTTTTTCCATACATGTAATCTTTTAACGCAGTACATTCAGAACTGATTTCCCTTCACCCCGGCTTTGCCAGACACTCCCCACAAGAATGGAACCATTTTAAATAATAAAGTATCACAATATACTTTATTCTCTCCTCTTCTTGTCTCTTTCCTTTTTTCTTTTTCTATTACTTATGTTTGTTGTAAATACTTTGTTATCCACTGTGAAATTGATTATTTAAAAAGAAGAAGAAAATAACCCTGTGTGTTTTGGGTTATTGTAAAATCAAGGTTTCTGGTAGCACGTAAAGCATTGCCCTGTTACACCTATTTCCTGGGTTGCATGTCCCCAGGTGGTGTGAGTCTGCATGCTTCTTTTACAATAAAATATAATTAAAAAAACGTTCACTAAAACTTGTATCCTATTTGTGGTGCTCATTAAGTGAGAAAGATCACAGTCATATTCTCAAAAACATACAAAACATGTTGTCGTATGTTTTGAATTTGCCTTTAAATAACTGTTAAAATTATTAATGTGATTTGCTGAATTTAATTGTATATTTGTGGTGAAAGTGAACAAATAGTGTTAAGAAAAATACGCCTGTGCTCCTAAATTGTTCAAATACTTCTGTCTTTTAAAATGATTTACTTATTTCCATTTGTTGCAAATAACATATCTGGATTAAACAAGCCTTAAGGTAGAGGTGTCACAGCTGGAGAACAGCTGTGAGTGTTCTTCGTTGTATTCCAGGATGCATCAGTGATGGATTACCGAAGGTAGTCTTAATTATTGACTATCATGAGCATGTCTGGTCTTCAACCTTCCTAGATTTTCCCACACCGAACCGCTCCTCCGCTCCCTTCGCTGGCATACATACATACTAATGTATTCAGTGGTGAAATTAACGCATGCCTATATTGCTGATCAGGAGAGAGGGGCAAAGCGCTGATAAAAAAAAGTGAGGATGTGAGAGAGTAGAAGACAACAAGGGAGCATGGAGGAATTATTCGAAGATGGGCCCCTGGGCACAAACATATAAGAGGCCCTGCCTCCCCTCATACATAAGAGCAAGATGCACATTTGGTAATTGAAAAACGCACATGACAGCTTTCTGCTGCAGTTCTTTATTATATGAAAGGGAAACATTTATTGTGGGACAAAATAGACAAAGACAGTGTTCAAGATTTCAAAACTTCTGTTCAGTTTAAAGACAAAACACACCCTGATTGGTGTTTGTTTAGTAGCAGAACTTGTATTAATGACTTGGTAACAATTTTATTAAATTACATCAATGATGATGTTTCGGCCAACACTATCACAAATTGTATTATCAGAAAATGTTTTTGGGGATTAGGGCCACATGGGGTTCCAGGATTTTTTATACAAATTGTTGAACCTGAATTTACAACACCCATTTTGTGTGTGTAACTATTATACATTAAGTGGGTTTTCTGAGTGTCCCCCGAAGGAAGAATTTGAAATGCACAAATAAATGCTAGAAATGGACAGTAAGATTTTAGAGGTCTCATGTTCAGTAAGAATTAAGAGACATAAGACACAGAACCAAACTGAATTTCATGTAATGAGAACCAGACGTTATGATAGAGGAACTTTCAAAGAATGTTTTTTTTTTTAAAAGGACGTTAAACACAAAAAGACATCCAGCCCTCTGGGATCCACGCTGTTTCAAATTATCCACACTGTGAATATGGGAGAACAAAAAAAAGGTAATTTTTCAATAAATTCAAGTAACAGAAGAAACACAGTTGACTATGAACAGTCGCTGAATGTTTTTGTGGACAAAACTGTTATTAACCTGTTAAGCCCGAGAGACCCCGGTACCGGGGCACTGCCGCAACATCTTGCAGAAAACAGTGTCTGAGGGCATGTTCATTTAATAAACTATGAATGTTTTATATCCATGTAACGGGAAGAAACTCATCTAACTGATCATTTTTATATTTAAAAAATTCTAACGCTGAGCCTCTGAACTAGCAACGAGCGAAAAATGCTAACGGATTACTGCACCGAAAATCACTCACAAAACCTTATTATTTATCTTTTCTCCGCATCCATGACATCGATTCACATCGTGAGGTGACACAGAATCTATGGGTACCCTCATTATCACTCAATTATACAAAATCGCAACGTTATAAACAAAAACAGACATCAAAACATGTGGCGCTAGGTTGCTAAAAATGCTAACATGGTTACCTTGTCTCTGTAGTCTGCTCCAAAGTGGTCTTCAATGGCATTAAAACGATAAAAACGCTGCTAAAGTTAATCCATAGGTTAATCCAATGTGTCTGTGTCCCTTTGAAATGATTTCTGATAATCCATGAGCAATAAGACTGCTTTTCCGTTTCTAGATGTCAGAGCGAGAGATAGCTTCACTCTCATGCAAAACTACATGCGCAAAGCCCCCACCTTTTTGTTTTACAACGTGTGTGTGTGGGGGAATCCCCCTTCGATTCTATTGGCTCTAACGGTCAGAAAGAGCTGTCAACCATCAAAATCGACAAAGGGGGGCCAGAGATATGGGAAAAAAAACATTTCCACCCAAATCACCTCAGAGGTGGAGTTTTTTTGTTTAAACCTCTCTAAAAAGGTACAGATGAAGCATCTTATTTCAGACAGTTTGAAGCGCGAGGGTCGTGATTGGTCCGTGATTGGTCCGTGATCGGCCCGTGATGAAGAGCCGGCCCCCAGTCTGAGTTGATACCGCCCCCGTGATAAATACATTTAATTATTGTGAAGCCAGCTGCAATGGATCATTGATCCACCAGGGGGTGCAGTGGGGTTCCACACTGGAGCTCATGTGAAATCAACTTCGATACAGTAAACTGGATGTTGTGGTGCCGAGAGACGGGAGTCGGAGGTGGGGTATCAAAAGTAAAAGCTAAACTTTTATTTAGCATCTGACCACACATGTAAACAACTTCATGCCCGGGAAGCGAAGACCGGCGGAAACAGCTGGTCTGGTTCACTAAAATGTCCGTGCAGAACAATACCCCAAC
The DNA here is from genome assembly GCA_943590975.1 of Lindbergichthys nudifrons. Classification (NCBI taxonomy): domain Eukaryota; kingdom Metazoa; phylum Chordata; class Actinopteri; order Perciformes; family Nototheniidae; genus Lindbergichthys; species Lindbergichthys nudifrons. The sequence goes on along the minus strand of CALSBW010029656.1, from coordinate 84,127 downwards.
CCATAGATCCGTGGGTGAATAATGTCAATCACCACAATATGTCTGGTACTAATGTATAGCGGATCTTTGTTAAGATCCATATGTCACGGATAGGATCATAGTCTGTGCTAAATAAGACATGTAATCATTTACAAAACATCCCTATGTTGTTATTTAACAAAATAATGTTGTTTAGTCGAAAAAAACGAACGAGAGGAAAGCAGCCGGCTCTCGATTTTTAATCCTAATTTAATCATCATCTTCACCACGATCATTTATGTTTATGTTCGCCGAATTGACATGAAATCACTGACAAATATGAATATACTGTATTCAACTTCATTAAAATGTTATTAACGTGCCTAAACTCAGTAATTCACTAAACATATTTATATTTTAATGGAGCCTTGTCAGGCAAATCAAGATCCGCGTAGCGGAGGGATCTTGATCCCTGGGTGTTATTTTTCCCCATAATGACCAAGTCGCTGCAAATTATCCCACTTATTACATGGCCACATTCTCAACAAAGTAACGACATGACTCCCAATATTAATTGAAATGCTTTTATGGATTTAGAAAATGTTTTTATTGATTTAAAAAATAGTTGTATGTATTGATTTAAATTGACATGCATCCGCCAAGAAAAATAGTCCGTTGTTACCGTTTTTTAAACAGTCAGAATGAAACGGCAGCTCTCAGCTGTGTGTTTACACACCTAATGGCCCATCACCCACAGCTCTCTCCCCCCCCCCTGATCTTTCTTTTCCAACAGTTAAGTTAACTGTAGGTTACTCTGACAAGCTTACAGTTAGTGAAGTAACATAACTGGCTGTTTCATTCTAACATAACGCTCCAAATATGACTGTTTCCACTCGGACTTCAATAAGGCAACACCATTGTTTGGTTTCCATGGTAGCGTGTCTCTTTAGTAGCGTGCACTCCTTTCCTGTAAATTACTAAATTCGTTTTTAACTGAAATGATCAAATAAAGTCAAAATGTCACAGTGTTTACAAACATTGACCATACAGTTCACCAGCCCCCACTGTTGAGTAGGCTATACTCTTTGTTTAAAACTAATTGGCCATCGGAATGTGTGTGTCCCAACCCCCCCTGTGATATCTCTTCTCCAGCAGTCTGTAGGTTTGTGTTCGCATATTTATGCTGTCGCAGTTCCTGTTGTTTCTATCGCGCATTGCCGGTATGAAAGGGTCTGTGCCGGAAATATCAAGATAACACGGCAGGGTCCGTTACAGTTTGTTTTCATCTGATTTCAAATAAACAAAGTCTTGGCTTTCAGAATATTAAACTTGTTTCGGCAAATTTAGATGATAAATACAACTATGAAGCTTGTAACGGCATAATTACTTAAGCGGAGAACGGAGTAATTTAACGTTACAGCAGGCATAACAACAGCCGGTGTTTATTTTATTATTATATATAGTCGTTATTCATTTGTTTTAAAGCTCAATAAGGAAGATTTAAACTTTCACACACAGCTTTTTCCAGCGGTATCCATAAATCTCTTAATTTTGACCTCAAAGTGGACCAGATTGATGCATTTAACTTCAATATAAAGAAAAACATCTTCTGTTGTAACAACAATAACATTATAAATAGTAACATAGCTGATTCACCATCCCCCACCCCCCTACTGTATGTTGATTTTGTTTGCCTACATGTAAATGGTTGGCATTTAGTACCCCCCTCTGAGTGAATACCTGTTGTACCTGTCCCGGGCTAAGCCCATAGGACGATGCTCTGATGACAATTCACGAGCGTCAAACTCTCTCTCTCCCCCCCCCCCGTCGCACCTTCTAACAGAGCCCCCCCACATATCAAATCCCAATTTAACCCCTGGCCTCTGGAGCAGAAATGAAAGAGTTTTAAAAATGTTTACGTTTTGGTAAGTTTTTAGGGAAATGTTGTAATATTGCAACGTTGGCCTTAGGTGGGAGCAGAATTTCTGTATTTCTACTCACATTGTCTGAATAAATATATTGAAAAACTAAGGGTTAATTTGCAGGATTGATTGCTTACTTAGCCCTATATCAGTATATAGCATGAATAATAATCACACATCACTCATATTTGTTATGAATAATCATTTATCATTTATTAAATAGTAAGTCGCTTTGGATAAAAGCGTTAGCTGAATGCAATTTATGAAAGCCTCACTCAGGATTTTTTTAACAAGTGTTTTTATTGCTCTTGGGGCATTAAAAACAACATTTTAACTTTAGTTTTTTATATAATATCTGCATTTTCTCTTGTGAAAAACTAAGTCTTAGTTTGGCCATAGTTATTTAATATATAGCGCCATCTCCTGGTTAAATCCTGAAATTGAAAATCTGGCAACGCCCTCTTGGAAAATAGTGGGAGGGCTTAACATTCCCAGATACTGGTCTTTGGCAGGTCTTAGGCAGGTAACTGGCTGGTAGTAGGCAGAAAGCTGTATGCTGGAGTCTGAAATAAGATGCTCCATCTGTAAATTGTCACTTGTTTTGCATCAATCTTGATACAGGGTACTTATTACATGTTGTACTTTGGATTCCTAAAGCTTTTAGTCTACCTTACCATCATCCAAGGGTAGTTTTCATTATAAGTAAAAAAGAATTTTTGGACGGACACTATAATTTACAGTTTTTTACTATGTCAAATCCAAATTTTCTTTAAAATAAAAAACATCTATATTGTTCTGACTTTTCTACATCCAACTCACAGGTTTATCATTACTTTGAGAAAAAAGATTATTAATTTAACCCTTTTAGAAGGGAAGATATGGTCATTTGTCCTGGGAATGTCATTTTCGAGCCTGAGACCTGAAAACAGGCTCAGGGCTTAACAGGTTAATATCTCACATATGTAGGATTATATTGAACAAGGAAGCACCACATAAAAATAACGACATAGTGTAGTATGTCGAAAATATAAAAAAACAACATGGTATAGTTTGTAAAAAATATGAGATAAACAACATAGTATAGTATGTTGCAAACATAAGGGAAAAACAACACAGTACAGGATTTCCAAAATATGAGAAGAAACAACAAAAGTACTGTATGTCGAAATTATTTTTAAAACGACATATAACAGTATGTCGAAAATATGAACAAAAAATACCTAGTATAGTATCTTGGAAATAATTGAAATAACAGAAACAGTATAGTATGTCAACATTTTTTTTTAAAACAATGTAGTATAGTATGTCAAATGTGAAAAAAACATATACAGTATAATAGAATGTGGAAAACATAAGAATTGTTTTATATTTTTGACATACTATACTCTGTCATTTCTTTTCATATTTTCGACATACTATATTGTCTTGCTTTTTCAGTATTTTACATAATTTGTAGTTTTTTCTTAAGTTTTCGACTTACTATACTATACTATGTCCTTTTTCTCATATTTTCTGCATACTATACTATGTTGTTTTATTTTTCATATATTCAACATACTATACTATGTGGTTATTTCATATTATCAACATACAATACTACGTTATTAGGGCCTGAGCACGAAGTGTGCGAAGACCTATTGTTCTGCATAGAATTCTTATCATTTTTCATGCATTTTAAGCACATGTTTGCACCCTCCCCCTAGGGAAATGATCAGAAAAATTCCACTCCAGGACAAATTCAGCCCATATCCAATGCGATGCTAAATTGGGAATAAAATAGTTGCTAGCTCAATCGGGGAGGTCGTAAGCTAACAGAAAATATACAATTTTTGACGATTTACATGTCGCAAATTACTCCAAACTACTCGCATATGGTTATTACAATATGCACGAAACGCTGTATACACATTGCTCTTATGATTGCGGACATCTTTCAAATTGCCTTCCATTTGGCCTGCCCCACAGAAAGTCGGACTTTTTGAAAAATGTGCATTTTTGCAAACTCGTCCTAGGGAAATGACCGAAAAAATTCCATTCCAGGACAAGTTCAGCCCATATCCAATGCAATGCTACATTGGGAAGGAATAGCCAGTCGCTCGAACGGAGAGCTCACAGGCTAGAATGTACAATTTTCCACCATTTAGATTAGCTACTCTGCCTTCCACATCATCTCTCTCTCTCTCACACACACACACACACACACACACACACACACACTCAGGGAGGATACATCAGTGTACCCTCGGTTAAAGCTCCTCCAGAGAGCCTCCTCTCTCCTCTCTCTCCCCTCTACATCAGTGCACCCTCGGTTATAGCTCCTCCAGAGAGACTCCTCTCTCCTCTAAATCAGTGTGTCCTTGGTTACATTACATTACATGTCACTTGTTAGACGCTTTTATCCAAATCGACTTAAATACTCAATACTGTGGGCAATCCCCACAGGAGCCATTAGGGTTGAAGTGTCTTGCCCAGGGACACAACGACATATTGACTGCAGTAGGGTTTGAACCTGTGACCCCCTGATCCGAACACCAACGCACAACCCACTGCACCACACGCCACGGTTACTGCTCCTCCAGACAGCCTCCGCGATAATCGTTCCTCGACGAGCCTTTAGAGACATTTGTTTTCCTTCGAGGCTGCGTGCCCACATCCGTTTCCGGGTCGCTGCCGGAGGACCCAGGAGTCCAGGACTTGAACACTTGAGAAATGACAAGCGGCTCAGGACTCACGCGCGTCTGCTTGACGCCGGGATGACCGGCGACCCTCCCCGACAGGCACTCGGACGCGAAGGCCTGCCCACAACTGCGTGCACGTCTGTGACCGCAGTTTTAATTTTTATAATTTTTTTAACAAACTATACTATTTCTTTTTTTTCACATTTTTGACAAACAATACTATGATTTGTTTTAATCATTTATCTTCATACTATACCATGTCGTTTTTTGTACTCATATTTTGTATCTATACTGTCATTCTTTCTAATATTTTGACATACTATACTATATTATTTACATAGTATGTTATGTCTATTTATTTTAGAGAAACTATACTATGTCGCTTTGTCATATTTTCGGCATACTATATATGTTAAAAACAAATTATTTGTATAGTGTGTCAAAATATATGAAAACAAAATCGCAGTATAGTATGTCGTAAAATATGAAGATTTTCTTGCTTCAGTACATTGAAAAAGTCATAATATGGAAGTGCATGTGTCTATCTAACCCACCTACTGATGGAAACATGAAGCAGACGCAGATGGAAAGAAAGTATGTAAACAGTAGCAGTATGTGTGAATACCACCTGCTGTGGGACGAGAGGAATCCGTTTGCAGGGATTATCTGCTGGGTTGATGATGATCCAACTGTATTGAGTGATGACATGCAAACACGTCTCCCACTGTTAACTCACAAGCTCTCACCATGGACATGCATCTATCCCTCCAAATACAAAAACACACACGCAAGAACACAGTAGGCTCAGCCGTCACTTCAGCTGAGTCAGGGAAAACCAGAAGGGTAAGGGGTGTCTGTTTGATGTGCTTTTTGTGTCCCCTGAGGGCTTCAGTCCGTGGGAAACATGCGCTGCTGGAATGAATCAAAAACGTTAGATATCCTCTCTGTCCCCTATCTGACAGAGGAGAACAGGTTCAGTATCGATGGACAATGTTTGGTTGCTAAGATTCAATAATAGGGTTCACACTGCATTTTTGTTGATTAAGCAGATTTGTTTAGCGTGTAGGTACTAGTAGAAGAAGAAGGTCTTCAGGTCTCCCTTGAAAAAGAGATCAATGATCTCAAGGGATACACCTGGATAAATAAAGGTTTGAAATGAAGAAGAAGAAGATGGACCTTTATTAATCCCCGAGGGGGAAATTCAGTTTCCACTCTGTTGTATACACACATGCGTTTTTATACAGGTACAGGTTTATAGAGAGGCGAAGTCCCTCCCCTTCCGGTGGACCTCCATGGGACCTTATTTCGGAAAAATTATGTATTGAAGTCAATGGCGAGAGAAAGATTATCTTCCGATCCCGTTTGAATTGTGCCACGAATTACACATATGATGTTTGTCAATTTAAAAGATAATTTTGCAAGTAAAAAAAATAAAAATGTGTCGTAAAACTGTGAAGTAACACATTTTTTTGTGTGAAACGCTCAATGAACTACATCTCTGGTCTCGCACAACAACACACGTCACCAAGATGGCCGTCACTACTGTCTTGCCAAAAAAGGGATTGACTACCCTCACTATCACCACAATAAAACACGTCCAGAAGAATGTCATGCAAAGCTGCCTGCCTGCCTGCCTTCCTTTGATTCTCCCTGAACTGCCTGATCTTTTTAATGTTCAATGTCAACCATTTGTGCAGATAGCATGAAGTAGAAAAGATCGCCGATGCTAATGTAGCGTTTCTTCACCGGGGGCATCCGGGCTTTAACCGTGTATTATAGAATGATCACACCAGTGTGACAGTACTCTTCAAAGGGTTCACGAAATATGACTACTACTCTTACTGTTTAACATTTTGGGTTACTTAATGTTACTTCATGCTAAGGCTAATAAAAATCACAAGGCTAAGGCTGTAATGCTAACTAACGTGCTTGCTACTAGCTAGGTAGCTAACTTGATCCAGCCACTCCTGGTCCTTTCATCAGACGGGAAGCGAAAGAACGAGCAAGACCCATTGCTGGTATGATAACAACCTGGTACTAAGCACACAGGCATCTTGTTAAAGTTATCTTATCTTAGCTATCTCTTATATTTAGTGGAGGAAAACAATTATGACATCAGTTATGACATCACTTACTGGTATTTGTAGTCTTTCTTGTTGCATATTTTTCATAGTCTTATATTTCAACAGTTTTACGACAAACTGTGACTTTTTTGACATGGAAATGATTTTTTAAGATTGACAAACATCATGTGTAATTCATGGCACAATTCAAACGGGATCGAAAGATACGTTTTATCTCCCCATTGACTTCTAATTTTTCCGAAATAAGGTCCCATGGGTCGGAAGTAGATGGGCGGGTCTTCGCCTCTCTATACACACAGTACACACTTTTTACATCATGCACATATATATACTTATATGCACACATGCACATGCAGTTGAGAGGTCAGAGCGGAGGCAGCCAGTCTAGCCGGCGCCAGTGAGCAGTTGGGGGTTAGGTGCCTTGCTCAAGGGCACTTCGGCAGTGGCCCAGGAGGTGAACTGGCTCCTCTCCAGTACCAGTCCACACTCCGTATTGTTTGGTCTGATCGGGACGTGAACCGGCGACCCTTCGGTCAAAGTCCAATCCCCTACAGACTGAACCACTGCCGCCCGGGTTTCTGCTCTGTAGAGTAGAGAAAATGCAGAGAGTGAATTGAAACGGAGAACGTGTTAGGTCTCCAAACAGATTAGGGTTTTCAAATTTGGAATAATTGAGGAAGGGGTGTTACAGGATTTATCAATTGTGTGTTTTTTACAGAGCCAGAGGGATGGCATGACATGGACTTTTTTATAAGCGCAGGCAAGTTCCATAAGTTCCACACACACCTAAGTAAGATGCAGAAACACTTTAGATTTAAGACTTTATTTAAAAAGGGTTCAAAAGAGGAAATCATCACTGTGTGACGATGCAGTTTGAGGTGACCTAATCCTTTTTATTTTCTCAAAGACTGTTCAGAATTATTCCAAGCAGGTTTCCATAGGAAACTTCAACAATTATCTTGAAAAATTGTTTTCAATGACAGTTCAAATTTAAGGGAAATTGTTAATGTTTTATAATGTTGTTTGCATTGAATATCACTGTAACTAATGTGCAGTGAGCTACCCATCGTCATCGTCATTGTCTTTGAAATCTTAAAGCAGCTGGCCTGACCAGTTCTGCAGTTAACTGAGAACTGAAGTGCTATTAGGCAAAATAACAGCTAGATGCAATTAAAACAAATAATTTCCCAGTCACAATCTAGGGAGGCAATATAAATACTAAATATGTTGTCAACCTACAGTTTTTATATATGTTTTTTAAAACACACTGGTTTTTCTTACTTGCGATTCCCTCGTCAACGATGTTCAACCTTCTTTGTGCAAAAGCCTGAAATGAGGTCTGTGGCTGAAGATATTTAACGGTTTGTTCTACGACATAACATTTCTCAGGAAATACCCTGCTGGTGAATGTCCGAAGTTTCTATGTGTTATATAAATTGTGGTTTCAAAGAAGTGGCTAAAGAAAACTACTAAACATCATCACGCAAACATTAGCTGCATTCAGCTTAGCGATTGTGATGGGCAGTCGTGCAATCATGATGTAGTTAATTTACAGTTACATATAGTACAACAATAGTTTCTTACCTTTTACGACTGCATTTACCCATTCACAAAGTGGTGTTAATATTTGGAAATTATCCTGTTGAACAAAACATGTGAGTTTCATAAACATGCGTTTCCCACAGAGCCTATTTTCTGCAATATACCGAAAGACAATGGAAAAATCACACGTTGTGGAAGCCCTTGTGATGCCATCTTCCAGGTCGGCCTACAAACATACGTCGTGACTGAACCAATCGATTGCATCCTGTTTTGATTTATTGACGCATACATATCCATTTGGTAAACACTTTGGTTATATAACAATTCCCTGTTTGGACAGCTTGTGCAGACAGCTACTTGCCTAAAATAATACAAAATATGGCTTTGTGTGTGTTGCATTTTGAACATTAGGTTATGTGCCGCTGATACATGTACTGTAGGTCAGATCAAACTCTGACAACCCTGACAGTGTCATGATCCCAGGTTTTGGTTGATCTGTTTCCTGTTTTATTTTGAAAAGTATTCTCACACTCTGACGTGTCTGTTTTACTTCCCGTCTTTGTGTTTTTCCGTTTGTGTTCCTGTGATGCCTTTGCTCATCTACACCATATACTGTATATACACACCTGCTTTGAATCAGACTCGTTGGTCTCAGCCAATCAGCTCCTTTCCTGTCCCAGTGTTTACCAGCCTGTTTTACATTTCTGTCCTGGCCTTATAAATTGTATCTACCACCAATATCACCACCTGACCTACTGACCACCAGCACTTTGTTCCCTAAACAGATCAGTTTGTATACAAGTCCTGGTTTTATGGGGTTTATGTTTTATGTTTTTGGTTTGGATAGAATCAGATATGACTCTTTCCTAAGTGTGCAGCTCTGCACTTCTTAACACTGTGTAGTGTATGAGGCCAACACAAAGAAGACCCTGACCACAGAAAGGAATATATCTGTGATAACTCTCTTAAAGTGCATCTTTTTTACATTTTGACAAAATACAACATTATTATTCAGTTGTTAATAATGTTGCTACTACCATTAGCTTCAAAGCCTCATGCTACATAGCAAAGGGCAATATATGCAACTTGGCAATGTTGCGCACAGATGAGACCCAGGTCAATCTGAACAATAATATAATGAGTCTCCTTGGTCTATTAAACTGTCATAAATATTCATAGTATACGGGTCGACATGGCTGCGCTGACTTTCTGTGTTAATCGTCAGAGCAAAACATGTCCATGATCATAAATATGCATCAGTGTATAAATATTCAATGGTGTCTTCAAAAATCATGGACTTTAGAAACATGCAGTCATCCACCCCCATACTCCTCCAAACACATCTACAAAGATTTTCTCAGGCTTCAAATCAAACCTTCATCATGTACTCTGTTTGGTGCATGGGATGTATATCGCCTGATATTAACATTTAATACCACGTATGAAAAAAATTGGGTACTTTTTATACAGTCACATCACAACAGTATCTCTACTCTAAAAATTAGAATTTTTGTGCATGCTTCACAGTTTTTTGTTAAAACTTAAAGGGGACCTATCATGCAAAATGCACTTTTGTACGTCTTTTATACATGAATATGTGTCCCCGGTGTTCCAGGGAACTCACCAAGTGTCAGAAAACACAACCACAGAATCAGCCCTTGCAAAAACAGAGCTAGAAATTGTCAAATTGAGCAAAATGAGGCATGGCTAAAATGCATGATCTGTTTGGTATTTTGAAAAAAAAAAAGTATAAATATGCCTTATATAGGTATGGTCCTACACTATATTATTCAAATATAGCATGATAGGTCCACTTTAAAATAAAAACATCTATATTGATTCTGACTTTTCTACATCCAACTCACAGGTGTATCATTGCTTTGAGAAAAAAGATGATTAATCTACCCCTTTTAGAAGTGAAGATATAGTCATTTGTTCTGGGCATGTTGATGAGCTGATTATATGCAGCTGCGGAGTGAATGAATATATACCCAGTCTTCCTGAAATAACTTGTGCTGAGCTTCATATGTTTATAAGTAACAAGAAAAGGTGACCTTTTGCAAAATTAGGAAAGCTTACAATTTTTTCAAAGTATGTGTCTCAAATTGGTCTTAAATAAAATTGGTCCATCTCATTGGTCTGCCTAAAACAGTACCACTGACTGTATTATGCAAGATATGATTGGTTACATCGATATACAGCAAGTTCTCCATTTATAGATGGGCACCACATCTGTTTTCCTTGGACTTAATGCAAAAATACAATTTATATTCATCTCTTTGGTTTCTGATTTTTTGGTTCAGAACACAGCTCATGGGATGTCAACAGCAGATATGAATGCTGTCGTAGATAATAAACATGCAGTTTAATTTCTGTTGAAGTGTTTGCCTTCAGTGTAAATTAGGCCCGAACAGCACTAAACTCTTCCACTACAGGCTCTAAACCAGCAGAGAGTGATGCAGGCCCAGAGTTATGAATTGGCTATTCGTGAACCAGATAAAACCCCCATTTCTTATTGTTTCTCTCACTGCCTTTGCCTAAACCAGTGTTTCTCAAAGTTGGAAAATTATATGATATAGTACAATTACGTCTGGGTCTCTG
>CALSBW010029656.1:42098-65557 GCA_943590975.1 Lindbergichthys nudifrons | reverse complement strand
TGAAGAGAAGAACCCCCTCTCATCAGAAAGGTGAAGAGAAGAACCCCATCTTATCAGAAAGGTGAAGAGAAGCATCCCCTCTCAGCAGAAAGGTGAAGAGAAGCATCCTCTCATCTCGAACGACCTCGTGCTTCCTTGCACGTGGCTGGGGGTGCTCTCTGCACCCGGAGAGTGTGACCCTTTCTCTCTGACCCTTGGCCTTGAGAGCTGTCCTAGTTATTGGGTTAACACCTGATAGGGATGTTTTTCTGAGTGAAGACAACTCAAAGTAATGGATTAGCACATTATCATTTCATTACTAAAATAGGATAGGCCCCTCAAAATTATTTGGGAGCCTTCCTGACACATGCACATGATCATTTTGAAGGTTTGTGTTAGTCATTGAACATGCAAGAATCATATACTCATCAGTCCATAGCAGAGACATGTTATTGTAAGTTAAAGGTGAGCTTGTCCCTGTGGATATAAGCTCTTCTCAATGATTCTAAATGTATATTAATTCACCATTTACCTTTTGATAAAAATATTAGTTTATAAGAAATACATTTTCTCTTCCATAAAACATAGGTTTGAGAAATAAATTACCCAATATAAAATAAATTACTCAATATAATTGACTCTTCCCTCCCTTTTCTTACATATGTTACATATGAAATAATAACTTAGGAGTCTATTCCAGCATGGTATAGTTTATAATCTATTAACCGAGAGGACTCAGTATCACCTGTGTGCAGCTTACAAAAAACAATTGTGAGAAACATATATTATGCAGGAAATTGATACATTTGTTGAAGAACAAAGCATATCTGATTTGGGAGGAAAAGCTTCATCCCCTTAACATCGGAGTTATTACTGAAGGCATAGCAGGAATGATATTAGGTGTCTGAGGGTGTCATTACTGAGAAATGTCAAACAAAATCAAAACCCTACATTTGAAAACAGGTTTGCATTCCTCCACTTAAGGTGACGTTATCATTGGAAACAATAAAAGCTAATTTGTTTTGATGTAGAATCTAAAAATTAGAGCAGAGCAGAATGGTTGTATTGTAGCCTGAGTTTCGTGCAGCTTCTAGTTTTACCAGGTGGAAACATTGTCTATATAATGTGAATACATGTAGAACTAGACATTAAGAGACCCCTGATATTAGGCCTATTTTAACAATAGTAGGGGCTTTTAACAGCCCGCCAACATACAGGCATCCTCTGCATAGCAGTATGAATAGCCTTAAAAAAACAACCCACTCTGCGGTAGAGTCATGTATCTGAACCAAATGCCCTAAGTCAGTTGTTCTCAACCTTTTTACACCAAGTGCCACCTGAGAAAATAGTTGGCTCTCCAAGTACCACCATATGACCAATGTTGAAATACAGTCTATGCACAGTTCATGCAGGACTCGGAGGCAAATGTATTCATAATAACATTATTTATTGTCAGCCACAGCTACATGTACAACGGTCTGTCTCTCTCTCTCTCTCACTCATCACTCACTCACTCACTCACTCACTCACTCACTCACTCACACACCACAAGTGAGAACATAAAGAACAAAATAATAACTTATTCTCACACAACAAATGACAACTGTACATACATGTCATTTCCTATACCAAAGTTTGAATGTAGGCCTCCTGCAACAACCTACATTGTAAACTAAACTAGAGAGAGAATCGCTGGCAAGGGGGCTACAACTACAAGAAGATGGACATATTTGACCGTGATTTAATTGTAATACACGTTTCAAAATGATGCCGAAGTAACAACATACTGATACCGGTTAGTAAAAACCATGAATTAATGCTTTGACAAGTCTGCAGACAGACGGCAGGCGAAAAACCTTTTAAAATGCGTGTTTTCTAAATGGAGATTGGCTAAGCTAACGCAGTATATGCTCCGACCGTCCACACTCACAACAACGGCCTATACAGACATAAATAAAGCAGCGACTGTATTTGCCATGACACAGACAGTCTGTGGTTTGTACTTGTTTCACTTTTGTCTAGTTTCTGAACAGATATGAGGAGCTGTGAGCTCTGAGTGCTAACAGCTAACGGCTGTGTTGTTTTTCTGGGGTTCTCATTGAAGATGACGTCACGGCTCCGCCTACACTGCGTTACTATAGATACTACCCCAGTTCCTAAACTGTAATGGAAATGCGCCATAAAGTGAGCCAGTCCTAACGAGGCCTAGCCATACCGAGCGAGGCCGTGTAGTGGAAACGCGCCATTAGGTCCAGTTCCTTTGGTAAACACTGTTTCTCTGTGAGGGCATCAACACTCTGGAACACAATACCAATACAGATAAGGAATAACACCTCCTATCATACATTTAACCGCAATCATAAGAACTAAGTGGCTTTTAAGCAATCAAAAATGTGAACACTTTGAACTGTATCAAGGTATGATGATATTTCATCTGTTTGCATGTTTGTTTGTTCCTCTCTATTGTTGTACTGCTCTTCCTATTTATTGTTGTACTGCTATTTATTTATTGTTGTACTGCTGTTGTCTGCTGTACTCTATTTAATTATGTTTTTATTTCTCTAATAATAATAATATAATAATAGCTTGCATTTATATAGCGCCTTTCAAGGGACCCAAGGTCGCTGTACAGTAATAGGGCAAAAACAAACATAACAAAACAAAAGTCAGACAGACAAAACAACAGATCGATTAGGGGCCGAAAGCCTTGGCAAACAGATGGGTCTTGAGGGCCCTTTTGAAGGCGTCGAGTGTGGGGATGTTGCGGATCTCCGCAGGGAGAGCGTTCCAGGGGGTGGGGGCTGCCACACTGTAGGCTCTGTCCCCGAAGGTTCGTAGTTTGGTGCGGGGGGTGGTGAGCAGGCCAGAGTCTGATGACCGCAGGTTCCGGGGTGGGGCATGTGGGTGAAGGATGTCCGATAGGTACTGGGGGGCAAGGGCATGGAGGGACTTGTAGGTGAGGAGGAGTACTTTGTAAGATATACGGGACTTGACCGGCAACCAGTGTAGGTGGATGAGGGTGGGAGTGATGTGCTGCCACGGCTTTGTGTGTGTGAGTACCCTGGCAGCACAGTTTTGGACATACTGGAGCCTGTCCAGGTTTTTTTTGGGAACCCCGAACAGGACACCATTGCAGTAGTCCAAGCGGGTGGTGACAAATGCATGTATTAGGGTTTCGGCAACCGACTCCGAAAGTGACGGTCGGAGTCTGGCAATGTTCCTCAGGTGGAAAAAGGCCGATTTGGTCACAGATTTGACGTGGGAATGGAAGGAAAGGGTGGAGTCAAGGATGACACCCAGGTTGCGGGCTTCAGGAGATGGGGAGATGGAGCAGCCGTCGACCTCGAGGATGAAGTCACCAACCTTCTAGAGCAGGGCCTTGGGTGCCACAACCATGAGCTCTGTTTTCTTGCTGTTTAGTTTGAGATAGTTGGAAGACATCCATGCTTTGATGTCATGCAGGCAGTTGATGAGAGACTGAGGGGGGAGCTGGGAGGATGGAGTGGTGCTGAGATACAGTTGGGTATCATCAGCGTAACAGTGGAAATTGAGCCCATGATGTCGGATGATCTGGCCGAGGGGGAGCATGTAAATGGTGAACAGGAGGGGGCCAAGCACAGAGCCCTGGGGTACACCGTGGTGGACTGGGGCCGGGGTTGAGTTTGAGCCACTGATGGAGACAAACTGTTTCCTGTTATGGAGGTAGGATGTGAACCAGGACAGCGCTGTGCCAGTGACACCTAGGAGGTCTGAGAGGCGGGTGAGGAGGATGTTGTGAGAGATGGTTTCAAACGCTGCAGAGAGGTGCAGGAGGATGCTGAGGCGGCCAGAGTCAGCAGCAATGAGGAGATCGTTGGTGATCTTGATGAGGGCAGTCTCAGTGCTGTGTTGCTGTCTGAAGCCGGATTGGAAGGGCTCATAGAGCTCATGGTTAGACATGTACAGATGGAGTTGGCCGGCGACCACTCTTTCCAGAGTTTTTCTTAGGAAGGGAAGGTTGGAGATCGGCCGGTGGTTCTGGAGGTCGTCGGGGTCCAGGCCAGGTTTTTTGAGTATGGGGGTGACTGAGGCCATTTTGAAGCTGGTGGGGACTATACCAGGAGCCAGAGAAGCGTTGATGATGACCACCATGTAGGGACAGAGGGTGGGTAGGCAGTCCTTGACCAGGGCTGTGGGCATGGGGTCCAGGGAGCAGGTGGAGGTCTTGGCCGAGCTGACCAGTTTGGCCACTTGGAGAGCATCCACAGGGGAGAAGGAGGAGAGGTTGGAGTGGGAGAGGCGCGGCGCTTGGGGTGCGTTACCAGGTGGCTGAGGTGCAGGCAGGGGGGGAGGGCCATTCGCCAGGAGCTGCTGGTGGATGGCCTCGACTTTCGCCTGGAAGAAGTCGAGGAATTTGGAGCACAGATCGGGAGCCCCTGAGGGCTGGGGGGCGTCAGGGGGGCGGAGTAGGCGGTTGATGGTGGAGAACAGTGTTCTGGGGTTGCTTTGCTGGGCACCGATGAGACGGGGGTAGTATTGAGTCTTGGCATGCGAGAGAGCTTCCTTATACGTTATGACATGTTCACGAAAGGCCAGGAGGTGGACCGTGAGGCCAGTTTTTTTGGAGAGCCTCTCCAGCTGGCGACCAGAGGCCTTCAAACGGCGGAGTTCGGTGGTGAACCAGGGGGCAGGGCGGGTGAAGGAAACAGTCCGGGTTTTAATGGGGGCGAGAGAGTTGAGACTGAGGGATAGGGCAGTGTTGTAGTGGGCTACCAGGCCGTCCACGGTGGAGTCGGAGGGACCCGAGGCCATGTGGGTAGCTATCAGGTCCGATAGGGCCGGTGCACTCACAGTCTTGATGTTCCTAAACATAATGGTGCGTTTAGGATGCTGCCTGGGCAGGGAGACCGGAACAGTGAAGAGGATGGCGTGATGGTCAGATACAGCCAGGTCGAGGCGCTGTAGGTCGGGGGGCGGAGAGCACACCAGATCCAGCGTGTGGCCTTTGATGTGGGTGGGGCCCTGGACATGTTGCGTGATGCTGAAGCAGTCCAAAAGTGAGAGGAATTCAGCAGCGAATATGCAGCTACTGGAGTCCACGTGGATGTTAAAATCACCGAGCAGGAGAGTTGATGGAGACATGGAGCAGAGAGAGGTGAGTAACTCAGACAGCTCAGACAGGAAGGTAGTGGAAGCTTTAGGTGGGCGGTAAATGAGGGCAACCTGGAGCGGAGCAGACCCAGCCTGTTTGAAGACAACACACTCGAATGAGGTGGTAGTAGGTACTGGGAGTTCTTTAACCAGGATGCCAGCTCGGTGGATAACAGCCAATCCACCGCCACAACCCAGGGAGCGGGGCTTCTGGATGTACAAATAGCCTGGGGGTGTAGCTTGATTGAGTGTCACAAAGTCCTGCTGATTTTGCCATGTCTCTGTTAAGCATAGGATGTCAATCCTTCTGTCAGTGATAATGTCGTGAATGAGTAGTGCTTTGTTGTTGAGGGAGCGGGTATTCTGCAGCATAAATGTCACATAGTTGTTCATAGCTGCTGGGGGGAACAAGGAGGGAGAAACCAGCACACTGTCAGCACAGGCCAGAGACCTCAGGTAGATAGAGCGAACGGGAGGTTTGGTCGGATGACGTCGTTTGTTGTGATGACGACATCGCCGTGCGACAGACCGTCTGTCAGAAACAACTGCAGGGATAGGAGTTTCGGAGTAGAAAAACTTGCATCTGGATGCCCGGTGTATGTAGCGGGGACGACGCAGAAGCCCAAGGGATTTGATAACGGCAAGGCAGTCGGAGATAGTGTGGTAGAAAAAGTTACGAAGTTCCAGCGGGGAGTATTGGAGCAGCATCACGAGAAGAGCGCCGAGCCAGCTAGCAGCTAGCACCATTAGCCCTGCAGAAACCGGACCTTGAACCTCGGCAGCGGTGATGGAAAACAGCCCAGTTGGAATGGCAGGACTGAGGAAGGGTTCGTGGATAGTCCTGGGAGTGTGGCAGAGAGGAGCCCAGTCGGAGAATTCCGGAACGGGGACTACGCGGATAGCAGAGCGTGATGGTGAGCTCGTTTTGCTAATGGCAGGATGGCAGAGGCTAGGAGCTAAACAGCCAAACATAGTCGGCTGAGCAACGGAGATGGCAGAAACACAAAACCAGAGGGAACAATCTTTCCGCTGTGTATGGGAATTAAATAGATTGATGGCAGGGAGTGGTAGACACGAGAAGTAAGCGTCGGCATGAAGAGCGGCGAAAAACACGCCAGCGTCCCCTCGACGTCGACGTCTGGATGAATTGTTGTGGTCATTTAACATCTTGCCAAGGACAACAGTTGAAAATTAGCCTGCTGGCTAATACTGGCTCATTTACAGCAATGTGGATTAATGTGCACTGTCCTTTAAATAAATAAACAAACAAACAAACAAACAAACAAACAGTGTGCTCCGATTGGTCAGCTCGGCCACTCTGTTCTGATTAGTCAACCACCAGAGAGGCTCCACCCATGTCTAACAGTGCTTTTTTGGGCTCGCTCTGACTCTGAGCGGAACATCAGTCTTATAATGGCGTCGGTACAGCCATATATTTTATACGCTAACTAACCGAACTGTACCTACAACTGTTGTTATAGAAGAGTAAGTTATTTTTACCTGTAATAAACTGCTACTGTTTGATGAGAAATCAAATCATGGTTTGCTATATATGAATGATATGTTATAGGAGCAAATAATTCAGGGAAGAAAGGATACTAAGTATTTCCATCAAACTTTATTTTTAGAAATGTACAAAATGAACATGCGTAAATATACATATATACACTGTATATCATCCATTCCTCCCCTTATAGGCGTTTTCGGCATCTTGCCTATCGCAGCTTTGTAAACTGGTGCTGGGGCTTTTTAGGACGAGGCATCAGAGTGGTCATCCCGTGTGTGTGTTGTCCGCCAGATACGCCAGGAGTTTCCTGATCTGGCTGGACGAAATCAAATGCAAATCACAAAATATTAGAGAAACGTAGTTGTTTTAGATTCGTTAGTAGTAGTTGTGGTAGGAGTGTGTATCTATCTAATCTATCTATTTAATCAACACAGTTAGCTTGCCAGCTAATATGCTAACCTACGTTTGCTAGTTGTTCAGTGTAATATGCCAATCTACTATGAACAACAGCTAGTCTAGGCTAGCAAGAACATGTTTACAATTGCAATCTTATACGGGTAGTCTGCTACGTTCGGTCATTCATTGTAGCTGGCATGAAAACAATGTTTTCCCTAGCATGTCTAGCTCTAGGTAGCCTTGTTGTTTAGCTATGTAGCATACACGCTATGAACGGTAGCTCGGTAGCATACACGCCAGGAACGCCAACTATAATGTACTGACCATACGGTAAATCACCCGGAGTATACTGTCTATGAGTATTTTGTGTGTGATTGCAGACATTCTCCAGCTATGAGATACATGTAAGGCCATCTGCTAACATTGGAGTTGATATATGGAAACGCTAGCAACTTAGTTAGCACTGCTCGCACACACAAAGACACACACACTGCTGGAGGAGCAGACAGGCTTGGCGATACAGCTAGAACAAGCAAAACTCATCCTGAGCACACACAAACACTCACAGCCGAAGTAAAAACAATAAGTGTGGCTTGATATTGAGTAAGAAAAAGGTTTATAACGCTGTGAGCATGGGTCTGCGGAGAGCATTTCAACGTAATAGTCCGAAAAACGTTTACCCATTTAAACAGTCATGGTCGATACCTTGTTTGTTTTAAACATCATAAATACACAAACAACAATGAATACTTACAGGTTGTGTACCCGAACTCCCGCTGGTCCAAACAAAGTAGGAACAGCATCGTTCTTCAGTGCCCTATGCTGTACATATCCGGCATGAATCCTGAAAGGTTTTGGGAAGCTTTGTTACGTGAAAGGCTGGCAGAGGGTGCGGCTATAGCTCTGGGCGTGGCTACTGGCCATCCCTACGTCACGATACCCAGGAAGTAAACAATGGAAAATGAGAAATCTCCAACGAGGCGTTTTGGGGAGGTATTTTCTGTGTTAGAGTTTTACTCGCTACAGGGTGTATTTTGAGGGTTTTTGACTCTGCAGACCGTTTACATGCATAAAAACCTTCATAACACACAAGGGGACGGGTAATAACCGGAAAAGCATGACATGGGACCTTTAAGAACTTGTACCCAGGGGGCAAAGTCATTTTACAGACATGGAATGTTGTAAAAGGTTGTCCACCAGAAATGATATCTAGGACCTCCAAGGATCACAACCTGGGTGGACAACCCGGTCAACTAGCTACTGGAAAGCTACAGTGAGGGTCCACACACTGCAACCCATATATGAAAAAAAGTCAAAGATTCTGGCTGGATCAGATGCCATCATTCTCTTTCTGATTGAATATCTCTGACAATTCATGGTAAAGACAAACTGAGCCAACCTATTGAAAGAGCAGAAAATAAGCTTTCAGGTGATGCCTTGGTTAAGCATGTTCTCAATAAGGCCACTAGATGGCGCTGTGCCTTTTTTGTCTCTCCAAAGCGAAATCCATTTCAAGCAATGCACTTGTTGTCCTCTGGATTGTTTGCTGTGTTCAAAATGGGTAAATATACTTAAAAGATTATTTATATATAACATATTGAAGGGTTTACATTAATATACACAAGGTTTGCTGCCGATACTAAGTTGAATTGATTCAATGTTAACAGATTTTTCAGTTTACAGACTGGAAAGCTACAGGCAGCGAAATTCAAAATGGCCGCCACTTTCTTTGCAAAACCCTTTAATTGAAGGTTTTCTATGTTATAGGACAAGGCAAACTGAGTTAAACTTATCTGGAAGTTGACATTAAGTTCAACTTAATGTCAAATCAATACCCTTTTATTTGTGCAAATCAATGTCTTTGTTTTTGTGAAAAATATCCTATTTTGATCATGAAATAAACAAAATTCCCAGTGGCAAAACATTTATTTCACTTTCACATACTCTTTTCTTAGTTATTATAAATCAACAGATATGACACAATAATCAGAAGTTGAACACAAAATAATCAATCACATGGCCCAGAACTAGAAAAATGTGAATGTTTTAAGAAGAAAAGGGGAAAAAGTAACCTACACTGAATATACAGTGCAAATGTTTTCAATGTACACATGGTGGTATTCATGGTTGTGTCCCAGAAAACGTTTTGCTTTCTATTCATTTTCTGAGTCACAGCTGCTGTCACTGCTCTCAAGTGTGGCAGTGTGTATCCTTCTGCATTTGGTTGCCAGTCCTTGGCAACGGCACCCTATGTAGCATGGAACTGCATTATTTGCACAGGAACAGTTCTTCTGACAGCCCTTGAGACATCCACATGAGATTGTCTTGTTCATTGACACAGGCCAAGCTGGCTTTGTAGATGGTACCGGAACTACATGTCCATTGTCCAGAGACCATCCAAATTCTGTGCATGGGGGGATTTCTGGCTTGGCGATGTGTGCGTTCTTGTCAATGATGGTTGCCAGAGCAGCTCTTTTCAGGTGCAGCAGAAATGCATTCTCTGTTGGGGGTAGTAGCTTTAGGAGCGTTGATTTGTTGTTCAGGAACTTGTATGCTCTCAGTTTGCCCAGATCAGAACCCTCAAAGTGATCAGCTTTGGATGTATACACAGTTATGGTGAGGTCTCGTGCCTGATTGAGGAGGTCATCTGTTATGGCATCGGCAGGGTTCTCACCAAACTCTTCAAGTGCAGGTATGTCCAGACTCATGCTGCTCTTGAACCATGCCTTCTTGCCAGTGAAATATGGATAACTAGTGGTATCTCTACCACTCAGACTGTGGATGAAGGGCATGGCACAACACTGTGAAGGTCCCAGCGCCACAACCATTTTATGTATAGGCAGGTATGCATTCTGGCCTGTTCTCACCCACAGCTCTGTTAGATCACTGAGGTGCGTTGCACCATAGTACAGGCATGTGGTAATGATGTCGGTGTCATTGGCATGTATGACAACTCTGTCAACTCCCTCATTCTGGACACTGTAGAGAGTGTGGAGGAAGATCCTAGTGTCAGCCTCCTGCTGTGTTGATTCAAGAGCAGGAACATCCATAACAGACCCTGCTGTGAGCACCACACTCTTCGTCTCTTCCTTGAATCCACCACCCAGGTAGAGATGATTGGGGCCAAGACCAGGTTCAAGTTGTGCATCCTCACACCACTTCTCACAAAGGAAGCTCAGCAGGTTTGCTTTGTTAACAGACACTGCAAACTCCTTTGGATCCGGAGCTGTGTACTGCTCACTGACTTCATACACTTTCACTGGTTTGTATCTGGCATATCTCTGTTCCTGCTCAGCTGACTTGAGGCTGGTTGTACTGTATCTGTCACAACAGAGGTGTATGATGTCAGTGCCAGGAGGCACATCATTCAGCAGCAGGTGCCTGTATCGCTCAGCGATCACTCCAAATCCTTCACCTGTGTGGAAAGACCAGTGTCGTATGGCGGACATGGCATCTACGACTACTGCTGTCTTGAGGCAGTCTTGGGGCAGATCAGGGATGCTGCTTACTTTGGTCTTCTCTTTTAAGATCTTCACAAGGCTTGCCTTGGTCCCTGTTCTCATACTGCCATCTTCCTGGAAGAGGGATGGGGGAAGGTCACTGCACTCGTGGTTGCCTATGAAGTCAACAATGTTGAGTTCCCCACCACTGGCAATGATCTGGGTCATGCGCAGAAGGGCAGTGACTTCATTGCTCTTGCCAGGTGCAGAGGTTTTCCCGCCAGACTTCTTTGGTTTCATCCTGTTTTGTGTATGGAAGGTGTTTAGCTTTACAACACTTGTCTTCTTCTGGTCACTGGACAGTGACTCTGACAATGCCTTCAAACCAACTGCTTTCACACTTGTCAGGTTGTCCTTGACTGTGGGATCTGCACACTCACCAGTTGATATATTGATCAGGGATGGTGTGGCTGTCGTGAA
This sequence comes from Lindbergichthys nudifrons, assembly GCA_943590975.1. Classification (NCBI taxonomy): domain Eukaryota; kingdom Metazoa; phylum Chordata; class Actinopteri; order Perciformes; family Nototheniidae; genus Lindbergichthys; species Lindbergichthys nudifrons. The sequence continues at coordinate 54,625 of CALSBW010029656.1, read as the reverse complement.
TGGGTTGGTCTCTACTGCTGCCATGACCTTGACTACCATCTCTGCATCCCTGTTGACACGACTCCAACCAGATTCATGGTGGGGGCTGGAAGAATGGAGGTGCAGCATAGACTTGAGCTCTGCAGAGATAGCTGCAGTGAGTGGTTTTGTGTAGACCTACTTCATCCGGGCAGCACGATTGAGTGTAATACCATCCAGACCACTTGCCTCCTTGGCATCTGCATTATATGTCTGCTCCAGAAGCATGTCAGGAGAGACACCATTGTGGTTTCCATCTGCTCTCCTTCCAACAAATGCTGGAATGAGAGGAAGATAGCCAATGATACTGGCCGGTCTGTGTAGGTGGAGGTCTGCACAGAAGGCAGAAAAGCCAGGCAGTCCTGCTTCTGCATCTGGAGGAGCATCCAGCAACTCTGAAGTTGTAACCATTCTTGCTAGGCGCCACATAAGTAACAGGTCTTCAGCTGTGCCATCTGAGGAAATATCCAGACTCTCTAGCTTCTCAATATGCTCAAGTGACCTGGACCTCTGCCTGTCTTTAGCGGAGACGTGACACATGGGAGCAGGTAGGTCAGTAACATCAGAGAGAGTCTTCTTTCTGTCCGAGGTAGAAGTGGGGAGTCTGGACCCGCACAATCTTTTGGTTTTCAATTATGATTGCAGTGGTGGCATTAAAACTCCCACCCTCCAGTGTCTTCATCTTCCAGTCCAGATTGTCCATGGCAAACATAAGTTAATGTCCAGGAGCCGCTGCTCGAAGTTTTCAGAGAATAAGAATAGGAAAATCAGCATAAAAAGTAAGCAGAGGCAAGAGCAAGTGGAAAAACGTCTGCACTGTAAGAAAGATAAGACCAGAACGAGAAAGTGTTAACATCGTTTTTTGTAAACATATGACAAATGTGCGAGGGTGATGACATCAGAGCATCGTCCTATGGGCTTAGCCCCGGACAGCCCCGGCCCAATTTAACCCCTGCCAGAGGCTATACAACAGGGCTAGACAGCCATTTGTAGCATATGGGAGAATGGTGATGTGAACTCAACACGTAGTCACTCAGAGGGGGGTACTAATTATTTTCAAATGCGCATATCTATTTACATGTACTGTAGGCTCTTTCAGTCAAGAATTTGAATTTGAATGCCATAGGCGGCTACCCTGAGTTAGGAATTTCATGCTTAGTCACATGTGCAGATGGCCGTTTCCAATTTAAAATCAGATTGTATCACGCTGCAGCATGCACTTCTTGATTCCAAACTACTATTGAACAGTAAGAAAACCAAAGCAATGCCTTTTGCTCCCAAGTCAGCGTCCTCCTCTTGCCTCTCCATTGACACCCTTGATGGCGTTTCTGTTGAGTTTGTTGATACCTACAAATATCTGGGCTTTTGGTTGGACAGTAATCTGAACTTTAAACACCATATTGAAGTTTTAACAAAGAAATTGAAATTCATTCTTGGCTTCCTTTACAGACTTAAATGTTGTTTTTCAATTTCATCCCGTAAAAGGTTGGTCTCTGGCTTATTCCTGTCCCAGCTGGACTACGGTGATACAACAGGTATTCACTCAGAGGGGGGTAGGTACTAAATGCCACCCATTTACATGTAGGCAAACAAAGTCAAAAATCAACATAAAGTAGGGGGGTGGGGGATGGTGAACGGTATGTGGGACACTGAAAAGTCTATGTTAAAAAGCATCAGTCACCTTAATTCATGTAATAAAAACATCTCAGGTCAGTAACACTGAAAGCTAAATGTGCAATACCATGTTCAGCTATGTTACTATTTATAATGTTATTGTTGTTACAACAGAAGATGTGTTTCTTTATATTGAAGTTAAATGCATCAATCTGGTGCACTTTGAGGTCAAAATTAAGAGATTTATGGATACCGCTGGAAAAAGCTGCAGTACATATGCCGAGCCTGTACGTCGCGCTGTAACTTCCTCCACAAGAGCAGCCTTCTGTTTATTCAACGTGGTGGGGGCCGAGGGAACCGGGCAGAGTTTTTTGCCGGTCAACGTGTGTGAAAGTTTAAATCTTCCTTATTGAGCTTTAAAACAAATGAATAACGACTATATATAATAATAAAATTAACACCGGCTGTTGTTATGCCTGCTGTAACGTTAAATTACCCAGATCCGGCCCATATTCCATATCCTTATCTGGCCCAAATACTGCATGGAGTGATGGCACTGGGGCGTTCCACTCGTTGGCCAGAACTGGCCCTAATCTGGGCCACAGTTAGTTTTTATTCCAGCCCACATTCCGTATCCTCATCCGGCCCAAATGCGGCATGGAATTATGGCACTTTGACGGTCGGGTGATGTTTACCAGATCTGTGCCACAAGCAGGTCAAAGCATGGCCACATGTCTGCCAAGAATGAACCAAATAAACCAGACCTAGCCCTAAAAAGCCATTACAACTTTGGTGACTCAGTAACTGAATATCAATGACACTATGGATTCTGCAACAGCAATATTCAACATACAGTAAATACAAATTTCAAAATGGCCTCCCAAAAGTTGCATCAATAAATGTTCAAATAAGTTACAACAGATGAACCAAACGTTTTTTTAATGATTGTATCATAATTTATTAATAGTGGTGATGAACTAGCCACTGCATCATTACATTTGAGCCTTATATCCATTTCGGAAAGGGGAATAAACATGGTCCAGTATGTTTCCCCCACGCGTCGGGCCGCTGATGTGTTGGTAATATTTTGGCAAGACCTTCTTCATGTTGGCGGTGTTGAAATCTCCGGCCACAACGAACGCCGCATCTGGCCGTGAAGTCTCGGTTTTATCAATAATCCCAAACAGTTGATCGAGTGCCATGTTGTTGTCGGCGAGCGACTGCGGGGGGATATACACTGCTGTTATCACAACAGATGTGAATTCTCTCGGCAGATGAAAAGCCCGGCATGTGATCATGAGATGCTCTAGATGAGCGGAACAGTCCGAAGAAATAATCTTCACATCTGAGCACCAGTTGTTATTAGTTATTACACACACACCGCCTCCCTTACTTTTCCCCGAGTTAGCAGTCCGGTCCTGACGAAAAATAGAGAATCCATCAGGAACAATGGCGGAGTCCGGGATAGCGGGGTTGAGCCAAGTCTCAGTGAGAATGAACACGTTACAGTTCTTAATGTCCCGTTGAAAAGCAATCCGGCTTCTGAGTTCATCTAGCTTATTTTCAATGGATTGAACATTAGCCAGTAGAATACTCGGAAGAGGGGGTCGATTCTCTCGTTTCCTCAGTCTGACCAGCATCCCGGCCCGGCACCCACGCTTTGTCTTCTCCTTGCGTCTCTCAGGTAGAACAGCAACAGGTAGCCATGGCGAATCTCCATTGAGGGTTATTATTGTCCACGAAGTTTCGCAATTGAAGAAGTTCCTCTCTGCTATATTGTATGGCAGAGTAGGTGCGGTCGGCTTGCATGTTGTGAACCATGTTAAAAGTAAAACGGCAAAAGTAAAATAAATATGTACAAAATACGAAAATGGGCAAAGTTGGAGAGGAGCACAAAGACGATGCGGCCATCTTCAACGGCGCATCACACAAATACACGTCACATCTGTCTCCAGAGCGGCTCATTGAGCTAACCCTGGATTAATGTTTCTCTTTACTTACTAAGAATAAGAAAAGTCTCAGTAAAAAAAGTTTGATACTTTTGTAAGTGATTATTAATTAATATTAAATTAATTATTATTAATATTTCACAAATATGCAGAAAGTTCTGGAAAGTGTATAATTTATTGCAAACGTTCTCTTCATAAGAGTTTGTTGATTTGATTTGTTTTAACGGGTAAATACACACATGTCAAGAGTTCTCTTTATAGTCGTTCTATAATTTTATAAATGCAACAAACTTTAGTTTTTGTACATATTATAAAGTATAGTGTAGTATAAATATGTTTTGCAGCTCCAGACAACATTTATTTGATGGAAGTGAGGGCAGATTGGCTCTTAAGATAGTAAAGGTTGCTGACCCCTACCCTAACCCTATCTTGGATCACACGGCAGTCCAATCCACAATTTATACTATATGTCACATGTAGGCCTTTTCAGGCTCACATCTAGATTAGCCTGTGCCAAAAGTGTTGCATCCTCGCCAAAAGTGTGCCGTATATTTACCAAAAGTGGCCCAGATATGTTTTAAGATAACCGGGCCACATTTGCTGCATCAGTTGTTGGCCACTTCAGGCTCATATCAAGATTTGCCGGTACCAATTGTGCCGTATATTTACCAAAAGTGGCCCAGATATATTTTAAGATAACTGGGCCACATTTGCTTCATCATATATGGGCCACTTTTGGTTTACACCCAGATTAGCCTTTGTCCATTCCGCCACATCTTTGCCAAAGGTGGCCCATAGTTGTTTTGTGATATTTGGGCCACATTCACCATTTCCCACATGGGCCACTTTAGGGTGACATCCAGATTACACATTGTAGGAGCACCGCATCTTTGCCAAAAAAGGCCCACATTTGCTTTGGGATATGTGGGCCATATTTGCTATTTTACAAGTGGGCCACTTTAGGCACACATCCATTTGGTCCGGGCCAGAAGAAGGCCAGCAGTGCCGCATCATTGCCTGAAGTGGGCCACATCCGCTTGCTATCTGGGCATGATGAACCATATATTTAGGATCCATGGATTCCCTAATGACATTGTTTCCGACAGGGGTCCACAATTAATTTCCGCTTTTTGGAAGGAGTTTTGCAAACTCATAGGCGCCACCGTCAGCTTGTAATCAGGTTACCAGCCCCAATCAAATGGACAGTCGGAGCGCCTGAACCAGGAACTAGAGACTACACTACGCTGTCTCGTTTTCCAGAACCAGACCACCTGGAGCGACCACCTCACATGGGTCGAGTTTGCTCACAATACTCTTCCCACGGCGGCCACAGATCTCTCTCCTTTCCATTGTGCCAATGGCTACCAACCTCCGCTGTTCTCAACCAACGAAGGGGAAGTAACGGTACCATCGGCTCATGCCTTGATTAGACTCTGTCGCCGAGTTTGGGCTGGAGCTCGCCAATCTCTTCTCAGAAGTTCGACTCGGATGAAGGCTGTAGTCCACCACAGGGCCGCACCCCTCTACAGTCCGGGTCAAAAGGTGTGGCTTTCCACCAAGGACCTACCACTTCAGGTGGCTTCCAAGAAGTTGACTCCAAGGTTTGTGGGGCCTTTTTCGGTGTCTAAAGTAATAAATCCTGTGTCTGTGCGCTTACGACTTCCCAGGTCCATGAGAGTACATCCTACATTCCACGTCAGCAAGATCAAACCAGTTTATGAGAGCACACTTATTCCCGCCTCCAAGCCCCCTCCGCCACCCCAGTTCTTCGAAGGTGGTCTAACTTACAAGGTCTGCAAGCTGCTGGAGGTCTGCAATAGGGGTCGGGGCAAGCAATTCTTGGTGGATTGGAAGGGTTATGGTCTCGAGGAAAGGTGCTGGGTACCTGCAAGGTTTATAGTAGACAAGACTCTCATCCAAGATTTTTATGATCGGCCTGGGCCATCAAGAGTCGGCCCTAGATGGGGGGGGTACTGTTGTGCACCGCCAAAAGTGTTAGTCAGTCATGTTTCATGTTGTTATTCTTGTATTGTCTTTCACTTCCTGTTTTGTTTTGTCACTCATTTGTCACGTCTCATTTCAGGTTCCTTGACTCCCTTTCCTAATGTGTTCTCCCGCGCTCATCAGCGTCAGCCCCGCCCCTGATTGTTTTCACCTGTTCCCAGTTGTCTCCTTTTTATTTTTTTATTTCCCTCTGTTTGTTGTCAGTTCGTCTTGTCCTGTCCTCATGCCAGAACACTGCTCTTCAGCGTTTGCTCGTTTGATTCACGCCTATTTTTGCTCCTGAAACTTATTATAGTTTAGTTCCTCACGTTGTGAGCGATTTTCTTTTGTACCTTGTTTAAGCCTTTTTTGTCATCTCGTAAGAGTGATTTTCTTTTGTTACCTTTTTGTACAAATAAAGTATATTAATTATACTTTACCTTTGGCTTCCGGGTCGTGCATTTGAGTCCTTATCCTTGTGCATCCAAGTTCTTAACAAATGTGTCATACCAGATTAACGGGAAGAAACTCAGCTAACTGACAGTACGAAAAATGTTTACCAAAACAAAACACAAGTCTCATAAGAAGCGTCTAAATGACCCCTGAGCGAAAAAATGCTGACGCACTTAGCACATAACTCAAGGTAAAAATACCCTTATTACCAGGGGTGCACATAACTTTTTCTCAAAGGAGCACCTGGAGATGTTGCTTGGTGCGCATCCTTAAAATGAAATAAACCGGTCCTTTTGAGGGGTACTTGACTTTATGAACAGGGGGGGGGGGGAGGGAGGTGCGCTAGTGAGCACGCTCATGAACTGTTCGCTGTCAGTATGCCTCGCAGCAGGGTTGTGCGGAGTGCATAAAGCAGACCCTTCACGAGATAGCGAGGGGTAGAGCGAGGGATCGCAGATGCCGTCGTGCTCGCGGACGGATTAAAAAAAATGAAACCTAAATGGCTCGCGAATTATACTTTGGCGGACGTTATAATATACCTGGGCGGCCCGCCCAAGTAAAGTCTATGTGTGGGAAACCCTGCTATCTTACCAGTTCTTATACAACTCCCAAATATCTCTCTCTCTCTCTTCTCTCTTGTCTCTTCTCTCTTTTCTCTCTCTTCTCTCATCTCTATTTTCTCTCTCTCTCTCTCAATGTTGGTGCGCAAATGCGCCTTTTTTCAAATGATCCGGTGCTCTTTTTTTGGCGGGGGGTGCGCATGCGCACCAGCGCACCAGTTATGTGCAGCCCTGCTTATTACTTATCGTTACTGCACATACATGATATCCGATTAAAGCTGAGATTCCACTGATTATATAGCTATTAGTATCATCACTGAGCGATGAGAACCCGCGACAGGGGAAGCAGACATCACAACACGTAGCATTACGGAGCAAACACGGGAGATCGTCTCACCTTAGCTGTTATTTTTGATCAAAAGTCGTGTTCAATGGCATTAAAACGATAAAAACGCGGCTGAAGGTTAATCCATAGGTTAATCCAATGTGTCTGTCACTTTGAAACAATTATTGATAATCCATAATTCAATTTTTATGTAAAAATCGGAGATTTTAAATTAGCTGCTAATGGTAGCCACCAGAGTGTATCGCAGCTTCCGGTTGTGGGGGATTCTGGCTGCGCATCACTCATTCACCAATGGGTAATGTTTAGATGGATTTTAGGAACTTCCCCTCGATTCCATTGGCTCTAACGGTTAAAAAGAGATGTCAATCATCAAAATCGAACGAGGGGGGCCAGAGATATGGAAAATGCACCAAAATGACCCCAGAAGTGTTTTATTTTCTTCTAAATCTCTCTAAAAAGGTCAAATGTCACTTGTTTTGCTTCAATCTTGATACAGGGTACTCATATATGTTATAGTTTGGATTCCTAAAGCTTTTAGTCTACTATCCCATCATTCAAGGTTGGTTTTCACTATAAGTCATCTTTTTTTTTTGGACGGACACTATCATTTAAATTGTTTTACTATGTTCAATCTGAATTTACTTTAAAATAAAAACATCTATATTGATTCTGACACTTCTACATCCAACTCACAGATACCTTGCTTTGAGAAAAAAATTTTTTTTTTAATTTACCCCTTTTTGGAGATATGGGGTCCTTCTCAGGTCGATTAAATGGAATCCTTGCGTCCCTCACTTGCGTAGTTTCCCTGCATTTAGTCCCTCCCACCAGGGAAGCATGGAGAGATGCAAGGAAACCACGAGAAGCAGGGAAATGAGTTTTAAGAGCAATGGGACGTCCTTTCCTCCGGAGCGTCACGTGAAGCGACGTCCGTTTGTGATGACGCCGCACAGCTGTTCGTCTGACAGCAGCTCTGTCCCCGTTATTTTCACAAACACCCCCGCCTCTGTTAGTACACATTTACTGACACAAACATGTGTATCATCTGTTGTAGACCCAAATACATTAAATAAAATAAGAACTCATTCTCAAAAAAGATAACCGCCATTCTTAAAATGTATAAACGAACAATAGTTGGATTAATATTGATTAGAGTGCACAATAGAAATAAAATAATTCAGAGAAGAAAAAGAGATATGTTATCTATCAAAACCCAATTAGATTAACATTCATTGGATTGCACACTTTGTTTGTGTGGATATTGTTGGAGTTGAACACTTATCTGGTGGCTGATAGTCCCCTCTCCGCGCCGTTCGTTGAATGAGGCTGGTCTCTATTAAATCGGAAAGGAATTGAAAACACCGGAATCAAAGTTATAACAATTATCTGAGTTTACTGGTAGGAAATAGAACAAATATACAAGTTATATAGAGTACTCCGGACTTCCTGGTTTGTGATGCGATGCGGATAAAGGTGTCGGGATCCAACCAACTCACATACAAGAAGAGAGTGCCTTCAAGTTTGTAATGCGATGCGGACACAGATATCAGGACCAACCAACTCACCAAACCAAAAAAGCCCTTTTTTCTTCAAAAACAATAGTATTCATACTTATATTTCGGGGCGGAGATGTGTTGACTTGTTCCGTCCCCCTTTTATTCGACAGCGAACTAGAGAGCCCCTGGGGAGGAGCTGTGTAAACTGCTCACCTCCCCCAAGTGTTCTTACTGGTTGGATTCACATCTGGTCGGGTTCAATCAGAGTTCTAGCCAGAAAGTGAGATCCTATAGTTCACTAGGTCAAAGGTCAATGTTTATCTCTACCTTATCTATACTACATTTCCTTCTCATGGGGGTTTTCACATAAACCATCCATCCTCCGACATTTTAACTTTAGTGCACCCATATAGAGGGGTCCATATCGTCCTTAAAACCAACATCTGTATGTTGGGGTGAAGGGGACATGTGTGTGTATAACACAAGATCTCTGGGTCAGTGAGTTTAAAAGTGAGAATAACATTCCTATACTAAGTGTTTATCAAAACCCGTTGTGATTACCTAAAACACAATTCAAAACAATACATGTTTACTTCAATACAGTGTAGAATCATATCTTTTTACTTCAATATGTAGCAAATTAACATGTTAAATAGCACTTAATGACTGACTGAATGGAAATGACAATAAATGAAAATGTAAAACGAAAAAGCGATCATGAAAATGTTTCCAATAAATGAATAAAATAATTTTTGACCACTTTGTTGTTTAGATATATCACATATTTGTAACTGAATGATGCATTCATTGAAACAAAACACAGCATAAACTGAGGAGTGAGTCCCGTGAGTTTCATGTGTTTTCTTCACTCCGCTGGGAAACTGCTCTCATGTCAAGAAGCATCAGATCAGTGCATGCGCTGCATCGTCCAATCAGTGAGCGATACACAGTAAGGGGGCGGGGCGAGCGTCTGAGGATTTCACCGGAGGATGGTCTGGTGGTTCCTCGGTTATCGCTCCTCCATTATCGCTCCTCGCTCCTCCGGCAGAAAGAAGAGACATGGGACGCTACTCAAGATGGTGCAGACAAATCAACTTCCGGTGATACCGAGGACCGAGGACCGAGGAAATGAAAATAGTCGACCTGAGAAGGACCCATGGTCATTTGTTCTGGGAATGTCATTTTCGAGCCCGAGACCTGAAAAACAGGCTCAGGGCTTAACAGGTTAATAAAGAAAAACAAATGGACCGTAGATACACGGATTCTGACCTCATCTGTGCTCTTATTTTGTAAGGTAACTTCCGGTAGCAGAATATGAAAAAAACTGTAGTTTTTTTGTTTCTGTTTTCTAGTGATTTTATTTTTTGTTTTGAGAAGTAGAAAATGAAAATCATCCCGTTTTTTAAGTTTAGTAAATCCCTTTTTGACCATGATAAAGAAAAACGCCTTGTATTTCAATTTAGGTTTTTCAATTTGAAAACGAAAATTAAATATCCAGTAATTTTTTGTTTTTGAATATCCATTTGTGAAAAGAAAATCCAATGACCAAAACATACACTGACAGAGGACATTCCTCTTTGATGGTTTATGTGGCAAGTCTTGACAGAAACATCACATATTAATGCAACAAAAATACATTTTTTTGTATATGCTCAGTTTCACCTTCTCTGCTCATGTTTTTAATTACTTTTGTTGGCCCTATAATGAAAACTCTGTCGTGATTAAAGTGATCTGATTAAGCTTCACTTCACTCACAACATCATATTGCCGCTACAGCGGTCCTGTGTTTTTCAGTATATTTGTTTTTTGACTGACCTGAGGTCGTTAAATTTCCATTACAAAAAAATAACTGCAGCCCCTTTCTCCTCCCTCTCTCTTCTGCCTTTTTTTCCATCTCAGTTCGGACCAGAATCAGTATTGAATGTTTTCCGCTCCATGAAATATCTATAAGGGAATTTGCGGACTGTGCCGCTCTGCTGCAGCAGTGATGGGGCTGCTTTTTTTATTTCGTCTCCGTTCGGTCTATTTCCAGACATTGGCCCTGATTCTTGCTTTATTAGTGCGAATGCTGTGCCACAGCATTCCACTATAGTACTTCAAATCTTTATTAGTGCGAATGCTGTGCCACAGCATTCCACTATAGTACTTCAATTCTTTATTAGTGCGAATGCTGTGCCACAGCATTCCACTATAGTACTTCAATTCTTTATTAGTGCGAATGCTGTGCCACAGCATTCCACTATAGTACTTCATTTCTTTATTCTTCCCCTTATTTCACCAATACTTTGGCTCTCCATAACTTCAGCTTATTTTCAGCTACAGAAACCATTCAAATATTAAACTATTCAGCCGGTTCAGGAATCGATGGGAAACTTTCACATTTTTAAAAATATTTTATACTTTTTGAAATATTCAGCTTTTTAAACTCTTTTTTTAACATTGAAGTCAATGGGAGATGCCTTCAAATCCTCTTTTCCTACACTTTGCGCGAAATGCTTCTCCTTCCACATACTTTCAGCTAGACACTTCATTCCAACTTTAAAATGATCACAAGACCTTCAGCTATTCAAACTTGACTTTTATTTTTGATATCTTTTTTTACGGTTTTTGACTTATCAAAGTTTAAGTTTTGGTAAATGTACAGGCTGTTTTAGATTTTAGAGTGCGTGACATCATCACTTAGAGTGTAAAGGGTCTTAAAAATCTTCGGAAAAAATATTTTAAAACTGCTCTCAGAGCCAAAATATACAATCTATTCAAATAATTTCAAAAGATTTCAGGAGCATTATTAGTCTAGCCTGCTCAATTGCCTTCATCATATCAAACGGACACACCGTTCTGGCCCAATAGTGATCAGAGTGACAAAAAGTCCACCTAGCTCCCAATAGACTCCCATGTTAAATTTGACCGGAACTTTCTTCAGAACAGAGAGAAGTCAACTTTAGACAAACTGCTCCCATCTCCACATTTGACACACAAAACCCAAAAAAAAACATATATCAGTTCATTGGGGTTCCCTGATGCTCAAGGTCTGGTATTTTTTTTATAGGAGCCATAGATTTTGAACAGGTGGCAAAATTGTCAGATATACTTATCAATGCATTCTTATGGGACTCAGTGCTGCAGTTGGTAAATCGTGATAAGTCGTCACCATGGTAACCTCTCATCTCTGGGTTTACACACACAGGTGTTTGTAAACATTCATTCACTACTACTTACATTTAATATCTTTATTTAACTCCTTCAGCCTAATTTCAGCTACAGAAACCATTCAAATATCAAACTATTCAGCCTTTTCAGCACATGATGGGAAACTTTCAACTTTTTCAAAATATGTTATACTTTTTAAAACATTCAGCTTTTTAAAGTCTTTTTTTAACATGGAAGTCATTGCAATGCATTTGAGCTGTAACAATTAAGGGCGATCAAGAGAAGAGAGAGGGCGATCAAGAGGAGAGAGAGAGAGAGCGATCAAGAGAAGAGAGAGAGGGCGATCAAGAGGAGAGAGAGAGGGCGATCAAGAGAAGAGAGAGAGGGTGATAGAAAAGTGAGAGGGCGATCAAGAGGAGAGAGAGGGCGATCAAGAGAAGAGAGAGAGGGCCATCAAGAGGAGAGAGAGAGGGCGATCAAGAGGAGAGAGAGAGGGCGATCAAGAGAAGAGAGAGAGGGCGATCAAGAGGAGAGAGAGGGCGATCAAGAGAAAAGAGAGAGGGCGATCAAGAGGAGAGAGAGAGGGCGATCAAGAGAAGAGAGAGAGGGTGATAGAAGAGTGAGAGGGTGATCAAGAGAAGAGAGAGAGGGCGATCAAGAGAAGAGGGAGAGGGCGATCAAGAGGAGAGAGAGAGGACGATCAAGAGAAGAGAGAGGGCGATCAAGAGAAGAGAGAGAGGGTGAGCAAGAGAAGAGAGAGGGCGATAGAAGATTGAGAGGGTGATCAAGAGAAGAGAGAGGGCGATCAAGAGAAGAGAGAGAGTAATGTAACCTCCTAATGTAATGTATAACTCCTATGAAAATGTTCAACAAGTGCTCAAACTTCACATGTGTGCTAACAGTCCAGCCGTGAAGACCTCTCTCTCTCTCTCTCTCTCTCTCTCTCTCTCTCTCTCTC
>CALSBW010029656.1:25489-41698 GCA_943590975.1 Lindbergichthys nudifrons | reverse complement strand
CAGAAACCATTCAACTATTAACTTATTCAGCTATTTCAGGACATTGAGGCTATCAATGTTGTTGTTTATACCTTTTTTAAACCTTTTCTTTTAAATATTAAGCTTCTTCACTATTTTTCCTACTCTGCAATGCATTTGAGCTGTAACAATTTTGATTCAAATCATTTCACTTTTCTGCATTTCTCCGCTAAGTTCAGCAACACACATACTTGGTTTTTGTAGCTACAAGCAACATCTAATCAGAGCAGACATGCCCACAGACAGACATGCCCACAGACAGACAGACTTGCATGTAATATCTTTATTTAACTCCTTCAGCCTAATTCCAGCTGCAGGAACCATTCAAATATCAAACTATTCAGCCTTTTCAACACATGATGGGAAACTTTCAACTTTTTAAAAATATGTTATACTTTTTAAAATATTCAGCTTTTTAAAGTCTTTTTTTAACATGGAAGTCATTGCAATGCATTTAAGCTGTAACAATTTGATTCAAATTATTTCACTTTTCTGCATTTCTCTGCTAAGTTCAGCAACACACTGACTTGGTCTCTGTAGTTAAAAGCAGCTACCATTCAGCTAATAACATATTCAGCTTTTTCTGCATTTTCAGCTAAATTCAGCCACAAATGTTCACAGTTTTCTGCAGGAAATGCATTTTCTAGTTCTCCTTTCCAATTCACCTTGGTCTCTTTCTTCTTCCTTCCTTTACTTCCCTTTTATACATTTTTCCTTTAGGAAACTATCAGAAAAGGGTTCAGATTTATTTTCTATTCACGGTTGATTCAAGTGGAACATACCCCGATGACTGTCTGTGCATCTGACGAACGTTTTTGACATTTTTCTCTGTTACTCTAATCATGCAATAATCTATTTTTGAAATAAAAACACTGCATTTTTACACTTAATATCAAAAACAAACATGTCAAATGTAAGTATTTCATCACTTTATTTTTCGTAATAGTGTAAAATCTTTTTACATTTTATTTCTTAACTCTGTTAATAATCAACATATAACATACTTGAGGACGTTTTACCCTTGTGGAATCGATTTTATTAAAATAGCATGTTTTTTTTTTTTTGACACAATGTATTAAGGATAAATGTCAATTTTAATAAAAAGGGTTTGAATACAAAATGTGTCCCCTTACATGGTTTGTTGCCTTATACCTTTGACTATAAATATATCAATTTCAAATGAATGGTGTATTAAAAAAAGAACAGAGGAATTGTTTTGTCCTTTATCTCAAGAATCAGTGCTATAATGACAACAGCAGGTCTCCCTTGAAAAAGAGATCGATGATCTCAATGGATGGGATGAATGGACCACCTGGTTAAATAAAGGTTTGAAATTAAATTAAATTAACAGACCACAGATAAGACTCTCAGCCTGACAGCTGTCACTCATTACACGCATTAGTGAGCATGTCAGTGTGCTTTGTCTCAGTTTCTCTAAACCCAGTAAGTTTCTCCTCCCTTCTTCTACACTTCTGAAATGAAAGATGGAGCTACTAAAGCCAAAACAGGCAGGTAATTACATCCCTGACGGATAGAGAAAAAAAGATGAAGATAAGCAGTGAGCAGTTACAGCTGTTCAAGAGAAGGGGGTTGCTGACAGTTTAGGCCAGTGGTTCTCAAACTTTTTCTGTCAGGCCCCACCTTTGGAGAAAAAAAAAAGTCAGGCCCCCCCAACACAAATAGTCACTTAATGGGCCAAGTTAACATTTATTAAAATACATCAATATGAACGTGAGCATTCCTTTCAAAAAAATAAAAAAATCACTTTGATAATAAAACAATGCTCCATAATTCTGTGTGGTCAAAAAAATAAATACATAATACAATTGTGCAATCCCTTAACAATAAGTTATAATACTTTGCCACTTTGGAATCTGTGCAAAAAAATGAAAAGAAAGAAAATGCTGATATTTGGCAAAAAAGTGTGTCTTATCATTAGTGTCTGCAATGAGCCTGTTTTGCACTGCACATTTCTTCAAAACGGGGTTGCAGGCTCAGTGGCGGCGCCAGAGATTTATTTTGGGGGTGCTGTGGGGTAGCTTGACGTTTCATAGAGGGTGATCAAACTTTTAGGGTTTCCCATTAATGTACTGGTCACTACAGTGGAATTTCTCAGTGGTGTGTGGACCTCACATCCTCTAGGGGGGTCTGGGGGCATGCTCCCCCGGGAAGATTTTTTTTTAAATATTGAAGTTAAATGCATCAATCTGGTGCACTTTGAGAGCAAAATCAAGAGATCACCCATTTGAAACAGAACTGTAAACAAATTTACTTTTTCTTTATGGATATTTTACAAATCACCCTTTTAAACTTTATTCTTTTTTTACCGTCATATAGTATTTCAAACCTGTTTTTCATTTATTCTCATTTTTTTTTTTTTATAACTATATTGATCATATAAACGTGTGCCTCGGAAATGTTGTTTACATAGACCTAAATGGTGACCAAAACGTTTGAGACCCACTGAGATAACTTAGACTAAAGTTAACTATCTAAACACTCAGAGAGTCCTTTAGTTCAGGGGTTCCCAACCTTTATTGTGCCAAGGACCGGCAGATACATTAAAAAAAAATCGCGGACCGGTTGTCAATTTTAACTGATTTTAATATTTACTCACCACCAGCAGGTAGCAACAGAGGCTAATTGTATGTAACAGCCTGAACAAATACTAGAACAATATGCATCCAAAACATATTAACAAAGTTTAAAAAAGAACCGGTGTTGTTTTTTGGTTTTTCGGAAAACCAAAAAACACGTTATTCAGTTTTTAAACCAAAACGGGAAAACAGATAAATCAACGTTTTGGTTTTGTTTGTATGATTTACGGATAATCCAGTGAATGCTGGGAAAACGAGGAGAAGGCGCGCGCGTGTGTGTGTGTGTGTGTGTGTGTGTGTGTGTGTGTGTGTGTGTGTGTGTGTGTGTGTGAGACACTGGCATTTGTTTTCAGAAGATATTATGATAGTGTTGTTCGTTCCGGTGCACTCCCGACAGCATTTAGCAGTACATCGAGATTAAGATTAAACTAATTTATTTTGGGAACAGCCGCATATATGCCGGTGTCGGACAGACACAAACACACCGAACACACAGAGCTGAGCTGAGCAGAGCACATACACACACACATCATGCGCCTTGGTGACTGACTGGACATCTCCTTCATAAAACTAATAAAAGGGGGAGTAATCGGGTAGTTCGATGTGTGTAGATGTGTGTGTGGTTAACACGTAGCAGCCTGCAGTCACTCTTAAACTGTTCTGATTAAGTTAAACACAGCGAAGGCGGTGCGTAAAAAGGCACAGCTCTTTACCGAGTATACGTCCCGCTGCCTCCTGCTGCTGCAGCCATTTCATGAAGGAGGGTTTCCTTCTATAAAACAGCTGCGGGCAGCAGATCGTGAGAGTCCCGGACATTAATTCATAGATCAAGGCAGACTGGTTTACTCTCCTGTTTTGCCAATCCGGTGCTTAAACAAATAGCTCTACAACCCTGGCCGACATGTCCTTAAAATGAAGTCCGAGTTTGAAATATATCTCAAATAATGTATGCACCACCATTTCCCCACATAAACATAACAGTCGGCAATCAAACGGTTGTCTCCTGTGCGCTCCTCTTCCTACTTGGCGCACCGGTAACATTCTCGTGCGCACAAGAGGCTGAGACCTTAGGCTGAGCCGCCGAATCCCTCGGAACATCATAAAAGCCATTTTCAACGGTTTTCTGGTGAAAGATTAACTAGCTACTGGATGAAATAATATGACTGGTGGCATAGGTGCGAAAAATATTATGATAAAATATTTTTATATATGTATAATTCTGCAAATATTACGATAAACTCAGAGCTATTTCGCGGCCCGGCAGTAACACCTCCGGGGGTTGGGAACCCCTGGTCTAAAGCATTTATTATTTTCATTTTTCCCCTCTCATATTCAGTGTGGAGTGTGGACGGATTGAGACAGCGTGGTGTCCAGAGAGCTGCAGAGACTTCAGGGAGAAACCTCCGTGTGATGGACGTCCTGTCTGTTGGTTTGGCCGGAGAGGACTGATGGTCTTTCCTCTGTGAGGAGGACCAGGCCTGATGGAGGAGCCCATGCATGGCTGATACCACCTGAGGCCTGTACTACGAAGCTGGATTTTCAGGGAAATCTCGGGCTTTCCGGTCCTACGACGCTGGTTCTCTTTTTGGCAGGCTAGATTTCCATGGTAACTTATGCTGAGCGGCAAACCTGCTCCGGAGCAGGTTAGGTTGCAGGCTAAGAGATCAACTCAGTGAAAGCACCCCCTGCTGACCAATCAGAGCTCCGTGTGCGGAGTTTAAAGCGATCAATTCATATTACAGGATAGAGGAAATACAGAAAAACTGCCGTTGCAGGAAAGACGGCCGATAAAAATCAACTGACTGTGAACGTGAAAATTAATAGAATATCCCCTCCCATCTTCAGAGCAATCTGACTATTATAACATTAGCGTTAAGAAAGCTTACTTAAATATCACAACATAAGTAACCGGATCAAAGTAACATTAAGTACAGTCCGCGGCACTGTGAGTGCAGACGTCGATGTGTCCCATTATCATTCATATCATATCACATCATAATGTATCATATATTTCCTTATTTGAGTCAGCTTCTTGAGCCGTATCTGGCCGTGCAACACTCAGTGTCACATACTGTATGCAGAAGTATTATTTTAAGCAACACATTAAGTTGACGAAACACTCGAGTCAAATGTAATTAAAGTCAGATCCACTCGTGTCTTGGACGGGGCAGTGATTTCATAAACCTGTTAATGTACGCATTCAAACGCTTTTTCTTTTACCAGCTGTATTCACCTTGCAGGTGCAGCTATGTGGCTTTTATCCTGGATAAAGTGTTTAAGTCATGGATGTTTAAAGTTTAACTTCTTCATATTTGACTAATATTAAAGTTCACTTTTCATTCAGGAAGTATGACGCTGCGCTGTCAGTACGCTTGTCCGTGTTTGAGATTGGTCGAATGATCCAAATACCACCCCTTTCATGTGAACGCGCACCTAACTAGATAGGACACGGCTGGCTTGAGCGATCCACTTGATAACCAGCGTCGTAGTACAGTTTAGCCAGAGTGCGTATGTTTTGGATTGGGCCAACCGGCTAACTCAAACATATCCAGGTTAGGAAAATCCGGCTTCGTAGTACAGGCCTCAGATCAGGCCTAGTCTGTCACTTTATTTGACTAAATGTGTTTACTTATACATTTAATAGGTTTACACCTTCTGTCCATATGTGCTTTTTTATTTAAAACATGTTTGATTAACTTTTGGTTCACATTTCAATAAATTGAATTTGTATTTGCACTCCTTTTGTCCATTATTCTTACTGAAAATGTTAGATTACACATTCACATCCGACTGAAGATTGGCCCCATTTATTTGTGAGGTTGCAAACTCTGCGGTACAAGGTACATGTTGTGAAGCTCATGAAGTGAGGCAAATAGAAATAATCAGCTGATGGAGTGTAGATGTGGAAATAGGTGCATCCGATCAGCTGACTTTGTTTTCACAATAAAAGTAGTTTCTTAGTGAATGTCCTGTACTGCTCTTAACATCTCATAACATCAGCTTTTAATTTTCCTCTTGGATGTTCTTCTTGACCCTCAGAGAAGGAGAAAATGTTGAGTCGTGCCTTTCAGGCATGTCCTTTCCTAACAAAAATTACAGGAAACATAAAACATATTATTGCAGAACAAGTGTGTTATTTATGAAAGAGGTGCGTTTGTGTTTAGGGGCTGTAGATATAATTATTTTTTAATTGTAATGTTTTATTTTATTTCAACAGTGAGCTACAAAGACAATCAGATTATGAATGAACAGTATGACATTCATCAAGATTGGAATATATTTTATTATCAAAATAATATTTAACTGTTATCAAAACTTAGTGCAACTGTAGAAGCTTGCTCTGTTGTCTCACTGAAAGAATCACTTTGACCACGTTTTTTACAGACAATATTGAGAGATAAATAGTAGCAGTTCTCACTAATAGCTTTGCCTTCAATACCTTAAATTAGAAAGCTGACAAGTCATATTGCTTGTTAACATCTAAATGTAACCCTTTGCATGGAAGAAACCCTCAACTTCACTGATGTGTAGGTGATCTAGTATTTAGTATTGTTTAATGGAATGTATATCAGTGTATTAAAGTCAATACTTCATTTATTTAAACCAATATCTTTCTTGGTTCTTTGTACAGTATGAAAAAAGAGTATTTGTACCTGTGCTGAAGTTCACTGCTGTGAGGAGTCCAGTTCTGTCTCTCACTCTCTGGTCCAGCCTGTCTGCATCACCTGGAGACTTTAAACAAACAGATATATATGTAAATAACCATGTGTACAAACAATATAACTGTTCTGTTGAACATGTTGGATTGTGTATTGTCCGAGTCAGGGTCCTTTTTATTTTACCGTAACTTTGGAAGTTGTGTTACCAATGCTTACTATTTATTTGATACCAATTTGGTAATGCAATTAATAAAAACAACAAGATTTGGGTTCGTTCTTCAGATGACTGTGACGTTAACGTGTAAGCTCAATAATGAACTCCAGCTCAACCAACCATATTGTAATATCTAAGTAATCATCTTGAAATATGACATTAATAATTGTAATATACACACATCTTATTGTGAGGTTGATTTCACATATACTACTTCGACGTTAGCTTGTCTACATACTTGAGCATAGCCAATTTAAATTAACCTTAGCAATGCATACAGTTCCTACCTACATAATAAAATATCTCTCTAAGTTACAAGGATGACCTTATTTTATCAACCTCAAACAGAAGCCGTTTGTTCTACAGTATTATCCCACTTAACGCTTAACACTTGTCTATTTCGTTTTAACCTTTATATATACAGTCTATGGTTTTAAGTTAACTTGGAGGATACGATTAGCATCGTTAGCACCGATGTAGCTACCACTCGCTTACACGCTAACCCAAGCCTTAACATTCATTACGTAGCTGATTAAAATCATAAACACATAAATAAAGTACTCGAATTTCACTTACCGCAAAACGGCATTCATGCACCGTCTGTTTCAAGCGCAGACCGAGTCACAATAGTCCGATATATAAGCATGAAGAACAAACAAACACGGCCGGGGTCAAGTTGTGTTCCCTGGATGAACTGAGCAGGCAGAGTCCCTGTAGCTTCACGGAGCAGGCAGCTAGCAGAGAGACAAGAAGCTAACAGCAGCAGTCACTTGACAGAGCTGTCACTCAATGTGACCACGCCCTAATTGATGCAAACACTTTAAGACCTAATATAAATAAAAGGGTCATGTTAGAAAACAATTCACTCACAGATTCATAATCATGAAGGTGGAATCTAACTATATCTATAATAATATTTATTGGATCCATGGGTAGAAACATGTTTTTTTAGGCTGTGAAATTGGGCATTTTAACATGGGGGTCTATGGAAATTGCTCCTTTCTGCAGTCAGCGCCTATCGGCCAATATATGAACTGCAGTTTGTGGCACTTCCGTATTGGCGTCCCGGCTCTTCCCCAGAGTTTGCCGCTTGGGTGTGATGCACGCGCATTCAGGTAGGCCCGCCCTAGGCCGGCTACATCTATAGAAGTCTCAGTGGGAGAATGCACGCAGGATAAGGTAGTACCCATAGAGTCCAGTAGAGGGCGGAGCCTGTGAGAGATATAACTCCCACCCAGTTTTCAAGACGGTCTTGCAATATGTTGTAGTCAACAGTATCAAAGGCAGCGCTGAGATCTAATAATACTAACACTGATATTCTGCCACTGTCTGTGTTCAAATGGATGTCATTTAAGACCTTAACAAGTGAAGTCTCAGTGCTGTGGTTAGGTCGAAAGCCCGACTGAAACACATCAAAACCGTCAGTTAAAAACATGAAATTACTCAACTGTTGAAAAACTGCTTTTTCAATCAATTTGCTTAAAAAGGGAAGGTTTGATATTGGCCTGTAATTATTCATTATGGTTTCGTCGAGGTTATGCTTTTTTAGGAGCGGTTTAATTTTTTCAGTTTTCAGGGCCTGTGGAAATACACCTGATTGAAGAGACTTGTTTACTATGTGTAGTATATCTGAGGCCAAGCAATGATAAACAGTTTTGAAAAATCCTGTCGGGATGATGTCGAAGGCAGCAGGAGGAGGATTTCAGATGTTGGATAATGTCTTTCAGGTCTTTAGCATTTATCAGACGGAATTGTGACATGGTGTCTGAATTGGCTTTAGGTGGACATAGGAACAGTACATTTGCTGTACCTGATACAGAGGTACTGACTGCCTGTCTAATTTGCGTGATTTTGTCAGTGAAGAAGGAGGTAAAATCATTGCAGGCCCTGGTGGATAGAAATTCTGAGGCTATCGACACTGGGGGGTTAGTTAGTCTGTTGACGGTAGCAAACAAGGCACGTGAGTTGTTTTTATTTTTGGTAATGATGTCAGAAAAGAAAGACTGTCGTGCCTTTTTTATTTCCTGATTATAGAAACCGAGTTTCTCTTTATATATTTCCAAGTGAACCTGGAGATTTGTTTTTCTCCACCTGCGTTCAGCTTTTCTGCACTCAGTTTTTGCTGTTCTCACAGTCATGGCTTTTCTCCATGGAGATATTTTCTTGCTAGATACCGTAATTTTCGGACTATAAAGCGCACCTGCATATAAGCCGCAGCAGCTAAATTGAATGATGTGTACATATATAAGCCGCAGGTGTTTTAATGTTTAATTACCATATGTAAGGGTTCGTGCACAGAGGGGATTGTCGGGAAAGAGATGGCTGTTTGAGGAAGCTCCCATTTATTAACATTTCAACAAACAAGTTGCATATTTGCATAACGTATTCAAGTGTTACCATTTAGTGCAATAGTAGCTACAGAACATGTACTGTGCTGTGTAAACTGTACTGTATCACATAGCGTTTCAGACACACACACTTTTCAACTTTCAAACTTAGGAGAGGTTACGTCTTCTTTGTGTTATAAGATAGGACTGGCAGGGTCAGTCAAACCTGGTCGTTATCCCGCGGAGCTCCTGTCCCGGTCCCTTGCGCTCTCTCGGCCCGGTGTCTACAGGGCTAGCGATCCCCCGCAGCTAGCAACAGGCCTTCAAAACAATGTTAGAGGCGGTCCTGAAACAGCATCAAAACGGGTATATTTCCCGGGCTTTAATATACGCTTTGTTTCACTCGTTTGTTGTTTTGTTCCTCCGTGTTTTCAGAGTAATAACGGTGCGGCTAATCTATGGATTTGTACAGCTCCGACGACACCGCAGGGTCGAAAAATGGGAAAAAAGTCGCGGCTTATAGTGCGAAAATTACGGTACTTCCTTTGTTTTAATGGGAGCAATGGTATCCATGACATTTGTTATTTTAGAATTAAAATGATCAACTAGCTCATTTACTGAGAAGTTAGCATGGGCAATTGAGGGAGTAAAAATCTGGGCAAACATTTCTTGTGCATTTTCAGTGCAAGTGTCTAGTGGTTACCTCTTTCTTAACAGTTGTAAGGACGGTAGGGATGTGCATCTCCATCACTGAGGCTGATGCGATGCGCATCTCGATACGTTGCCAACGATACGATACATTAACGATACATTTGAAACACCAGGCGGTGCGATACGATACGATTCACCCCTGTTGCGATACAGTTCGATATGATTTGATTCAACATTATGCGATTCGGGGCGATACGATGCGATTCAACACGATGCAAAATAATGATACTTCAATATGGTACTACAGAGGATTTTGTTGTATTCCTTATATGCAGCAAATCATACATTAACAAAAAGGTGCTTTACATATTTGGTTCTCTCTACTAGTACTGCACATCCCATTATGCTGTTTATTTTTTACCTTTTTTACCTTAAAAAACTCTCCAGAGTACAGTACAATTGTATAACACCTCACAGTTAAACAATTTAAGGATGCATTGACCATGATTAACAATGTCCAAATAACAACTACCATAGTGCAATGCCCATACAACTGCCAGCCTGATGTGCTTAACACTCATTCATAGGCTAACTCACCAGTGAGCAGAAAGCAGTGGTGTGGTTTCTATATGAACAATAACAAATACAAATAACCTTTCACAAACAGGTATTTCATAACTGCTTACAATTGTAAGGAAGACATGTAAACTATTATTGGCAGTCACAGGCTGCTGTAAACTAAACACCACTCTCTCTGACATTACACCTCACTGAGTGATTGAACTCATATGTCTTACTTTCAGATTTCTCTTTTCAGCTGCAGACCCCATGTCGCCTCTTTATGTGCGTCGCTAAGTTCCTCGTACTACTTGTGTACTTTAAAGCGGCACGGCATCGTTTACAATTTGCGAGCGATTTTTGAAGTTGTCCGTCTTTCTTGAAAAATCCGAATTGTTGCCAAACGTTTGATTTGTAGGTATTTTTCGGTGCGCTGTGTATCTCTTTCTCCTCGACTTCCATGTTTGTTGATAACTGAGACTCTCGGCCTCCGTAGTGCGGAGCAAAGATCGTCTCTGCTGAGTGCTGACAGGATGAGAGGATATTATATGAATGAATTGGTTTTTTACCGATGCAAAGACGCTACAATCGATGCATCGCGAGTTCAACCCAAATTGTAGCCGATGTGCACTCTTTCAACCGGTGCACTCGCATCTTGAACGTTTATGCCGGTGCACCGATGCGAATCGGTGAATCTTAACATCTTGGGCGGACCTGTATTCTTATTTATCACATACTGTTTAATTTTGTTACGGTTATTGAATACAATTATATAAAAATAATTGTTTAGTTAGTTCTAAGTGGTGCAGATTGAGAATGTACAATTGGCCCAGTCTCCTCTGATGTTACACTGGAACCTGCCTGTGAGACACAGAGAGAGAGAGAGAGAGAGACGCTGAGCTGCACCGTGCAGCGATCAACTGATACGGCAACATGATACGGAGCATAGGGCCTCGCCTCCTGTCCTCACAACTCGTATTAATCCCGGTACCGGACAATTGTTATTTGTTCTTACTCGGAACCGAGTTTTGCTTCCCGCCCCGCCCTCGTCTAACAGTACAGAAAGCGGCGAGATGCATTTCCTTAGGAATCGACAAGCAAAACCACAACAATGGCGGACACGGACAATTTGCGAATTAGTTCTGCCTTTTGTAAGCTGAATTTATCAATAATTTGTCAATAAATAAGGGCGAAAAACGTCACTTGTCCGTCGGACAAGTCAATTGAAAGATCTACTTGTCCGATATTGTAAATAACACGTCCCGGACGGTGGGACGTGTGCTTTTTCGCACACTGTCAAGACTAGATGAAGAGATACCGTGGTTTAGACTTGGTTCTCTTTGGTAGGTGCACAGACTTTCAAAAAAGTCTCTTGGCAACACGATCCTCCCAATCAGCATTCGGCCGGCCTGTGGAAGTCCCTCCGTACTCTGTCGCCATCATACGTAATTTGTTTTCGCTAACGTTTCTACAGCAAATGTGGAGTCTTCATAATGCTGCTTCCTAGCTATGTGTGGGAGCAGAGCTCACCCAAAGCTCAAGGTCGTAGTGATGTCCTGTTTATGAATAACTCTTTGTATTCTTCCAGTGTCTACACCTAACCTTGCTACTCTGTATTGCAGGCTAAAGACGTCTATTTATTCCGAAATCACAGCAACATAAAATGAGCACGATAAGCTTATAATGTAATAATAAGAATCAGTCTTTCTAATGTTATATAATAATAGCCTCCACACTAATCACGCTTCATTTTTTCAAGACACCGAAATTGTTATTAATGTTAAACAAATACAACTTTAAAAGCACTTCACATTACTCACACTCTGTGCGTTGTCATTCATATTCATGTCTCCTACTCGCTAGGTGGCAGTGTCACAAAAACTAGGGTCCTAGGAGTGCGGTCTCCGACGCTGCAGCTTCATGCTACTCGAGATGACACTGCTGGAAAGGCGGGTGTGTGAATGTGGAGTGGGAACAGTCAGGGAGACGTCTGAACAGCGTGCTGCATGTTAGCCGCAAGTGAAATGTCAACGGGGGGAGCTAGTGAACTCTCAACGGGGGGGGGGGAGCCTCGCTGCGGGGAAACGGTGGACCTCTAAGCCGGCCCTTCACGCGATAGCAGAGCGAACAGGTACAGAGCGAGGGATCATTGTCCACTAGTTAATCGTTCACAGATGGCGGAGTGCTCGCAGACGGATAACATTTATTAAACCTAAATGGGTCGCAAAATATACTTTGGCG
This sequence comes from Lindbergichthys nudifrons, assembly GCA_943590975.1. NCBI lineage: Eukaryota > Metazoa > Chordata > Actinopteri > Perciformes > Nototheniidae > Lindbergichthys > Lindbergichthys nudifrons. Next base: position 29,433 of record CALSBW010029656.1, on the reverse strand, counting down.
GACTATAATATACCGGGGCGGCCCGCCCAAGTAAAGTCTATGTGTGGGAAACCCTGTGTTGTATAAGCAGGGGTGGCTAAATGTTTGTAAGCAGGAGAGCTAGATGCTAACAGGAAGTTGGAGCCTGCACTGTAAAATGTTTGGCTGTATAATTACAGTAAATTACTGGCTACTAGTTGCATGGATTTCACAGTAATTTACTGTAAATATCTCACAGTAATTTACTGTAGATATTTTACAGTAAATTAGAATAAAAGAACAACTAAATACTGTGACTTTACAGTTGCCATGCCCATGGAATTACTGTGATATAGCAGTACAGAGCTGTGGTATTATGTTACCTTGCTGTACATAAATTACAGTAAATACCTGTACTTTCACACTTTTACTGTAGAAGTAATGCAACACAGTAGCCAGTAATTTACTGTAAATATAAAAATGTAAATAATACGATAATATATTGTAAATTTGACTAGTTAACTGGGATTTTACCATAACTACACAATTCAATCAGCTCAATCAACAAAGAAAAACAAAGAAAATGCCCATTTTAACTTTGTATTCCTCCATTGAAGTGCAAAGTACATTTCACAGTGTCTTGGACATGTTGTTACGGCCCCAACCTCTACTCCGCGGTAGTGGCTCGTGCTGAGACCCGCAACATGAAAGAATACACGCAATAACCGGTACTTGGTAACGAGCATTTATTGATAATCAGCCGTTTGCTCACACAAGCAAAACGGGAAACAAAAAGAGGTCTGGAGGACTGGCCAAAAGGAACAAACAGAAGGAGGGAACCCGAGCCAGCCACAGAGCTCCCCCCCTAACCAGAAATCAATTATAAACCCTATGGGAAACAAAATAAAGCCGCAAAAACCAATATGGTCTAGCTGCAGCCGCGGCCAGTACACGACACAACACGACACGCCCCCTACACGACACGCCCACCTGACACGACACTACGGTGGCTGAGAGACATTACCGTACATGGCAGATTAAAAGCGAATTGACGACACTTATTATTATTGAGATCGTACATGGCAGATTAAAAACGAATTGCAAATGTTATTGTAGCATTTTAAGCAACTATTAGGCAAATAAAATAACCTAGTCTATCCGTTTGAGACACGACAGTATAACTTTCAACCCAAATCATTTTGTCAACAAACGGTGGTTTAGTAAACTTTTTTTTAATATATAAAATAGGTATTAATGAGATAATCTATTGATTATGTTTGTCTAACTGCTACACATGTATTTTATACATAAATGTAGATATTTGTGAACATCTAAATATAGTTGTTAAAGGTTTTAAGATATACATAATCACATCATGGGGTCATTAAGGACCAAATTAGGAGGGCCAGTCAGGCCACTAATGAGCTCAATCATTCACATGTATTATTATTACTTTATAAATTAAAAGGTACTAGGGGTCTATTACAAAACCTTTGAAGGAATCGCATCAATTAAAATAAATGTATGGCAAGTATGATCAAATTAACATAATGTCAAGATATAGCCAATAGACAATCAACATGCTTTGAATATAAAGGAAGAAGAACAATAAACAGATGAACATTTAGGTTTTATGTGTAAATTGTGAACAAACCATCTTAATACATCTGGCAGTCTAAGACAGCAAACTAAGCTTATTTAACTGCTGCTAGAACACAGTTTTACCATGGGGTATTTCTAACAAGACCAAAAAGATATACAAGGCTTCCAAAACAGAAGAAACTCAATACAGTATTTGAATTTCCTTCACTGTGATGAATATACAATAAGACACTGATACCGTTTTCCTCAATGAACATTTATTGAACAGAACATCATGTGGAAAATCAGAGGGGCACTATTCAAGCTGTTGGGGGCTGTGGAAATATTGTGCCATGTTGCTGCAGCAGCCGGTCACAAAATGGACACTGGAAGGTGTCCGAGTCCAATTTGTTGAGCTCTGGGCGTGCTCCATCACGGAGTGTTGTGTTGTTTGTCTATAGGTGAATAAAATAGAATACAATTTCAGTGACTTTAATATTGGAAATAGTTAACTCCTTAAACAAGCAGCAATGGACTGGCCTGTATAATCCTATGGGACAAAGCTGGTCATACTTCCTCACGTTCAGAAGGTAACCCTTTAACTGCCAGCGCCACCATTTGGTAGAGCACATTTTGTGTCTTGATATCTTGTTGAAAAAAAAAAAAGTTGAACTCCATCTGATTCAGCCAGCTCTACCCTTTTGGTTGACATGTTATGCACAAAACAACCTCTAGATGTCACTGTGGTTCGAACAGAAAGCCCTTCAGCTAGTTTAAATCTTTATATATACAGTCTATGGTTTAAATGTCAGGCCTACAGCATGGCCACAAACCCCATCTAAAAACAGAGGTCTGATTGCATCCACCTGGGTTATTTGGCTCTACCCAATAACTATATATCATTTAACTTTAAACCACACTTAAAATAATAATATAATTATACATATGTGCATGTCAGTATAGCAGCTAATACATGTTTTTTTTTTTTTAAACATTCAAATGTGAAAGACACCTTCAATGAATATTTAAAACTTACACAAAATCAGATTCTTGTAAAAATGCGAGTACATGCATTGTTCCATCTGTCAAGCTAAAATATATACATATATCTTAGCTTGACATGCTAACTGAACGAGCATGTTCAGTTAGCATATATGCTAACTGAACGTCGAGCATGTCAAGCTAAGAGCTAAGAGATATATATATATATATATATATATATATATATATATTCCATTCCTTTACATTTTAAATACAAATTAGCAAAAGAAACACAATTACACTGCGCTAAACAGCCACATCGACAAACAAACGAGAACCTAAATAGTATGTAATTATATCTAAAACCACAATACGTTAATTACCTGTACTCGGTGCGCCATATTGTTTGTCTGTTCTCTGTAAACCTCATGTCTCCTTAAATATCCTTGCGTCAGCGTCAGTGTCGTCAATTCGCTTTTAATCTGCCATGTACGGTAATGTCTCTCAGCCACCGTAGTGTCGTGTCAGGTGGGCGTGTCGTGTAGTGTCGTGTACTGGCTGCGGCTGCGGCTGCAGCTAGACCCTTCTCGCAAAAACTGGACTACCAGGTCCTCCAGGCTAAACATAAAACATCTGCAAAAATATGGCCTACAGCTCAAAATGGCAAAGAGGTATTCTGAGGAGAGTGTCTCCCGGCATTAGGATAGGCGAGACATCCTTCTCCTCCAGCTTCTCTTTATATATACACACAGCTGAGTTGAATTTGGAACACCTGGGCAGAGGCGGAGCCAGAGGCAGACCAGGTGCACCCCATGCGCACTAACATGCGCAGCAGGGAGACATAAAAGAAAACAAGGAGGGGAGCACTTAACACATGTCCACACAGACATCCACTCGAAGTCAACCAATTTTCTGAAGAATGTGCTGACATGGGGGTTTAAATTGCCATGCCTCTTTTTGGCTTTCAAGCCCATCTCAGGATTAATGCCCAGGAAGCACCTGAAAACAATAAGCCAAGACAAGAATTTCAATTTTACATAGATTTATATGTTGCATCGTTTATTTTAAGGCACATGCAGCTGTGCCCCTTCCAATTTAAAGTGGACCTATCATGCTATATTTGAATAATATAGTGTAGGACCATACCTATATAAGGCATATTTATACTTTTTTTTTTTCAAAATACCAAACAGATCATGCATTTTAGCCATGCCTCATTTCCCTCAATTTGAAAAATGTTAGCTCTGTTTTTGCCAGGGTTGATTCTGTGAGCAACAGCACCATCTAGAGGCCTGGCATATGTACTACAGCGTCTTTCGAACGGCAATGGCCGTGGCTGTCTCCTCCTGATTGGTGGAGTTGGCCCAATAGCCGTAGCGCCACTGTCCTGACGTCAGGACAGTGTTCAAATCTGGATCAGTTTT
>CALSBW010029656.1:3157-17794 GCA_943590975.1 Lindbergichthys nudifrons | reverse complement strand
ATTATTAAACAAAGTTCCTTAAAAAATGGATTATTAAACAAAGTTCCACACCGGCTTTATCAACCTGTTTCAGCGGGAAATGGAGTTCCCTGTGCCGTCTTGGTTTGCCGTGTCTTTGTCACCCCAGCCCGCTGACGGCGGCTTCTGGGCTGCCTGCTAGATAGATGTCGTCCGGATTCTCCTCCTCCGGCCCGCTGGTGGCGGCTTCCGGGTCGATGCTGGAGAGATGTCCCGATCCTCCTCCTCCGGCCCGCTGATGGCGGCTTCCGGGTCGACTGCTGGAGAGATGTCTTCCCGATCCTCCTCCTCCGGCCCGCTGATGGCGGCTTCCGGGTCGACTGCTGGAGAGATGTCTTCCCGATCCTCCTCCTCTGGTCCGCTGATGGTGCCTCCTGGGTCGACTTCCTTGACGAAGGCCAGATCTGTCCTGATGTCGTCTAGGGTCCTCGCAGGTGTTTTCCCGACCGCACACTGGCTCCAGTGGTACCAGTTGTCTCCCTTTCCTTCTAGGCGGACGGCATGGGAGGTCCTTTGGGTCACTCGGTAGGGGCCGGAAAACCTGGGGTTGAGCCACTTAGGCCTGATGACTTTCAGCCAGACGAACTCTGCTGTGTTGGCCTCGTGCTTCTCGGGTCCCCCTTTTGCATCAGTAACCTGTGTGGAGAAATCTGATACCAGGCCCTTAAGTTGCCGGTAATATGGTTTTGAACACATGACCTCTACTTCCTTTCCTACGCTCAAGGCTCCTGGGCCCGGGAATTGGTGGCCATGTGTCAGCTCAAATGGGGAGAAACCTGTCCCTCTGTTAATGGAGCTTCTGATTGACATGAGGGCTAGAGGCAAGGCATCTAGCCAGTTCATGTCTGTCTCCTCACATGCTTTGCTGAGTTTCTGTTTGATGTTCTGGTTCATTCTTTCTACCTTTCCCTGTGACTGTGGATGGTAGACTGCTCCAAAACGGTGTCTTAGTCCTAAGGACTGTTCTACTGTGCGTAGGTCATGGTTCTTGAAATGGCTGCCATTGTCTGACCTCACTTTCCTAGGAAACCCATGTAATGGAATGTAATGCGTGACTAGGAATTTGATCACTGAGTCTGCATCCTCTCTTTTGCATGGCATAGCTTCTGGCCAACCTGTGTATGCATCTACCACAACTAGTAAATACCTGAACCCTCTTACTTTATCAATCATGTCAGTGTAGTCAATGATGATTTCTTCTCCTGCCATCTTAGGTAAAGGGAACTTTCCCTGGTGTGGTTTTACAGTAGCTCTGATGTTGTGGGTTAAGCAAATTACACATTCTTCCAGGTGATTAGCTATCATGTCAGGTAGGTAAGGGTGCCACCAGTGAGTCAGGTGTCTGCTCATCTGAGTTTTACCGCAATGTGTTGGGCCGTGTGCTTCTTTAAGCATTGATCTTACCCATCCTGGGGGTATCACTGGTCTCCCATCTGGGGAGTACCATATCCCATCTTTGTTGGTAGCTCCTCTGTCTAACCATACTGTTTTATCTTGAGGCGACCCTGCTGCTTGAGCTTCTTTAAGAGTATCATCTGTTACTGCGGGCAGTAAGTCAGCAGATTTTATAACAAGCATTTGAAACCAGGGTGTATACCCTGCTTTGTCTTTAGCTGCTTTGTCTGCTGCATTGTTACCCCAAGTCAAGTAGTTATCTGCCGTGCTGTGACCTTTGCACTTGAGTAAAGCTAGCTTGTTGGGTAACATTACTGCTTCTGCAAGCCTTTTGATCTCTTTCTCGTGTTTGATGGGGGTATTGGTGGATGTTACAAATCCTGCTCTCATCCACTGGCGCATTTCCACATGTATGACACCATGGACATATGCTGAGTCAGTATAGATGTTTACATATTTTTCTTTTGATAGTTCCAATGCTGCAATGACTCCCATTACTTCTGCCAACTGTGCTGAGACTTTCCCTGTTACTTTTCCTGCTGCTCTTTCCTCAAAACCTCCCTCAGCTGTTTGACCCACCACTGCGTAGGCCGCTTGGAGCCCGTTGGTGGGGTGTCTGAAACAACAGCCGTCTGTGAACAGGTTCTCTGCATGTGGCATAGGCTCGTCTCTGAGATCTATTCTTAGCTTCACATCCTGGATGACTCTTTCCTCACACCTATGGGGTTCTCCGTTAACAATGGTGTCTGCGCTGTTAACTCCCACATGTGTGTAGGTGATGTGTGCTCGTGTCAGAGTTTTCTCTAACCTGGTCTGTCTTGTGGAAGTCATTGTGAATGCACTTGAGTTCACAAAAGAAACAATGCTATGTGTTGTCAGTACTGTCAAAGGGTGGCTCATCACAATGTGTGAAATCTTGTTTAAGATACGTGCTGTACCTGCTGCATGTCTCGTGCATGGAGGTTCTCTGTTCTCCACTCTGTCCAGTGTAATACTAATGTACATCAGTATTGACCTACATCCCCCCTTTTTCTGAAATAGAATACCATTTACTGTGTTTTCACTTTCAGAAATGTCAAGGAAAAATGGCAATGCATAGGATGCAGCGGCGAGAGAGGTGACCTGAGACATGGATTGTTTGAGAGAAATGAACGCAGCTTCTGCAGCCTGTGTCCAGTTCAGTGTGGCAGTGAGATTGCGCATGCCTTTCTCATTGATCAGTGTTCTGAGTTCAGCTGTTCTTGGGTTATACTCTGGGATGTAGTGTCTGCTGTAGCCTGTGAGACCCAGAAAAGATAGCATGTCTTTGACTGTCTTGGGTTTGGGGTGATTTAGAATGTGTTCCTGATGTGCTGCTGACATGCCCGTACCTGCTGGAGAGATTACTCTGCCCAAAAATGTCACCTCTTTACGGGTGCATTGTAGCTTTTTCTTAGAGACCTTGAACCCTGTTGCGTGGAGGCGAACCAGTAGGTTCCTGGTGGCCTCTAAACAAGAGGCTGCGGAGGGTGCTGCAATGAGAAGGTCATCTACATACTGTATCACTACCACCCCCTCTGGCAATGAAACGCCGTCTAGCTGTTCCCTGAGTATTTTGTTAAATATTCCTGGAGACAGACTGAAGCCCTGTGGTAGTCTTGTGTACTGCAGTTTTTCCCCGCCCATTGTAAATGAAAAAATAGGTCTCATACCCTCTGCTAGAGGTATGCAGAAAAAAGCGTTGGCCAGGTCAATACAGGTGAACCATGTATGTTCAGGTGAGATATTACAGATAGCTGTGTATGGGTTAGGAACTGGTATCAGAGCTGTAGTCGTGATAGCATTAATGGTCCTCAAATCATGAGCCATTCTGTACTCCCCGCTAGGTTTTGATACTGGGAGTATTGGAGTATTCCACTCGCTTTGTGAGGGTTCCAACACTCCCGCTCTCTTTAGTCCCTCAATTGCCTTGCTGATACCCCCTTTGGCCTGTGGTTTAACAGTGTACTGTGATAGGTTTATAGGCATAGAGCTGCTCACCTCAAATGTTATTGGTGCAGCCTTTGAGCAGAAACCTACGTCATGAGAGTCAGCTGACCACAGGTCAGGCGGGAGGTCACGCACCATATCATCAGTGAATGCATGGTCAGTTTTCTCCCTACCATGATGCCTATCCACTTCGTGTCTCTCCATTGAGAGGCATTCTTGAGTGCAGATTTTTAGAGCATAAGATTTGTGTGAGGGAGAGTATGTGAGTGCTGCTATCTGAGTTGGTTCCCAATCTTTGACTTCTAGCAGTGTGTTTACCATTGGACCAAGTTCTTTAGCTTCATAGCCCTTTCTGATAGCTAATGAAATGTGTGGTGTAGCTTCAGCTAACATACGGTACCAATATAGTTGTTCATCAGTGAGGTCAACAGACGCAGCCACCCCCGCTTCTCCCACAAATAAATTGGTTGTAGTTACCTCCCAAACAGACATAGACACCTCTGCTTCATACGCATATTCATAACTTTGGTCGTCCTGTCTGTCATAATTCAGCGTCAGATGGGGAGGATCTGGAGGGGAACCATAAGGCCTGAGGAGGTTAATCCACGGCTTCCATTGTTGAAAAATGGAAAACAGTCCTGGTATATTATCGTGGGGCCGGTCGAGCAACCCCCAGAATATAGTGGCATACTGAGTTGCTTCTGCTTCAGTGGATTGGGCCAACATCATTTGAGAACCTGACTTTATGTTGAATAATGAACAATTGAGACGAGTGCCATCTGGGAACGATATTATTAGTCCATCGGGGGAACAGAGGATGGAGGCATTAGCTTTGACAAGAACATCCCTTCCCATTAGGTTAGCCGGACTTTGGAGTGCCAGAATGTACTGATGGAAAAATATCTGGCCTGCTATTCTGGTGTTTAATGGCGTAGTGAGCGGTACTTGCTCTATTTCTCCCGAAAACCCTATGACTGAGACTGTATTCCTTGAAATGCACATGTTGAAGTTGGAGGAGTTGATAGTTGAATATCTAGCTCCTGAATCAACAAGGAATGGTAGCTTCGAGTTTTTTACAGTCATGTCCATGTATGGATCCGCTAAGCCCATACATTCAGAGTTCTCTGGGCGACCTCATTGTGGTGAGTTATAGTCTTGTTCGTTCTGGACAAACTGGCCATAGGGGGCGGCCATCGCGTTGGGTGCAAAGTGACCTTGGTCTTGGTGTTGGGCCTGTGGGGCTGCCTCATGGTGCTTCTGGAAATATTGCATTTCTTGTCGGTTCCCTTGTCCACGCCCTTTCGGTCCCCCTTTTCCCCGCCCTCTCGGTGAGGGTCCCTGTGGGCACTGCCGGTACCAGTGGTCGGCCTGTCCACAGGTGAAACACACCTGCGGCTGATTCCCTCCTGCAGCTGTTTCAAACCCTCCTCTACCTCCAGTTTTGCCTCTAAACCCGCCCCTCTGTTGCTGAAAACCATTACTGTAGTCATATTGGGCCTGGTTATATGATGAACCTGGGTGGGGAAAACCCCCTTGTGGGTTTTGCGGCCCCGGTGCCTGCTCTGCCGGCGCCACTGGATGAACAATCAGCTGTTTGACATTCTTTTTCTCATTTTGGATTGTTTTACGGGCTATATCTAACTGAGTACGGAGTAGTTGCACTCTCAACTCTTCTTCCTCGGTTTTATTCTTTGTGAGTTGTTTGTTAAATTTGCCTAAATGATGGGCCAAATGACGCTCCCATGTCTGTGTGTTTATGTGATCTATTTCTGGGTTGTCCTCCATAAGAGTTTTAATCTCGGCAGGTATGGCTGCCATTATTGCTTTACGGAACATCTGTTTATGTTGGTCATTATTATCGGGACTACAGTCAGTAGCCACTGTGTATTCTTGGCGTGACCTGAGCAACATGGTTGCTGCGGCCTCTCCAGGTGTAAATGTGAAGGACAGTGAACCGTAACCTCCTCCTGTCTGTGGGAAATGTTCTCTCATTGCTTTGCTCAGGAAGCTGTGTATGTTATCGGAAGAGATGGGCTTGTTATCATTCATTGTTTCTGTTCCTGCTCTTTTCTCAACTCTTTCTACCTCATAGTGGGAAGTCTGTTGTGCTAATATTCTCCTGAAATCTCCAAGGCAGATTGTTTGTCCTACTGACAGGTCAGCAAACCTACTCATCCAATGTCTCCCTCCCTCAGTAGGTAGGGGCATTTTATCAACTATAGCTTGTATGTCTCCCAGTGTGAAAGGGGTGTAAGCGATATTCCCACTGGGGAGAACCATTAAAGGCGCCTGTAATGCTGGGCACATATAGGCATGAGACGTGGGGTTTTCTGAGGTGTGTTGGGATCTTAACATCCTACGGGGGAGTGCAAGAACCTGTTCGTCAGGCAGTTCAGTGATTGTTCCTGTCAGAGATATATTCTTAACCTTGCTCTTACTCTTTCTGTATTTGTCCTCTTCCTGTTCTATTAGCCCTTGCTGAACATTGTCCTGATAGCTATGTCTGTGTGCTGTGTCTTCTGCTTCAGAGTAACACTTATCACTTTCATCTCCAGCTGCTCCTTTTACACTGACTGGGTGATAGTGCGTCTGGACTCCTCTACTTCTGAAAGGGTTACTTGACCCCCCCTCCTCAGAGCATCTGTCTTCTGTTCTGCCCTGGCTGTCTTGTTTATCTATGCTTCTCCTCTGATTCACTGACTCCCTCTCAGCGTCCTCCATTCCTCCTATTTTTTCCCAAGCTGCTCCAGGGCTCCTACCCTCTCTGTCGCTTCCTACACCTGTCTGCTGTTCCTGTGTTTCCCCTTCTTCTAAGGTTTCTGCCAATTGGAATATTTCTTCCTGTGTGGGGTCTGCGTGGTTTCTTGTAGCATTTTCCAGCATGGAAATAAACCGCTCCCTTTTTCTATTTATCTGACTTTGGTCTGATGGGTTTTCCTCCCGTTGTCCTTCATTCCCTCCACTTGAGGCAGAGCTACTCTTATCTTTTGGTCTTGTTTTTGTAGTGGAAGTGTTCCTTAAAGGAGTCAAAGCTACATTTCCCACTATTTTAAAATGTCCCCCTCTTATCGTAGCTATTTCTTGTTCTGAATCGGAGGGTGTGCCTGATACCATCATTTGTAAATTAGACACGGGTGGAGCGCTTGGGGTAGGGATAAAATAAGGGGGGGGGATGCGTGGATAAATCATCTAAATCCGGGTAAATTAGGGGAGAAGAGATGGGAGCAGGCGCGTCCCCTATAGGTCCTGCCCTCTCCTCTGAGCTAGCCTTCTGTGCCGTGCCCTCCTTATTTACAGCTTGTGTTTCATCTTTATTTATATCCTTAAAATATTCAAGGTGTTTGGCAATAAAGTCAAATATGTCTTTGTCCGTAGGCGGAACTGTTGACACTGGTGTTTCTTTAATGTCCTGAGGGCACAGGAAAGTGCCAACATCACTAGAGCGTTGAAACTCCCCTCCTTGTGTTTGGGCTGCTCTCATAGTTTTAGGTTTTTTTGCAGGGAGGAGAATAGCAGCTCCCTTTATGGCAAGCGCTGCGTTATGGCAAATCCTCCTTAATTTATCTACCGTCTCTTTGTCTTTGTTTAGTTTCTTACGGCCAAAATATCCAGGCTTCTGCCCGTTCATGTCTCCAAGTTTCTTTACAAGCTGTCGCTCATAAACATTTAGGGCTGAGCTTAAACTTCCCAAACTCTCATCTGGTCCCACTCTGTCCTCCTCCATCATTTTATTTTTTAGGAATCTCAGATCTGCCCCAGCCTTTTTTTGGTCTCCCTGTTTAATTCCACTGAAAATCAATTTCTCCGCCTGTTCCCATTGCTCGCGGAAGCTTCCGGAAATTGGAGCTCCCATTTAATTTTTTTCAAAATCTCCTTCCATGATTGACCTCGTTTATATTATCTGACTATGTTGATATGTGTTCGTTTTGTATTTATTTAATATACTGGACAATTCTTGTCTTTACTCTTAACGTCCTTATTGTATTTATTTGAATGCCCTGTCCTTAATTCCCCAAAAAATATTTCAGTGTGTTATATTTTTGAATATTGTAACACTCCCTGTTCGCCACCAGAGGGCGGCAGCTGACCACGAATGAACTGCTCCTCTCTCACTGTGTTTCTACAAATGTGCCTGACAGGTTTACTTATATGCTTTTATCTAAGTTTTATACAGATTTGACTTAAAAAATCACACAGAGTTTATTCCCTTATACAGACTTTGTACTATCTGAATTCTATCTCCGTGTACTACTTATTTTCTAAGTATGTACTGCAGTTTTACACACATTTATCCCCATACAGTCAGGCAGATTTTTATTGTGCGATGTATATTTCAACAGATAGCGTGACTTCCTGAAGCAAGCTTCTACAACCCCCTTACGGTGATTGCGGCTTCAGGCAAGGAGTCGGAACCCAGTCAACAAAATCTCTTTATCGTCACGTTTAATGAGCCTGATTAACCCCACAGCAAGAGTTGTGATGAGATTCGGTCGTTCCAAATAGTTAGTTGGAGGTCGCGTCTCTCTCCTCAAATCACCCACAATATAACAATTACAGTATGTTTATGCATTTAAAGCGTCTGCGAAAATAACCATATTAATCACTCTTATCATGATCTATGGGGAATTTAACCCTTCTGTTTTTTACATCAACGCAGTCTTTAATAAAAGCCCTGCAAGCCAACCACATTGATCAATTAATCTTGACCTGTGGGGAATTTAACCCATACATCTTTTACAGCATTGCAGTCTTCGTTTTTTAGTGAGTTGTAGGACGGGACTGTCTCTACCCGCCTCTTACAAGCACTTTTGTGCGTTAGGTACAGGACTGAAATACCTGACTAAGCACTAATCCCCCTATTCCCAACCAGAATATGTATTGTATTTCCTATCGTGACTAAGAACACAGAGAACCCCACTGACAACTCTAAATTTTTTAGTATAATCAATCACAGATTTTTGATAGTCAAAACAGGTGTCTGCTCACCTTTTGTATATAGCGCGCTTGGTTTAGTTGTCAACGGTATCTCGGTGTCCTCCCCCTGGACTGAATTCCGTCCGCTGGCTCTCGGTGTTCCTTTCTAGAGGTCAGCACTCATCACGTCGGGGTCACCATTTGTTGGTAGCAAAACACCTAGGTGGGGGCTGAAAGCCCCCCCCTCTGCTACGCGCCGTTCGTTAGATGAGGCTGACTCTATTTAATAAAGAAAGGAATTGAAAACACCGGAATCAAAAGTTATAACAATTATCTGAGTTTACTGGTAGGAAACAAAACACGTATACAAGTTATTACAGAGTACTCCGGACTTTAGGTTTCTACTGCTGTGCGATACAGGTATCGGGGTCAGCAGTCACCAAACAAAAAGCATTTTACATACAAAAACAATAGAATTCATATCCATATTTTGGGGCGGAGAAGTGTTGACTTCTTCCTTCCCATTTTACTCCGAAGCGAATCAGAGACTCCGTGGGGAGGAGCTGTGTGAGCTGCTCAGTCCCCCAGGTGTTTTTACTGGTTGGAAACACCTCTGGCCCGGTTTAATACAGCGAATCAGAGTTCTGGGAAAAAGTATATTTTCTTCTTGGATTTGAAAGTTCACAAGGGCAAAGTAACTTTTATCTCTACACTGATATTCACTCCCTTATTTTCCCAACATGGTTTTCACATAAACTATTCTTTCTCAGACAATTAAACGCTGTGCACAGATATAATGAACCCAGAAAGGACCTTGAAAAGTGTGTGTGCTCTTAGTAGAATGAGGTGTATGTGTGTGTAACAGGACCTCTGGGTCAGTGAGTTGCAAGTGAGAACACAATATCTATATATGTGATTACTTAAAACAGTTCAAACAATACATGTTTACTAAAATACAATTCAAAATAATACATGTTTACTTCAATACAGTTTAGAACCATATCTGTTTACTTCAGCCCATACCGTGTTCCTGTTAGTGTTTACTTCCTGTCTGTCTGCTTCGGTTGATTTACCTGACGTCTATTAACTAGGGCTGTCAATCGATTAAAATATTTAATCGCGATTAATCGCATGATTGTCCATAGTTAATCGCGATTAATCGCAAATTAATCGCACATTTTTTATCTGTTCTAAATGTACCTTAGAGGGATATTTTGCAAGTTTTTAATACTCTTATCAACATATGAGTGGACAAATATGCTTTATATGTTTGTTTATTATCATTTGAACAATGACAAATATTCTCATGAATATTAAACACAACAACCTCTGAACATTACAAATATTCGCCTCAATTCAACCTGGAACCTCTCTCATACAATAATACAATACAAAGTGTGTGTGTGTGTGTGTGTGTGTGTGTGTGTGTGTGTGTGTGTGTGTGTAGACACTGTGATGGATCGTTGGAGCTATGTGCAGCTCCAGGCATATATGCTCGAACGGGAGCTGCGCGCACTATCCGTGCTGAGTGTTCTGACTTTTCGTACAATGTCCCACTGTCTGGCTACCTGCATAAAGTCAAGTGCTCGGCGCAGTTATCGGCGAAATGTCGCTCCTCTGTTTTCATTGAAACAGCTCCTTATATCCGTTAGCATCTGGTGCTAGCTAGCTGCGCTAACAACAACAACAACACGTAAGGTGTGCCTCGCTCGCCCCACAAATACACACACCCTCCCGGTCCTCCCGGTGAGCGTGGAAGTGTGGTCTGCCACAAGCGGGCGGCAGGAGCGGGGCTGTCAGCATCAGCTTGTGGATGGTATTTTAAACTCGATGCGCTCTGAAACTACGAGGCGGGGCGGGCGAGGACAAAAAACCTATTAACCTATTTTCCTTTCACTCTCTTGATCCTCCGCAGCAACGGTCATAATAACAAATGTATTTCGTTTTTTGCCACAGCTGAAATTAAATTGAGTGAATTCTTTCTGTGGAGCAAATTGCTCTCAACACATTATATAACCAGTCAGTTTTTCTGTCCCACTTTAACAGTTCCATCAAATGATCGTTCCTGTGAATTTCCAAGTTTAACAAACTTTGGCAGGGAAGTAACAGAGCTGATAATGGTCAGTCACCAGTGAAAGGAGCAAGATTGGTAAAAGCCACTGATTTGTTCATGGAATATATTAATTTGGTGTAAAATAATAGCTTATAAATGTACTGATCATCCGTAGTATAAACATAACACACACATTCCAATAATGATCCAGAGATGAGATATTGAATCACACTATTTGGACCCAAGGGTCACACATTTTATGTCTTTTGACTGGACTTTATAAAATACATGTAAAAGCTTGGGACTGCACTTAGACTTGAGCCTTTGGACTTGAAAGTACTTGATACTGTAAAAGCCAAAAGATTGAAAATAAGTTTAAACAATGTACTAAGAGTACTTTACCTTGTTTTCTGGAATCGACTAATGTTAATGCCATCCATTCCCAGCAAGTCGACACTTAATTCCCCGAGATCCACTTTGTTTCAGCCCAACTGATAACATCTAATCGAGGTAGCAGAAGAGAAACATAAATAACTTGCATTACAGCGCTCCAGACAAAATCAATTATACCAGAAAGAAGTTGCTTGCAGAAAAAATCATTCTTATTCACCAAAAAACGTATTCACCAAAAAACATGTTAAATTGTAAGGTTGTAAAGAATAGATTTTTAGAGCTTTTCAGTATTTTAAAAACAGGATGGGACAACAACACGTTGCAGGAGACACCCTTTCTTTTGTAAAGCATCCTTTGACAACTACCCGTTTGCAGTGAAACAACATTATTATTTATATAATGACTTTATTTAAAGAGCCATGCATTTTTATGTTGCTTTAAGGTTTTGTATGTTAATAACTATAGGATAAGTGTCAAACAAAAACCACCCAGGGTTGAGCAGTGGTCCAAATCTGTGTGTGTCCTGGATAAGGTCTGCATCCAAACACAACTGATGGCCACCCGCATGTATACAAAAAAGTGGTGAAAGAAAAGTAGCAAAAATACAAGTAAATAGTCCTGAATCAGAATGTTATTCAAGTAAAAATACAAAAGTACTGTCATCAAAATACAATTTTGCCCATTTCAAAATCATATACGTTAATACTCAATTCTGATTGGTCAATTTGGGAATTTTAGGGGTTGTTATTACTCACTACTTGCCAAGGATAACATGAATGTTGCTAAGGTGGACCAAGGGCCCCCTCTGCACTGCGCTGTTTTTCTTTTCTTTACTGGGGATAGTTTAGCCCATTGCATCTCAAGTTTCGTGCTCTCCAGAAATTTAAACATGAATATATTTAAAAAAAGTATTGCATGGTGTTTTCTGATGGGGAAAACTAATGTTTTTGCCCACAGCAGACGTTTTATTTATCAGACCTCTTTCTGCAGCTCCGCACACAGTCCCTTGATCCTCCTGCAACCATCTGCGCAAATTAAAAACCTCTGGAATGCCTAGATTGACCAATGAAAATTGAGTATTTACCTAAACTGTGTAATGGAGTAGCATAATCTGAAAATACTCAGTTGAAGTACAAGTTAGTTAGTAACATTCCAACACTGATACACACCATTATGCCAATAGAGGATTACACTTTAAATGTTATAAAGCAGCCATTGCACTGTGTGCTTCACAGACTGGGGCTGATGTGATGAATCACAGGCTATATATTCAAGGGATTTTATGACACACTACGACCTCTGCTTTAAATTGAAGTCTAACGGCGTCATTTGGGAGCAGAATAGACTGAGGGTTCCAAGTGTGGCCCTAACATATTTTTTAGAGTACCTCTCACGTCCTCACACACACATTTACACACATATCCCTGCTCTGGGTCTCTGGAGTGTGGCCCTAAAACCTTTCTTCATCCCTTTTTTACTTTCTCTGCACTCCATTAATCCAGCCAGCAGATGCTTATCGCACTGATTTACCTGCTTATAAATCTGATGCCATATGGATTGGATTAAGCGTTGGCATACAGTTACGTTTATAGTGCTGGTTATGATTGGAAGCCAAGGGGTTGCTGCCTGGGTTCGGATTAACACTCCAACTCTCTCACTTCCTGTATTCTGTCATTCTTTCTCTTAGTAGAGGAGAATACCTTGGGAAAGAGACAGTTTTGCTCTCTGCAACAAGCCAGAATTTGTTTGCAGGCTTTGAGGGCATCCAGACCACGGATGCAAGGAATGAGGACTACAGGGGGTCAGAATTTCTTTTTTAATCAGCTACCGTTCAATTAAACCCTAAATCATTGACTGCAATATCATTTATACTGTACATTTCCATGGGTTAAAAATGCCAACCTGCCAGGGATTTCAGATGAATTTGAGACTTTATGGCTAAATCTGGCACATTTACATGATGGGCTCAAGTGCTCATGAAGCTCAGCGCAAGTTCAAGCAGGAAGACCAAGCTCTTCATTCATATTACATGTCACTTCATTACTCTCTCTTCCCTCATTAAGTGACCGGAGGCGTCACTCCCCAGCTAACCAATCCCTTTATATCTGCTCTTCCCTCTTGTCAGCTGTCATTTCAGGTGACAATACGCAAGTGGTAGTACAAACAATACTCCTCCTTCGTTAAGCACTTTAAAGAAAAGGAAAATGAAACCTCAAGATGTCTAACTCGAAGGATCTCGATCCTGGCTCCGGCGTACCACTCGAGGTAGCTTCCAATTCCCCAAACTAACAGCGCACGAGCGATCGTCTGGCTTCCCGCAGCGGCTCAGGTACAGCAGAGGCAGACTTCCTCATCGCTCTTCTCCTGCAGCAGGGCATTTCCTCTGCCCCAGGCCTCCCT
Organism: Lindbergichthys nudifrons; assembly: GCA_943590975.1. NCBI lineage: Eukaryota > Metazoa > Chordata > Actinopteri > Perciformes > Nototheniidae > Lindbergichthys > Lindbergichthys nudifrons. The sequence continues at coordinate 4,653 of CALSBW010029656.1, read as the reverse complement.
CTCTCCCAGCTCCGCGAGCTTTCGGACCAAGTCTCCGGCGCGGTCCCCCAGACCATGCCAGCAGTTCCAGTCAGCTCTCCCGAAAGATCAGGGCGCGGGCGCAGCCGCGGAGGTAAAAGGACACGGAAGTCAAGCCCTCCAGGAGCTCGCCCGCCCAAAAAATCAACCCCTTTCCAGGCTCAACCTAACGCTGACCAGCCCGGGAGCACCGCACGGCAAGCTCCATGCTACTCATTGACGCTCGCCTCCAGTCCTTGGAAAATGTTTCTGCCGGAGCTTCAACCTCGCCTGCGAATAGGGCCGTGTTTCCTGCCTCCGTGCCGCCGGGTCAGGGTTTTTCACATCCACAAGTCGTAGCTCCCTCTCACTCTCTGGCTTCCGCCCTTTCAGCTCCTCCTTCAGGCAGGCCTTACATTCTCCAAGCCGCTAACATTTCCTCACGGCTTAGATCAAAAATACTCGAAGGGAAGGATATTAATCTTGTCAGCCTTATTCTGCCCTCCCCGGAGTGCGACAAATCCATTGCCACGGGAGGAAGCATCACTGCCGTGTCCCCGGCTCCTCGAAGACCTCAGCATAGGGCAATTTCTGGTTGCTTTTGGCATCTTTCAGGACGTTCTTTGTTCCGTCTACCCCGAAAGAAGGATCGAATTAGATGCTTATCTGGCCATGATTGGCGATCTTCACCTTTAATACAGAAGATCCGTTTTCTACTTTTAACATACAAGTTTTTCAAGCAAAGCAGCGCTTCACCTAGCTCATCGCAACATTCCAGGCGAATGTTGCGATGAGCTAGGTGAAGCGCTCCGTGCTGGACCAGGGTTCCTGCAGGTTTCGCCTACTCAAATTTAAGACTACTTTGAATAGAATTTAAGACCTATTTCACGGCAAGAAAGTATGAAAGAAAATTGCTATGAAAGAAGAAATACGTCCCATAATTACTTACAAAGTAAATGTAAAGGCATAACAGTACAGAACTGTGTTAGCGTGTTAGACAAAAAGTGTATGTGTCTGTGTGTGTGTTAGGGGTGTGCAATTAATCGTATTTTAAATCGCAATTACGATTTTGGCCTGCCACAATTACGAAATGATTTTGCTTTGCTAGGTTGTGACAGTGCACTACAACATATTTGATCTAATTAATTTTAGTCTAATTTATTTGTATTTATCATATTTATATATGTTTAATAGCTTGTGGAAGTGCGCTCAAATATTTGTTGATCTTGTTTATTGGTATTTATTATTTTGATATAATTTATTTAATACATTTTTGTATTGGTTTTGCAGTTGAATTATACGTTCAGGGTAATCAACAGTTAAAAAGTCAAATTATTATTTGTTTTAAAGTTCAATAAATTGATGTTTTCAAAGTCAATGAATAATCGTATTTAATAATCTTGATATCAATTATTGACCAAAATAATCGTGATTATTATTTTTGCCATAATCGAGCTGTGTGTGTGTGTGTGTGTGTGTGTGTGTGTGTGTGTGTGTGT
>CALSBW010029655.1:208494-224425 GCA_943590975.1 Lindbergichthys nudifrons | reverse complement strand
AAAAACGTTTTCATAGCGGCCGAGAATGATGTTATTAGCCATGCTAGCCAGAACTGGCTAACACTGCTAGCCAGTTCAGCCTAGCATGGCTAGCTCGATCTACTGAGCAAATAAAAGTACATCTGAGACCAGTATTGTGCAGATTAAAACAGTGCAGTGCATGTAGTTTATTTTACCTTCGTAGTCGTCGTCGTTGGACAATTCACAGGCCACTGAATCCGCCGTTTCACCACAAGTGCCGGAGAATGAGGGTCTGTCGCCGAGCAGAGCATCCAATCGATCATACCATTTACAGGTCTTCCGGCCGTTACCACTCTTGTTATTATGGTCTTTTATTTGTTTGTAGTCCTGCTTTAGTTTCTTTATTTTGTCCCGGCATGAGTGTGCGCTGTGGAAGATTCCCATGTCGGCTAACTTTACCGAACAACGCGGATACATTTTGCAGTTGGAAACTGCCTTCAGTAGAAGCTGCTGGATCCCATCCTCCGAGTAAATCGCCAGACGTGCCGACACATCCTCATCACTCCACCGCTCCGATGATGTTCGTATTCTTATTGTTGCCATAATAACTGCTTTCACAAAAGTACTCTCGTTGGTGCGCTGGGCTAATAATGCCAGCAAATACAATGAGTTAAACGGGGCGTGGTTTGCATTCCGCACAGCCAATCAGACGTGTGAACTTTTTTCTCCCACGAAAGTCCCTGCTCTCTAGCAGGGACTGAAAACGGGGTGAAAATGGTTCTGATGAACTAATTTAGTTCCTGGGGCTTTTTGGTGTCAACGCGCTAAAAGTTACAATTAGACAAATCTTTGTTGCTTCCACCATGGAGGTGATGTTTTCAGCTGGGTCTGTCTGTCAGCATGATGGCAGTAAAACCACTGGCTGATTTGAAATGAAACTTAGTAGGAGGGTGTAGCATGGGCCACGTACAAACCCAGACAATTTGATGGGCAAATACAAACATCATTGTTTCTGCTCCAAAAGGTTATTGCTTCTTTCTTGGCCCCATTCTACACCCGTCCACCAAGTTTAATGAATAGAGTGGTGCAGTGATGATGTATTTTTGTCGGATTTTTCCATGTGATTTTAGAATATTGCATAAAATAATCTCTTTGGCAAACAGACATTTCTGATACTTTCACGATTTGTTCAGCAGGATAGTCTCCTCATATTAGACTAGCTACGTATAGAGCGTTGCAAATGAAATGTTGAAACAGTTTGCTTTTCTCTCCAGCCCACACCACACAGTTCACCCAGCCGGGGTGGAGCTACCTGCAGACTGTGGGACACCTGGCACAGGGCGGGACTTATGTAGCCCTGACGGACGGGAAGGGAAGCCTCACTGTTGTCATAGAAACCATGGCAAGTTAGGCTGACCTTTTTTAACTTTTAAATTCTGTAATTTCACATAGTCATTTTAAATGATGTAATTCAATTCTCTAGGGAGTAGCTGTGCACAATATCTAAACACCAGAGCTACAGCATTAGGCTCAGCTTTACTGTGATGACTTCTATTGGATTATTATTTCGAGTTTTAAAGAGGATTTCTTCGGGGAGTTTCCTGCCTTCAATGATGACATGAAGTTAGAAAGGAAAGGAAAATAAATGTTGTATTTCCTTTACAGACTCATGATCATTCAGTATGCATTAGACCTCCACTCCCCCCCTTCAATGTGACCTCCCAGAATGCAACTTTCCAGCTGAAGGGATCCTTTGTAAGTTCCGCTGAGATCTTCACCACACTGTTACAATCATGTTACAATGCTTTTGTTTTATCCTCAATGATTTATTTCCTGCAGGCCTCCATTAAGGAACTCCAAGTATGGCGGTCTCAGTTTAATTTCAAAACGAAAAAGCCCTCCTTCTTCCAGAAACTAACTCCTCTGACGGTAACGAGGCACATTAAAAAGATCTTCCTACCAGATGTATCGTCACCAAGCAACAGCTCTAACACAGATTTATATTTTTGTGTGTATCTTATAATTTCAGCTTGTGGACGGTTTGTTCACCTTGAGCGTGGCTGAAGATGAGGTTTACACTTTAACCACAGTGACCTCAGGACAGAAAGGCAGTTACCCCGGCTCCCCCCCCTCTGCTCGCTTCCCCAAACAATACAAGGACAACTTTGATGTTCGTGAGTACGACACATACACCACCCAACCTGAGTGTGAGGTAGAGGGAAAAGGTTGATCATTGTGAAAATACAGGCATAAACCAGTCATGTCAAAATGTGACTACAGTAAGGTATCCGAGGTTATGGGTTGAGGGATATTAAACACTCCTTTCAACCTCGACAAACCAGATCCACTCTGATATTCTTACCTTTCACAATAAAAGCCCCAGACATATACACTGGTTAAATGTTTACCCAGAGCATTATGCTGAGAGGGACTTCAACAAATGGAAAATTAAGTATAATCCATTTTCCTGAGTAATGAACTGGCATCAATTTTCTTTTTTAGAAAATTATACATTTAAAAAAAAACGAAGACCTTTTTATGAACACTTTTTGGAATTCTTGTATTTCTTCATGTATTCTGTCCCGATATCTTCCATTAATAGAAAAACCTTCTCGATCTCTGTGTGCGGCCTCTTCTAGGAAACCCCCCCTTCTCTGAGGCTCCAAACTTTGCCGACCAGACGGGGGTGTTTGAGTACTACCTCAACCTGACGGACCCCGGGGCTCACAGCTTCACTTTGCGCCAGGTTCTGACTGAGAGACCCATCACGTGGGCCGCTGACGCTGACCAGACCATCAGCGTCATCGGAGACCACCAGTGGTGAGGGGTGCTACCTTCAAGTACCTCAACGTGTTCATGTGCTAACTTGACTGTGTAAAATCCAGGTTTGTGTCCAACATTAAACCGCTCTTGTGTTCCAGGCAGAACGTGACGGTCAGCTGTGATGTGTTCATGGAGAGCGTGAAGACCGGGGGAGTGTTCATAGCAGCGCGGGTGGATAAAGGAGGGCAGTGCGTCCGCAGCGCTCAGGGGGTCTTCTTCTGGGTGTTTGCAGACGGCACATACAAAGTGACCAATGATCTCGGTCAGTAGCATCACCCTCCACTTCCCTACACATTTAATTATGGACACCAACAATTCTGACTTTTTTTCCCTCCGAATTCTGGGATTAAAGTCAGAATTCTGACTTTTTACTTAAATCTCCAAAATCTTGGAAGAAAGTCAGAATTCTGATATTAAAGAAAATGGAAATAAAATAAGTAATCTCCAAACAGGTTTAAAGGAACATACTTTTGAAAATGTTGTTCCAGCCGAACTTCTTGAGGATCAAACAGGTGTCATGGCTTCTTATTGTTTGTTTTTCTCTTCCTGTCCCCAGCTGGACAAACTGTCCTGGCAGAGGGACAGTCTGGGACCCGGGCGTACGGCTGGCACACCTTAACTCTCACTGTGGAGGTACGTGGAGTTCCTTAATGTTTGAAAAGTGTTTTTGTCCTTTTCAAAACTTCAGGTTCCCTCATTTGTACTCGTAGGTGGATTTGGTTTGCAATTAAAAGACACTATCCATTATGATACACATTTTAAAAACCACACAAACAAACGGCAAATATATAAAAAAGTACCCCATGCTTCCGCACATTTAAAAACCAATAGAACAATCATGAACAATCATGAACAATCAAATACATAAATGAAGATGAAGAGCAGAAAGGATATGAGCCTGACTGAAGGGGTTTGAGTGTTCATACAGACTTTGAGATTAGCTGTACACCTACTAGTGTTTTCTTTAAATCAATATTTAAGTTTATATAGAGAGCTGGTAACTGTGATTTATTGAGCAGGTTACACTTTTAGTTTAATTTCTTAAAAAACTAAAATCTTTTATGGAGGAAGCTGTGTTTTTATTTTTGTGAAGCACTTTGAATTGCACTGTTTTGAAAGGAGTATAAATACCCTGCTTTGCCTTGCTCTACAGAGATTGAGAGAGGTTTTTCTGGCTGCTCGGCTCTGTAGGAATTGAATTGACCAGAGGCCTGTACTACGAAGCTGGTTCAACCTAACCTGGATATGTTTGAGTTAGCCGGTTGGCCTAATCCAAAACATACGCGCTCTCGCTAAACTACTACGACGCTGGTTATCAAGTGGATCGCTCAAGCCAGCCGTGTCCTATCTAGTTAGGTGCGCGTTCACATGGAAGGGGTGGTATGTGGAGCATTCGACCAATCACAAACATGGACAAGCGTACTGACAGCGCAGCGTCATACTTCCTGAATGAAAAGTGAACTTTAATATTAGTCAATTATGAAGAAGTTAAACTTTAAACATCCATGACTTAAACAGTTTATCCAGGATCAAAGCCACATAGCTGCACCTGCAAGGTGAATACAGCTGGTAACAGAGAAAGAGTTTGAATGCGTACATCAGGGGTCGGCAACCCCTGGCACGCGTGCCACCATTGGTACGCGGCACCGTAACCAGTGGCACACTAGGAATAAGTGTGCAAAAATATTTACATTTTATTTTCGGATCCTGAACGAGACCGCCGCCAGAGCGCGTCTCCCCGTTACCTGCAGAAGGAAGCCATGCACGCAACGCAGCCCCGCTCTCTTTAACTCCAGGCGACTTTCTGCCGCTTTCCTCCGTAATGCAGTGCTGATCGTTTCACCACAGAGGAAAGCACTTCACAAATTGCAGTACCCATAAGGAGCTGTAAAAATGCCGCAGTTTTTGCGTGGCGATCGATATCGGCCGATACTCACTCTCTGCCGATCGATCGGTGCTCTCTAAAAAGGCCGATCGCGAGACGTAAAATACATGACACTTTTCTCTGTGTGCGGCAAAACAAGCTCGTTTTAAATATCACTTTAAATGGAAGATCCCCATAGGACCCGCCCACTCCATCGGATCGGCGATCGGAGCATCCCTAATGTAAGTTGCACTGACAGGTCCACACACTGCTTCCCCGCAGCGAGGCTCCCCCGCCCTCCCGTTGATAATTCACGATCGTCGGCACGCTGATAATATTATTTTTTTTGAATGGCTCTTCATATCAAAAATGTTGCCGACCCCTGGCGTACATTAACAGGTTTGTGATATCACTGCCCCGTCCAAGACACGAGTGGATCTGACTTTAATTACATTTGACTCGAGTGTTTCGTCAACTTAATGTGTTGCTTAAAATAATACTTCTGCATACAGTATGTGACACTGTGAGTGTTGCACGGCCAGATACGGCTCAGCTGACTCAGATAAGGAGATATATGATACATTATGATGTGATATGATATGAATGATAATGGGACACATCGCCGTCTGCACTCACAGTGCCGCGGACTGTACTTAATGTTACTCTGATCCGGTTACTTATGTTGTGGCAGATATTTAAGTAAGCTTTCTTAACGCTAATGTTATAATAGTCAGATTGCTCTGAAGATGGGAGGGGATATTCTATTAATGTTCACGTTCACAGTCAGTTGATTTTTGTCGGCCGTCTTTCCTGCAACGGCAGTTTTTCTGTATTTCCTCTATCCTGTAAGATGACTTGATAGCTTTAAACTCCGCACACAGAGCTCTGATTGGTCAGCAGGCGGTGCTTTCACTGAGTTAATCTCTTAGCCTGCAACCTAACCTGCTCCGGAGCAGGTTAGCCGCTCAGCATAAGTTACCATGGAGATCTAGCCCGCTAAAAAGAGAACCAGCGTCGTAGGACCGGAAACCCCGAGTTTTCCCTGAAGTCAGCCGGCTAAGCGAAAATCCGGCTTCGTAGTACAGGCCTCTGGAGTGAACATTTGTAATGTTGATTTTAATGTCATCACATGCTTACTGAACTCTGATTTTGTTTACGTCACATCCATGTGACTGTCCATCAGGATGAGTAGGCAGAAGTCTCAAGAGATGGTCATCATTTATGATTAGTGTATGTAATATAGCCTCTCCTTGTGTTATCCTCTGCAGGGTCAGCATGCGTCAGGTCTGCTGGATGGTTACCCTCTGTGGAAGAATGCTGTGGTGCTGGCCCCCCCCACCGGCTGGGCGGCTTTAGGGACACACTCCTTTGAACTGGCTCAGTTTGATAACTTTGCTGTGCTGGCAGAGTGAGGATTTAACAGTGGAACAATGATCTGCACAATGCTTTGAAAGTGTGATGAATGCCTTTATTAACACTTCATTGTGCTTAATATATACTTGACTTTTCTTCCTTTTTTCAAATGTTTTTCAAATGTTTAATCTGAAATAATTGTAAATAATTTGCACTGATTTTTATTATAATGGGATAAATTATTTTTAAATGTTTACATTTTTGTTTTATTGTAATGTTTTTACATTTAAAGCTGCAACATATCAACCTGTGGTCCGGTCCTCTGCATTCAGACTGAATATGAAGCCTATGGTGAAGTTTGACTTGAGGCATGTTCGGTGCATGTTGTACGGAAGAGTATTAGGGCCTCATGAGAAAGATGTGTTGGGATGTGACCAAAAGTAACAACAACAAAAGTGGGTTTTGACCAAATTATTTATTTTACTTTTGGTCACATCCCAAAAATAAATGTTGATGTGGCCATAATCCTCTTTCGTAATCTTTGGATGTAAAGTCTAAAGCGTGATTATGAAACTGGCTTATTTTTTTATTTGAATATGTGCATTGCTAATACATTGAGGCTACATGGTGTCTCGCTTAGTTTATCCACCTCTACCACCAAGTCCATATAAAGACCCGGCAGAAACAGATTTTTGAATGTCTACTTTGCTCCAAACCTTTGGTGTGGTTTGTTCTATCGCCGCACACGTATCACTTCCCCAGTCTGTTGTGCAAATAACTATAAACAATGTTTTCATATACAGACCATCATGTTGCACCGTAATCATCTGTTGCGTTGTCATCCTCACTGAAAAGCAGTAGTGGATGATAACTAAGGACATTTACTCAAGTACTCTACTTGACTACATTTTTTAGGTAGATGTACATTTACTTGAGTATTTTCATTTCATATTGCTGTACTTCTCTACTACATTAAGCATCAGATACTATACTTTTTACTCACTACATGTATTTGACCACATGAATTAACAGTTACATTTGCAGGTTTATATCATTAATACAAAAATGTAATCTACTAATACACTATGATGTACTGTTATGGATGGAGATACCTGGCAGTACAACAAGTTATTGATGTTTTCTTATCATTTACCAGCTTAGAAATTATAATGATAGACACATGAATGCATCACTAATTATAAACAACTTATATAATATATGTTATTTCGAAAGAAATTGCCATTTTGGATGAATAATGTTTGATTTGGTAGTTAAAGGTACAGTAGGGTAGGTAAGAATGGAGAAACCAGCTGCGCTCGATTTTGAAAGTACACAACCGGAGAAAATCTGCCACTTCCTTACAGAGCCCCTCCTCCAACACACACGAACGCACACATGACCAATGAGGGCACGAGATAAGTTTGTGCACAGATGGAAGGCTGACAGGCAGGTAGGCCCATAGATATATATCTATGGGTAGGCCATCCAGTTATTTTAGCCGGGCCGGCTCAGATGATTGGTCGTGCTTTTTACAGCGCCACGGCTTCCACAGATGACATTTTTTTTATGTATTTATTTTAAAAGCATTTCATGTATTCATTGCTATCGGGATGTTAAGAGCATTCCATGGAATATAACAAAAAGTGTTTCTGTGTGAATTACCTACCCCACCTTTAAGTAGGCCTACATGTAGCTGTACTTTTACTCAAGTAACATGTTCAATGCAAGACAGGTGGCCTACTTAACAGAGTATTTCTACAGTGCGGTATTATTACTTTACTTAAGTATAAGATCTAAGTACTTCTTCCTTCTCTGCTGACAAGTAAGAGGCAGTAGCTTTTGTATTCTACAAATCGATATTAAAGTTTGTCTTTCATGATCTGTTCAAACCATAGACTGGTTCAAACTAACGCCAAGTGTTGGGACGCTCTGATTTTATTGTAGAGCGTGACGACATTAGATAAACGAACGCACCCCCTGGCGCGTGAGGGCAATCTCCATGGCAACTGGACAGCAACAGTACTTGCTAACAGCTGCCGACTAAAGACAGAGCGGAGGATGGAGAAAGTGACACCTAAAAGAGTTTTTATCAACAACATAGACTCTTACGCTTCCAAATGTGTTGCCAAGGTAAATATATTTCATCGTGGAACATCTTAAATAAGTGAGTATAGTTTGTAGCTAGTGTTAATGTGAGTTACTGTGAAGCAACAGGGTGAATTCATGGAGGAACGTTAGCACGCTGATGAGCTTATCTTCGCTCAACAACATGAACAGACTAACATCAGTCATAGAGAACTCATCTTCTGATATTATTACACTGTCAGTCCTGCACAACCCTTCGAATGTTGCACATTGTACACAAAGCTACTTCTTTTAATAAATACATAATAATAAAGGGTTATTTATATAGCACTTTCCATACCGCTCAAAGTGCTTTAACAGCATGGCTCACATTACAGTTTCAAACGGAGAACGAGGAATTCCCTTCAGATCAGATGTAAGAGCTTTTTTTAAACATGCAGCATAGCAATATAATATAACATTTATAACAGATATGAGACACAAGAAAGTCAAAGGTATGGTAATACAAATATAATAAAATAAATAATGATCCCTATCAGAAAAATAAAGGAAGACATCATTCAAAATGAATATTTAAAAACCTATAAAATGAAAAAAATTATATAACAATAATAATAATAAAGACTTAAAAATAATTAAGTCAAGATTAAAAGACCAACTTAAAGATTAAAATTGTAAGTCAATATCAAGTTGTGTGTGGATACCTGCCTGGCTTTCCACTTTTCACTCCAATACTGCACATATTTTATTTTTGATCTATTTCATTTTTACAAGTATTTTGTTATATTATACTGTATGTTGCTTTTTAGTATATCTATAGTTCATGTACATATTGCTCTATTTTTAATGTTATATCTTAATAATTATTAATAGTTGTATTTGTTGTCCTTTTCCTTACAACTGATCTGCTCTGACTGTGTTATGTATGCACCATGTACACCACATTTCTTGTACGTGTTAACCTACTAACTAACTAATAAACCTGGAGCAGTTTCTGTGTGAGTGTGTGGTGGGAGCAGCTGTGGATCCTGATGCAGTGACTGAGGAAGAGGAGGAGAGGAAACCCCACAGCGGGGCGCCAGCGTTTCAGGTTGTTGGGACAGTTTCTGACCCGTGTGACGAGGACAGACCTCATGTCCTGGAGGAGTATAAGGTTAGTACCTGAACAGACATCAGTAACTAACAGAGGGTCAATGTCTTACATCTCTCTCCCATGTCTTGTTTGCACGCCAGCACCTGAACAGGGAGGAGCTGCTTTCAAAGCTGATGGACTGTGACGTTGTCATCTACAACATTACCCAGCATGCCGAGCAGATGGAGGAGGCCTGCTGGGCTGCTTCAGGTACGGTCAGTCTCTGAGGCTTAGTAATCATTGAGACTTCTCCTAAGACTGTTCACGCTGCTCCGCTGTATGTGTATAGCTAAATGAACACAGTGTTAAGGTTATGCTAGGTTTTCTAGGTACATCTTGTTTATTTGAACAGTATACAGCCTACACCTGAGCAGAACCTTAAAAGGGTTTATATATGATAATGACATACACTAATGACAGATGAATGAATGAGGTAATCTTCCTGTATTATATCTTTAGCACTCCACAATGAAATGGAACGTTTTTCTAGAGCGAAGATGTTCATCCTGGTCTCCACGGTGATGACCTGGGCCTGCAGCAAGCCAGTGGATCCTGTGAGTGAACACATGCGTCTCCTCTTGCCTAACATGTCTTCTGTTTTCTTATTTGTACTCCACATTACCTGGCCTTAGGGCTGGAATGCATGCATGCATTCATACGTTTCATTTGATTGTAATTTTGTTGAATAGAAATGTGTAATTATCTCCAGTTCCATCATATGTAGAAACAAATCAACTGCCCATCACAAACAACTTGTTTTTAAGCTTACACTGATAGAGTGTGTGACAGAGAAAAACACAATACATAACAGCAAGTGTTGGGCATTTAATAAATACATTTCAAAAAATACTTCAGTACACTTCAAATAAATGTAAGAGCCATACAGACTTTATACATCTGAGTAGCTGTAATCGGTCATTTGTCCATAAAAACAGGTATGTTGATGTTACAGTAACCCACTGAATTGATTTTCACATGTCCCAGCTCTGTAACTCTACTCCAGTTGGATGTTCAAGATGTACCAAGCTTCCTGTTGTTGTGTGACAGGATGTTCCCTTCACTGATGAGATCTTCTGGAGAAGAAGAGCACATCCCAACTTCAAACAGCACATCGACCTGGAGAAGAGGGTGGTCAAAATGGGAAAAACTGTGAGTTTGAAACTCTTTTATGTTTGTATAGGAGACTCATATGATGACACGTATAGCTCCGTCACATTGCTGTTGCTTTCAGAACAGAACAATGTTCTCGACGTACGTGGTGGCTTCAGGACTTCAGTACGGGCTGGGAGAGCAGCTCTTCCACTTCTTCTTCAAGGTCAGATCTGTTGTTTAACATTTTTGTATCTACTCGACTCTACGATACAGAGCTGTTTCCATTTACCACTCAAACTCAAAGTGTGAGTTGGAGATGCACAAGTCTGGCCAGGTCCAAATGAGTCTTCCTTGTAAGTACAGTGCTAACTGATGGCTCTTTTCCTCATGAAAAAGTGTGTAAACAAAAGGTTTTGTTGTTAGGATTTGTACATGTTGTCCATTGATGAATAAAAAAGGGACTGTTTGTTTTCTGATGAACCTTCCGAACCTTTCTCAAGGGTCATGGAGTATTTATTGATGCTTAGCCCTGTGTCTAGATTGTAATTGCAGTGTATAAGAGAAAAGAAACTGTGGCTATCCGAAATCATGGCACACTGATCTTGTGATAATAACATATAAATAATCTTTATCATTAGACGTCGTGGCTGGGACAAGAACAGGAGATACCTGTTTTTGGAGATGGTAGCAACATCGTCCCCACAATTCACATTAGGGACCTGGCGAGGTAGGCATGTTTTTTGAGGTTATAGGTGCACAGAGCCCTGTTTTGTAAAATACTTTGAATGAGTATATGTTGTAAGTGAATTTGATATGATATAAACACTGTGATTTCTTTGTTTTAAAGTGTGATTCAGAATGTGATTGAACATCAGCCCAAGCCGTATTACCTGCTGGCTGTGGACTCGTCCAACAACACCATGGAGGAGATACTGAAGGTGTGTGTAGCAGCTGGTCAAGAAATCCTCTTTCAAAAGTGTCACATGTCCCAGGATTCCAATAACAAACACTTCATTATAAAGCCTGAAAGGAAATGTGCACAAATAAAACAATGTTACCTTTTTAATTACATTTGTGACTCAGTGACGTATACTCACCTATATTTATATAAATGTCTGACGCTTTTTTTGAGGAACAGTTGTAATCATACTGTATGTGGGTTCTTTCTCCCCAGGCAGTTTCCTCTTCACTTGGACCAGGGAGGATCCAGAAGAGGCCGTTTGAGGAGGCCTACCTCACACAGGAACTGAGTGTATGTTGTACCTGGGAGAGTTTGTTTTTACGTTAATGCTAACACTAACATATTCGCCATCATGCTTCAGACGGTTGTGTATTTAATACCAATTCATCTCTCAAGCAAAGATTCAATGCTGACTTCTTCCCACCTTAAATAAATTGAAACATCTTTTTAAAAATATAAAGAAATCTTAAGCTTCCTGTTTAACATCTGGTTTGCGTATTCTGCACACAAAAGGACATTTATAAATATGACAATTTGTGAATTCTGTATTGGAACTATTTCTTGACACACCACAGCTGTGCAGCTACCTGAAATACCTATCTTTTCTTCACAGTGATATTTGGTTCCATTGTACCTGTACCAAACCAGAACCAGAATCTGTAATCTGGCAACCCGCTCTTTAGCATGAGGTGCCGATCACGATTTATAGGCAGATGGATAACCAAAATAGCTCTAGCCTATAAAACCCAATTAGTTGCTTTTGTATTTCTGTATATGTGCAAATCAAGGTACTAATCTCTAGGTCTGAAAAGTGAAGCCACTGTGAAAGTGCCTTAAACCGGCATTCTCTATAGTGACCAGCAGGGGGCGACTCCACTGGATTCAGAAAAGCTTAAGGAATCAATCTTTAGTTTTGAACCAAATGCAGCATGATGTTTACCAGGTGAATTATAATGATCGTCTTTCATTGAAATGTTGCTTCCCCTGCGTTGTTCGTGTGCTCTCCATGCTTTCATCTTATAACTTTAACCCTTTCACAGTGTGATTTCACTCAACAAAAAGTCATTTTAGCAAGGTGGTTGCCTAAAAATGTCTTCACTGCTCGGCTGTTCTCTGCTCATCTCATCCTCTCTTGTCATTTCAGCTTTAAAAAATCCAACGTTGCACCGATTAAAATACCAAACTCACGGATTCAAATCCTTCAAAGAAATCCACCTCTTACCTACAACTTGTGTGTTGGTAGATTTATTTTTGAACTTTGGACAGAGCCAGGTGTTTGTTTCAGCCTTTATGCTAAGCTAAGCTAACCACATCCTGACTGTTCAGTACACACAGACATGAGAATGATATCTTGTAATTCAACCAAGAAAAGTAATAGTGAAAGAGCATATTTACCCAGCTGTGATATGATTCCTTTAAGCTCTGTTGAAATGTGATTTGGTCTTCACAGGTCATGGAAATGGATTCCTTGCTGGTCAACCTGCGTATGGAGGCGGTCCACCTGAAGGAGCTGTTCTCCATCAATTGGCTGTGTGAGTCAGGTCTGGTGGAGAACATGGAGCTGGTGGTGGAGGAGTATCAGCAGAGCAGGGGACTACTGGTACGTACTGAAGCAGACAGGCAGCAGAAGACCAAAGTTGTACATGATGTTGAAAATACCTGTATTGGTTTTTAAAGCTCTGAATGGTCTTGGACCTATCTATTTATCAGATTTGCTTTTAACCTCTGAGCCCTCTAGAACCCTCAGGTCTTCTGGTACTGGCCTTTTAATCATACCAAAAGTGAATACAAAGACCCATGGTGAGGCGTCTTTTTATTATCACGGCCCACGACTGTGGAATAGCCCCCCGAGGGCCTGAGGCAGCAGACCACTCATACTTTTAGGAGCAAACTCAAGACCCAATCATTTGCTTTTAACTGAATTGTTTTGTATTCTTCTTTTATTTTTGTTTTATTGTGTGTATATATGTATGTATATACAGTATGTATTGATACATATATATAAATCTATATATATTTGTTTTAATCGCAAAGCTATGTGTTATACTGATTATTGACCTGGAAGGGGGAGTTAGTATTGTTTCTATTTGTGAATTGTCTATGTGTTTCTGTGAAGCACTTTGTGTTAGCACTGTGTATGAACGGTGCTATATAAATAAAGCTTGCTTTGATTTGATGATGACTGGTGTTAGTGTGTTCTCTGCAGCCCATCCGTGTGTGTGTGCTGGGTCCTCCTGCGGTGGGGAAGAGCTTGGTGTCCAGACAGATCTGTGAACACTATAAACTCCATCACATCACACTGAAGGACACCATCTCTCAAACCATCGCACAACTGGTGAGCTTCTCCTCAGGCAAACAAACCTGTGCTAGTGTTAACAAAACACAAATAATGGGCCTAAAATTCTATTTGTATCTTCTAGGAGGATACTGTGAGGAACGTTGATCCAGATGCTGATAATGAGGACTCTGCAGCCGAGGCTAAAGAGCTGCTGGGCAGCCTGAAGGAGAGCATGGAGAAGAATGGAGGTACACTCTGAGCACCAGGGGCACCCTGACCACTAACACCTGCACACAGCTCACAATCAGAATCTACTTTATTGTCGACAAATGCAACAAATGTACTTTAGTGTGTGTGGGTGCATACGTTACGTTACATTACATTGCATTGCATTTAGCTGACGCTTTTATCCAAAGCGGCTTACAATAAGTGCATTCGACCAGGAAGATACAAACTTGAAGAAAACAGAATAATATAAGTACATCAGGTTTCATAGAGCCAAAACATTTCAAGTGCGACTCAACTGGCTTTAGATAAGCCAGTCCTTTATTAGTATATAAGTGCTTTGTTAGTATATGAGTGCTTAGTTAGTATATAAGTGCTTTGTTAGTATATGAGTGCTTAGTTAGTATATAAGTGCTTTTTATTTATTTTATTTTATTTTAATTTTTGCTCGAAGTGGAGTCGAAAGAGATGAGTTTTCAGTCTGCGCCGGAAGATGTGTAGGCTTTCTGCTGTCCTGATTTCAATGGGGAGCTCATTCCACCATTTTAGAGCCAGGATAGCAAACCGACCTGTTTTTGCTGATGGGAACTTGGGTCCCCCTTGTAGTGCGGGTGCAGCGAGCCGTTTGGCTGATGCAGAGCGGAGTGCACGTGCTGGGGTGTACAGTTTAACCATGTCCTGGATGTAGGAAGGGCCAGATCCATTCACAGCATGGTACGCAAGTACCAGTGTCTTGAAGTGGATTCTAGCAGTTACTGGAAGCCAGTGAAGTGAGCGGAGGAGCGGCGTGGTGTGGGAACATTTAGGAAGGTTGAAGACCAGACGAGCCGCTGCATTCTGGATGAGCTGGAGAGGTCGGATGGCACATGCAGGTAGACCAGCCAGCAGGGAGTTGCAGTAGTCTAGGCGTGAGATGACGAGAGCCTGGGACAGAACCTGCGTCGCTTTCTGGGTCAGGAGGGGACATATCCTCCTGATGTTGTAAAGAGTGTATCTGCAGCAGCGGGTTGTAGCAGCGATGTTTGCAGTGAAGGACAGGTTGTTATCTAGGGTCACACCCAGATTCCTTGCAGTCTGAGTCAGAGGGGCCGATGTTCATTGTTAGGTCAAGGGTGGGACACTCTTTTCCCGGAAGAAAAAGCAGTTCAGTCTTGTCAAGGTTGAGCTTGAGGTGGTGAGCAGACATCCACTGAGAGATGTCTGCTAGACAAGACAGAATTCATTGGGTGTCGTCAGCGTAGCAGTGGTATGAAAAACCATGCGTGCTAATGACAGATCCGAGCGAGTTTGTGTACAGAGAGAAGAGGACGGGACCAAGTGCTAGTGGAGTACTTCAGGAAAGTCGACGGGGGGGGGGGGGGGGCTAGTAGAGTACTTCGTGACCACAGAGCGTAAACGTTGTGATCAGCTGTTTTAGCGCAGTTCTCCAGTGAAGGGGGGGAGTCTCCCTCCGCAGCCGGTGGGCGTAGTTTTGGCACAATTCAGTTGTACAGACCGACGTTAACAGCAGCCCTGTCTGCGCACACGGAGACCGACTCTGTCGTCCGGTGATCTAACCGCCTTCTGGAAAAGCTTCACAAGTCCGTCGGTACGCAAATGCGCTTTGTGACACAAGTGACGGTACGCATTTCAGATTGTTGCCGCGCATGCGTACCTGCGTACCAGTTATGTGCACCCCTGTTTAAAACATCGGACGGGTTGAGAGTGGGTTTCTTTAGGAGAGGGTTTACTCTTGCCTCCTTGAGACTGTTTGGAAAGTGACCAGAAGTTAGAGAAGTGTTGATGAGATGGGTGAGAAACATAAACACAGCAGAAGGAAATCAGTTGCAGAACTTTAATAGAACCATTTATTAATGATCAGAGATGGCAAAAGTACACACATCCTTTACTCAGGTAGAAGTACACATCCTTTACTCAAGTAGAAGTACAGATACTTGTGTTTAAAAATACTCTGGTAAAAGTAGAAGTACTGACTAAACTTCTTTACTCAAGTAAAAGTAAAGAAGTATGGGCTTTGAAATGTACTTAAGTAAAAAGTACCCATAACTAGCAGCTGTTTTAAAGAGTACCTGACCTCCCTTTATATTAATAGAACAATAATGTCATTGTTAGCTAATGAATGTTTCCATGCTGAACAACGGCAACATGACAACGTTT
>CALSBW010029655.1:193835-208094 GCA_943590975.1 Lindbergichthys nudifrons | reverse complement strand
TGTAAGAAGTAGAAAGTACAGGTATTTGTGTTCAAAGTGTAAGAAGTCAAAGTAAAAAGTCGTCAGAAAAATAAGTAGTGGAGTAAAGTACTGATACCAGAAAAATGTACTTAAGTACAGTAATAAAGTATTTGTACTCCACTACTTCCCACCTCTGTTAATTATTTATTCATTACAATTACATACATTCAAAAAAATTAAAGGAAATGTTTACAAGAAATATGAATATACAACAAACAAAAGGAAGTACGGTAACAATATGAGAAATGACTTTGAAAAATAACATATGTGTAGAATAGCAGAATTGAAAGTGAGAGAGGTTTTACAAGATGTACGTTTAACAGAAATGTGCTAAATATAATGAAGAACTTATAACAGGTATACCGACAGAAGATGAAAATATGTTTCAGTCTTAGATTTGAAAGCTACTATAATCAGTATTTTATGATAAAAAAAAACCAAATAACAATATGAGGTTCAGCTGAATCCATACTTTTTCAGTGCTTGTTGTGAGTTTCAGTTCTCTGTTAAGCTAATGTTTGTCCATCAGGTCTTCTGGAGGACCATCTGCTGGTGAGGGTGGTGAAGGACAGGCTGATGTCCAACCCGTGCAGGAACCAGGGCTTTGTTCTCGATGGCTTTCCAAAGACATATGAACAAGCTAAAGAGCTCTTCTACTGTGAGACACTGACACTTGTTGTGCATAATGAGAGAAACAACAGGAAGTCCTCCTGCATATCTTATTGCATTTGAAATGTTTATAGTTGACTTATTCTTACAGTTATTTCTTTATGTGCTAAGTTTATTGTTTGTTGGACCATGGCCATGCCAGGACTTCAGATTTTCATTGCCAACAGTTACGCTTTAGCTATTGTGCATATGACGATAAACACTTTCAATGTTTAAATCTTGAATCATTCAGCAAAAGTGTCAAGGTGCAACGTTATGATGGCATTATCATTTGTACGGCTATCTGTAGTACATACTAAAAGTAAAAAAGAAAGAGGGAATTGGAACGCAGCCATAGCTCTGACTGCACTACTGCATACTCAGCCAAACAGAATACACATTGTACCTGTATAAACATCCCTTTGCTTTCTTTTGTAGCTGAAGAACAGGAATCAGAAGACGGAACATCCCAGATGTCTTCATTCAGCAGGAAGATTATGCCAGGTCTCTGCAGGGCTATCCATATGCTTTATGTCCCCCCCAGCAGTAATGTAGGGTGGTGAAGGAATGAGTTATAGAAACCAGAAATGAGTCAGCATTTTATCAAGTACAGTTCCATCGTCTCAAAGTCAGCAGTTTTTTAAATGGCGTATTGTTTAGATGCAACATCAGAATCTTATCGGGTTTTACAGATATCAGTGTGTGTGTGTGATGGTTTCCTTGTGTGTGCTGCAGAGTGTGTGCTGAGTCTGGATGCGTCGGATGTGTTCCTTAAGGAGCGGGTGATGAACCTGCCTGAGAGGCTGGTGCAGGGGCACAGCTACGAGCAGGAGCACTTCCTGCTCCGCCTGGACAGACACAGAGAGAACAACATGGAGGATGAGAGTGTGGGGAACTACTTCGATGAGCTGGACACCACCCCTCTGTACCTGGGTAATCACTCACGCCTGTTGTGTGTTAAGGCCCTGACACACCAGGCCGAAATCTGCTGTTTTCGTTAGTCGGACGACGAAGCGTGCCCTGTCGCCCAAACTCAATTTGGTGTGTCCCGCACCGTCGGCCGTGACACGCCTTATTTGGCCTTTCATGGCCGACGCACGGCCGATTCAACATGATGAATCGGCCGTGCGTCGGCCACAGGCAGTCGGACAAAGAAATCACTCTGATTGGCTGTTCAGCTAGCGAATCAGTGCATGAGAAGCAAAACAGTTGCTTGAGAATGTCTTCCACAAGCAACACTCCAATGGCTGATAGCTCCAGTACCGCACCAAACATGTTTTCCATGGCCGAGAGTGAAAATGGAACGCACACGCTATTTGTTGTTTGTTTAGATCACGCAGTCTGTTCTTCTTCTCTGTCTAACAGTTGTTGCCTCTTTTGAATGACGAATACACACTACCGCCGCCTGCTGGTAAGGAGAGTTATTGCCACTCACGCATGCGCAGTTCGTACGTGCTCGGCTGAAGTCTTTGCGGTGTGTTCCAGTGCGACACATGGCCAAGACGCAGGAGCACACGGCGACGCAACAGTCGGCGTCAGCAAGTTCTCTGGTGACTGCTTGGTGTGTCAGGGCCTTGTTAGTGAGATGAGCCACAAACTGTGCTTTCCTTATCAATGTTCATTTGGATTTGTTAAATATAAAGTCAATCTGCCTTAGCCGCAGGGTTCCCGCTTATTTTGAAAAAGTTTCTAATATTTTTTTTTATTGATTTATTATTTTGTATTATTAATTCAAGTTAAGTCTTAAAAAAAGACATGGAGAGAAGGAAAAAAAGAGTGTTTGTTGACAATCTATTGTAAAATCAATGAATGAGCTTTTTTTGACTTTTTAAAGAATGATACATTGAGGTTTAATACCAATTAAGGTATTTTATTTAGATTAATTAGTAACTGCTTCCATAGTCTGAATCAATTGCAGATTGACTTTTTTACGTCCAGATCCAGATAGCAGAACGATTGTGCAAAATGATTGTAGGGTTAGGGTTAAGAAGTCATGCATCTAACCCTTCTCTCCCTCCGGATACTGAAATCCTGTCCTAAGTGTGTCTCCTGTCCTCCTCAGAGATCAGCAGCAGCGAGGAGCCGGACTGCCTGCTGCTGATGCAGAAGATCCTGGACACACTGGGCCAGCCCAGGAACTACGGCCCCAGCTGCAGGGAGGTGGAGGAAGAGGAGAGGAGGAAGGCTGAGGAGAGGATGAAGAGAGAGGAGCAGGAGAGGGCGGAGCAGGAGAGGAGGGAGGAGGAGGAGGCCACACACAGGGCTGCAAGCTGGGACCAGTGGGTGGGTACTGCAGGAGAAGGTAACACTTTCACCCAACAAAGACTGTTCCCTCACGAGACTGACCCATGATCAGCGTGTTTATACCAAAGCTGAGAATACAGCAGACAGAAGAAAAAACAAATGTCACAATAAACCACTCTATTATTCCCCATTCACAATATCTCTTATGTAAAGGCAACATTTAAAATAGGCTCAAATATATTATTGCTTGGTATTTCTCCTCAACATGAATAACCCCTGATGGCAGACAGGAGCTCTCACACCTATTAGGGATGTGTTACCATACATTCAGTACTAAACATGTGCCCATCTAACTTCTGCAGTCCAATCAAATCTGTATAAAAATGATTGGTAACAACTAGATGACGAGTGAACTACTTATCTCTGATAATCTCAGCTTTTCCTACTTTTCATATTCATAAGTCTTGCATACCAGAAAACAGCAAATGAGGAAAGTATTAGATCAGGCTAGGCCTTGTTATGTATAAAATACAAATCTTTACTCAAAGGTCCACTTAGTAGGTTTTGTTTACTAGGCTCCCCCTCTTATGGCCTGCTTCATTAGATGCACATTCTGGGGTTTGCTCTATTGTCATCCAGGGGTCATTTGGTAAGAAAACTATGACTGTTGAGAACACGGCGTGCAAAAGTATACGGGTCGTGCTGCAGCTAGATTTTCCTGTCCTCTGTTAGAAGGTGTCGGCGACAGACGTGCGAGGAAGAACGGCTTTCTACAGGCTGTTCCAATTGAACTACTTTATTAATTGTCCAGGGTAGTGAATGGTACATGCAATGGTAATTGGATGGGTGTGGTATCTGTAATATAAAGATACACAGGTATGAATAAACATGTATTATAGAGGGATAATGACCAGTGACATTGTTACACAGTAAATTAGGTAGAGAAAGAAATGGCACAATTAGCTGGCCTATGCTGCCCTCTATTGGCCAAAGGCCGCAACAGAATGGCGATAGAAGTGACACGTTATTACATAAAGTAATAAACTATTATAAACAATCACGCATGAACAACATACAGGAATGCACACAATGAAGTCTCTATGACTACAATATAAAGAACACTGCATACATTGACCCCTGCATCAACTTGGCGTTACATTGTTCATCATTATGCAGTGTGAGGGAGCGTGCCTGGTGCGGCCGCACCTCGTGCTGTCCCATAGTCAGCATGGCAAAGTTAGCGGCTATTGCTAACTGCCTTCTATTGCAGAGTAAGCTCTGTATTATGAACATTAACCCACAAATAACAGAACTAGGCAAGAATATATGCACTTACATTTTCATGCACGCACACGCATGTCCACAACACACACAATTAACAACACTCTCAATTGTCCGATGCTACTATTGTCCGTTCGATCCTGTTATGACAACGCAACACAGTCTCACGGCATTTCGTGTTATAGTCACGAAATTAATCTATTGATTCGTGTTCACCAACACGATTTCGCCATTTTTTTCGTGTCACACAGAACGATTTTAAAAGCAATGTAAATAATAACAAATTAGAAGGAAAAAAAGATGACATAATACAGATGTCAGTATTCTGAGGCTCTGAGCCATTTCTTTTCCTCACTGACGGCAACAACACTCAGACATTATACAATTTAAAATCAAAGGGATAGGGTTAGGCTTAGGGTAAGATATTGAGTAAGAACATGTTTTTATGAACCACACAGCTTCTGGTCTTCCAACACCCGACCGGACAAAAAGACGTGTTGCAGGCACGAAACATACGACCAATAGAAATACATTGCATTTAAAATCTGTGTGACACGAAAAAAAGGTGAAAATCGTGTTGGTGAACACGAATCAATAGATTCAATTAATTTCGTGACTAATAACACGAAATGCCGTGAGACTGGGTTGAAACAACAAGTGCACTTAGTACTGCAACATGGTTGAAACCATTCTGGCCTATGTTAGGGGGTGCAAGGAATAGTCCAAGTAATGGGGGAGTTTTATACAATGACTATGTAATGTCAACAAACGTTTTGACAAGAGGGGATGACCGGATTTACAGGCAGCACACACAGACTGTGGCCCGTTCTCAATTCATCAAATTCCCCTCCTCGACTCCTATCCTCGTGAGTTAGTCCCGCCCACAGGAGATGCGAGCGGAGGAGCCGACGAGGGGAGCGGAGGGGAAGCAGCAGGTGTTTAGAGAAATGAGAACTCCTCTCCTCTGAGCGGTCATTTTAAAGAGACGTCCATTAATGATGACAGGAGGCACAGCAGCCCTCTGTCTGATGGACAGATGTGTTCATGACCACTTATATATTTACTTTGAATTCATTCACAGTGCGGTATAATGAGACAATAACAGGCTACAGATGCGGACATACACACACACACACACACACACACACACACACACACACACACACACACACACACACACACACACGTATATATTTATATAAATATATACAATTTCAGAATCAAACAGAGCACTCTCATAATAACGTAACACTATCAGAGACTGGATATATCCCCCCCCCCTCTCCCCTCTCTACAATGAGGGAAATAAATGACGGGCCAAAAGTTTTATTTACAAGTATTACAAGTAAGCAGAGGACACCAAACCAACTGAGACCTGTCTGTCCGCTGCATCTACGCACACACTGTACCACACACACCTACACACTGTACAACACGCACCTACACACTGTACCACACACACCTACACACTGTACCACACACACCTACACCACACACACACTGTACCACACACACCTACACCACACACTCGCACCTACAGCTCCTAAAGCATATCATCAGGCTACAGCCGTTGTGTATTTCATTTTGTGAAGCACTAAATGGTCTTAGAAAAAAATCGACTTTGTTTGTAGATATCTATTAAACTAAAGCAAATAAAGAGAGTAGGCCTGTTATACTGAGTGATATATATTATACACACTGCTCTGCTTTCTGCACGGACCTCACAGCTGTTCTCACTGTAAACATCGCGTCGCGATGAAAGCGGTTACTAAAATAATATCCAGGGGATGCATGCAGAGCTGTGATTGGCTGAGATCAGTCCGGCCGTGCATCACGACTCTTTGTAACATCTCTGTTCCCGGAAATGCATCCACGAAGGAGCCGTGGAGGACCGTGGAGGACCCATCAGTGTCTCCTCGGTTATAGCTCCTCCAGAGAGCCTCCTCGACGCTCGATGCTCGGTCCTCGAAGTGCATTTAGAGAAATGAGATGTCCTTCAACATGGCGCGCTAAAATTCATTTCCGGGTCACTATCGGAGGACCGAGGAGTCGAGGAGTCGAGGAGGGGGATTTGATGAAATGAGAAAGGGCCTGTGTCTCTATCAATATAAATATTTTTGCCAAAGAATAATAGACTAAAATGCAAAAATACAACTTTATTAGATATAAAACTAGGTGGACATCAATCTGACGACCAACATTTCATCTGCGTTTTTTGCCTAAAATGTCCACTCAGACTTCAACTTTAACTCAGATAAAACTAAAATGGACAGACTTTTAGACAACTGAACCTGGCTAAAAATGAAACAGGATGTGGTGGACTAAATATGATATAAACCAAGAATCTATCAGAAAAGCGCCCAGCGGCAGCACGTCTCACTCTGAGAATGATTTCCCCTTCTTTATTTTAGAAATCAAAGACGGGGAAGAGTAATATGTTTATTTTAAACATCCTTCACAGTACAAAGACCAACTCTCCACTTACACTTTCTTTACTCCCTGTGTTCACACAGTTTTACTTTGCAACGGCTGGCTGCATTGAATGACTTTTGGTGGAAGTCTGCTAAGAAAGATCCCTTTTTAGCAGAATTGAGGCATCGAGGAGAATCACAGGCAGATAAATGCATTATTTTTCTCTCTGTTAAATTGCATATTTGTGCATCATTCATGTGGTGCTGGAATTCTCTGAAGTCAGGACAACAACTAGAATAGTTGATGGGAATGTTGGTATAGGGCTTGTCAAGTTGACGTCATATCGCACAGAGGCTATATGCTATGAGAGCAAATGTTGGGTTGATCACTCTGAGAAATAACATACAACACATCTTCCATTGTTGTTTGCAAATACTAACTTCATGAGCTCATAAACACACAGAAGTTGGAAGAAATACGACCATCTCAGCAGCATGTGAAGGCAACATCAGCCTTGGCAGACATTTCTGCTCTCAGAGTGCCAGTCCTAGTCAGCAACATTATCATGAGCCAACAGGATGGACCAAACAATAAGTGCTAAACTAGTGTGTCCTGTAAGTGTCTGAGAGCCATGCTTTACATGTGTGATGCGTCCTTCAGACGGGGGGTCTGAAGGAGACGAGGCAGCAGGAGGAGGAGCTGCTGGAGGTCCAGTCCGTCCCCATGACCATCTACCTGATGGAGCACGTCATGCCCACCCTGACCCAGGGCCTGGTGGAGTGCTGCACCGCCCACCCTCAGGACCCCGTGGACTTCCTGGTATGACTCAGCACTTCTTATTAAAGTCTGTTTGCAGCACCCGGAAATGTTGAGTACACCAAAGTTTGATGTTAGAAATAATAACAATAATAATAATAATAGATTCAATTTGTATAGCGCCTTTCAAGGGACCCAAGGCCGCTTTACATGCTGAACAAACAAAAGGGACAAATAACAAAGTCAAACATTTAATAAATAGCAGTAGGAGTGGAAGCAGGGGGACTGTGATGGGTTAGGGGTCAAAGGCCAGGGTGAACAGGTGAATTTGTAATGATGACTTGAAGATGTCCAGGGAGGCAGCATTGCGGATCTCTGCAGGAAGTGCATTCCACATGGTGGGGGGCCGCAACACTGAACGCCCTGTCACCAACAGTTCGGAGGCGAGAGTGGGGAATGGAGAGCAGGCCCGTGTCTGAGGACCGCAGACTCCGAGAAGGGTGTAGGGATGGAGGAGGTCCGATAAGTACTGGGGGGCGAGGGTATGGAGGGACTTGTAATTGAGGAGGAGTGTTTTGTAGTGAATCCGGGTCTTGACCGGCAGCCAGTGAAGGTGGAGGAGGGTGGGGGTGATGTGTTGCCAGGGCTTGGTGCGGGTGAGAAGCCTGGCGGCAGAGTTCTGGACGTACTGGAGCCTCTCCAGGGCTTTGCTGGGAACCCCGGACAGGACTCCATTGCAGTAGTCCAGACGGGATGTGATGAAGGCGTGTATTAGCGTTTCTGCCACAGAGTCAGAGTGAGGGGCGGAGTCTGGCAATGTTTTTGAGATGGTAGAAAGCCACCTCAAAAACACACACACACACACACACACACACACACACACACACACACACACACACACACACCTTACTATATATTTCTAACATAAAACTTTGGTGTACTCAACATTTCTGTGTTCACTGTTATTACCTCATATTGATGTTCCGCCTGGACATAAATGTGATCCTGATCATCTCTTCTGGTTTGACTCTTTCTAGGCGGACTTCTTGATCAGGAACAATCCCTTTAACTACTGAAGGTTGAGATCATTTCTTCTCTTTGGATCTACACTTAATGCAAAACACAAAAACTGAAATGAAATCTTTTGTTCTCTAAGCTTCCTGAGCTCTTTAATAAAGGACAGAGTGAAGTCAATAACATGCAGCATTTGTGCGGAGGAGGACCTTGTGGAGTTTTTTTCTCGCAGTATTTGAGCCATCAAATGTCCCCTGGTGCATGCTGGGATTTTGATTTGGTCTGATTGTAAGCGGGCCATTCTGCTGCCCCTGTTGTATTTACACACAGCTCTGTTTGGGCTCTAATGTGCCGGCCATTACTTAAAAGCACCCTAAAAAAGCGGATGGAAGTGAGTATGAAGCCAAAAGCTAATTAGGAAGTTAATTTGCGTAATGAACTCGGTAAACTCCGAAGTAGACACGCTCGGGTCATAATTGCTTTGATTTGGCTTCTGATATCCAGGAAGGATAAATGTTACAAATGCCAGCTAATTTGTGTCTCTCTCATGTTGCCACTCACGACTCCAAAGTGTACATAATTGGTTGCGACGGAACAGCAAATTATTTCATTGTACATACTTAATCACCACGCGGGGAAATTAGTGGAGTTTATTCCGGAAACATTGTGACGCAAGCCGCTGCGAGACAATTTCACCGCACCATCTGTGAGTCCCTCAAACACAACATGCAGACTTTCTGAGAGGGACAGAAAACATGTCGATTCAATATTCTCATAGTGTCATGCGATCGTTCTTTGTGACATTTAAGGCATTTCAAGTTCTACACTAATAACAGAAGAACTGTGTGTCCTGAACAACTTGTTCTCCGTTGCTCTCGTCTGATGACTCTTACCTGCTGACTTTGAGAAGGTCAAACTTGATGCACCTGGATCAGTGACAACAGTAAGATGCTACTCTATGTTTTTAGCAATCTACTTATATTACACACAGATAATGAAGTCATTTGACTTATGATACTAAGAGTAAGAAAGACAGACTTGATACATCCCTGAGTGGAATTCAGCGTTTCACTCTGGTGTTATTAACATTACACACATAGTTGATATATGCACAAACAGGACTACATGCAGTAGTGGATATGTGGCAGAGTGAGGGGCTTCTACCCGTCTGGTGCCCAGGAGCAGTTGCTCAAGGGCACCTCGGCAGGGCCCAGGAGGCGGACTGGAACCTTTCCAGCCTCCAGTCCCCATCACCTAAGTTACACGTTGTAGGAGAGAGACCTCCACATGTTCAGCACTGCACCCCCCTGTCCCCTCTGTGTTGAGCTGAAAATACATGGCACTCTTATATTAGTTGAGCACTATGTCATTTTATAAAGTGTTTCTGTTGTACTGTATCGTAATGCTTTACATTTTCATTTTTATTTTTTGTAATTCCTTGAAATGTGCTTTATAAATAAACTTGCCTCGTGCGATTATGACTGCAGGACTTTAGCCTGTAAACCTAGAGCAGTAATGGACCGGACCTGAATTCAGTCAGTCAGCCTCCTGTCTATCACCTTCAGAATATATCCAGGATTAAAAGACTTCCGTCTCAGCAGGACCTGGAGAAACATATCCATGCATTTCAATCTGTCAGTTTCTTTACAGGTCTCACTAAAAGATCTATCAGAACGCCGCTGCTTGAGTCCTCACTAACACTAGTGAGATCAGTCCAGTTCTGAAGTCTTTACACTGGCCTCCTCACTAACACTAGTGAGATCAGTCCAGTTCTGAAGTCTTTACACTGGCCTCCTCACTAACACTAGTGAGATCAGTCCAGTTCTGAGGTCTTTACACTGGCTTCCTCACTAACACTAGTGAGATCAGTCCAGTTCTGAGGTCTTTACACTGGCTTCCTGTGTGTCAAAGAACTGATTCAAAATACTGCTGCTGGTTTATAAAGCTTTGAATGGTTTAGGCCCAAAATACATTTCTGACCTCCTGCTAAATGATGAACCATCCAGAACTCTCAGGTCTTCAGGGACTGGTCTGCTTTCTGTCCCCAGAGTCAGAACTAAACATGGAGAAGTTCAGTTATTATGCTCCAAATATCTGGAACAAACTCCCAGAAACCTGCAGGTCCTCTGCAACTCTTACTACTTTTAAATCCAGGCTGAAGACTTTTATTTTTGTCAATCATATCTCACACTGCACTGTAACTTTGATTACGATGTACTTTTGAAGCTATTTTCTTGGCTGCTTCATGAGCAGATTTCAGCGGAGCCCCTCTCTGGGTTCATGTCTGGTTGTTTCATTATTGAAGCTGAAACTAGCAGTGGATGCCACTAGGTGGCAGTGTTAGATCATTTATAAGCTCTCACTGAGATATGATTATTATGGGATTACTCTGTGATCTTTTTCTCTGGATGATCTATTAGATGTTTTTATGACTTTGATCAAATCTACAGTTTAGGACAGAATTCATCCTCACTGAACCCTGAACAGCTGTGAATGTTTAGATTCAGATCCTGAGTTCTCCTCTCTGTCACTGCAGTGATGAGGAGTCTCAGTGATCATGATGCCAACCCACTAATCATCCTTCAGTAACAAGGTGCCCAGCCGTCACCATGCCAATACTCCAAACACATCACAGCAGGGAGTGACTCTGACACAGTTGTATAACGTCATGGCGGGAGAGAGAAAGGGTTTGGGATGACAGGAGAGAGGCTGAGGAGCAGGACCACCTCTCCCCCTCCTCACCATGTTCAAACTGCTGGACAGAATGCGGCAAACCATCGGCATATATTCCCATCATGCAAATCTCTAAGTGCCTTCTGGGAAATAACTTAAACTGTCAACTATTTCTGGTATTTTGCTAAATAAGAAGTGAGAAGTAGAACTCCATACAACACCAAACATTCTGAATGACCCCCTGATTAGACATGAAGGATGTATCATCTTTTAACCATATGTTGTTTTTTAAAAGATCAGATTTTTGGATTGTTACCATATATATTCAGGTTTTTTGTTGAATGCACTTATTGTAAGTTGCTGTGGATAAAAGCAGTAAATAAGTTAAATGTATAATAAGCAATAGTGATAAGAATCAAAGTGGGGAAAGAACAAAATAATTTAAATAATGTATTTGTTGAAAATATTTTGTGTTAATTCATTCTGCTAAGTAACTCAATTATAAAGAAAGAAAAAGGATGGGAAACGTAAAGGATGGTCATTCACATATTTCAGATGATTTTCTTTCCTTCGTCAGAACATTTGAATCTTTTTTTCTCTTGGAATTTAAACCGATTTTTAAATTAAATATATCAAATTAACCATCTTGAATTACCCACGCTACCTTAATTGCTTTAACTCTCATATTAACTCTACAGTTAGATCAGGAACTTTGCTGTTATAAATGAAGAGAGTGAGAGTGTCACATCTCACACACTGCTGCAAGCTGAGCACATCTGGACTCAATCCACTGTCACTGATGCTGGTCACTGTTCCCTAACACTCCTAATCCACTCAGAACACACACACACACACACACACACGCACGCACGCACGCACACACGCACACACACACACACACACTGAAGACTGCAAACTCACACCCAATAGACAAAGACACACGGTATAGAGACAGAATGACCCACTGCCGGTTTAAGTTGTCAGTGACACACACACACACACACACACACACACACACACACACACCTCCCTAAATCCTGACACCAGCCTCGTTGTGAGCACTCGGAGAGGGAAATGTGTTTTGTTGCTTAGGAACAGTTTGCCTTGCATCTCAGCAGGGGGTCTCCTTTTGAATATCATTATGTCCCCTCGATTGGGGAGGACGACACATTTTTCTTTTCTGCCAATATTTATCTTGGGCTCCTCTCGCTCTCTGGAGGCCCACAAAAACGTTTTCATTGATTAAAGGCGGTGGAAAGCAGATTCTGCCAGCAGACGCCTCACCTCTTTAATGTAAATATATCAAATGGGCTGCACCGCTGCAGGAGTGGAGGTGAGGAGCAGCTCTGCTTTCTGTGGCCACAACTCTGAGAGGGGAGAGACGTTAGGAGGTGTTGGAGAGCCTACACCTCAAACACACTGATAGAACACACAGCTGCAGACCTGCTCACAACCTTTATACTCTATGTACAGTCTGGCTATGATTGAGGACAGCGTCCCCGTAAAGCAGGGGTCAAAGTCAAACATAAAAAAGAAACAGAATAATAATAATAATAATAAAAAAGTACACAATTAAAATAACTAAAGAAATGTTAATAATTGAACACATTCAATAAGATTGTTTTCAAAAACACAAATCTCACTTGTTTCAGCAGAAGGAGCTTAATGTTCGTCACAAACTACATGACCTGTCAACAAATAGCAGTGGTTTATAACTTCTAACAGCACTAGTTTGATTGGCTGCATGAAATCTAACCTCTGGGGGGGATAATAGATCTTTATTATATGAAACATATGAATGACTCATCATTGCGCACATGCTGGCTGAGGTTGAGTTTGAAGCTCTACAGAACCATTTATTTTGAACCGATGTATTTGATGTATTTATATATAGTGGACCTGGAGTCCTTGGTCACATGATAACATAGGAGTGATATCAATCTAAAAACCTGACCTATCACACCTTTAAAGACTCAATGCTGCCGTGTCTAAATCTGACAACCAACTGCAACGCATGCAAATGCACTAGCATCAAGATATAGTAGAGTTATAGTAAACCCTTGGATATCTGCAGGGAAATGAAACTTGGCATGTTTCAAATAAAGTTCAGAGATTGTGATCGAGTCTAATTATTTTCACTGAAATATTTGTATTACATTTTTGATAGAACAGACTCACAAACATTACACACTGCACACATACACCCCCTCCCCTTCCCCTGTCCCAAACTCACACCTGATGATCTTGTGTCATTTGAGTTAGAAACTCTTTACACTGTCAAATGACATGTTTATATCACTGGACATACATATATATGAGCTATGAAAAACAGTCTGACAATCAAACTACCCTGGCACTTTGATATGACTTATAACATATAGATATATTCCCTCTTCATGTTACCTTAACTTTATTATTTTTGGTTAACCCAAGAGTTATATGTACTATTTTCTAACCAATGCACTTACTTGTAACCTGCCTATATATTTAATATCACATCCTGCTACAGCTTAAGTTGAAAACATTTGCATATATTTTTGACACACTTCCAATATACCATCACTTGCAGCTGTTTCCATCACATTCCCAGTGATGTCATTTGTCCCAAAGCGTCACCTCCTGTCCTTTCTCCTTAAACAAATAGACCTCAGCCCAAAAGCATAACATTCAACGCAAAGCGACATCCTAATGCACATTCTTCACCCCTCAGTCAGTGAGGAGCGGTGTGCACATGCAGAGGCCTCCCGTCCCAGTAAGACCCTCCCCTGTAAACACACCTTTGCAAAGTACACTCCACCTGTCAGTCAGAAGAGCGAAGAAAGGGCAACTGTTGCATCAACGAAGTTCTCCAACGGTTACAGAACAGCTGCAATTAAGCATAGCTTTAAATATCTGTTCCAATGACTGATGTTTCTGCAAACCCTTATGATGATACAATCTCAATCATCATCATTTTCAAACATCAGAGTATAAAGTATTCATTTATAGAGTGCCTTCAAAAGTGCTTCACGATTCAGGTTAAAAGTCAACGATTGATACCGGAGAGAGGATGGCTCAAATGTTAATAAAAGGTTGATCAAATGTATCACTCTTAAATAATACTAGTTTTAAACATGTTCCTTTGACATTCTAGGGAACAAAGATAATGACCAGATCAGTGCTATTACCTGTCTCTGAACTTATAGTCAAGTCCTGGTCCCACCCCCCACA